>CM069457.1:27799110-27977468 GCA_035610835.1 Ophiura sarsii
CACAATTAAGTTGTGTAAATGGTTTACACAACAATTTGTAAATTTTCTACACACTAGTTGTGCATGGGGTTTCGGAGAGTTGATTGAAGTATTTGACGGTAAGTATATGTTTCACTTGAAACATTTCAGTAACAAAGACGAAGTAACATTAAGTATTTAGTGTGTGTGATTCTATCAGTTGGCTTTTTTGATAAATTAGTGCAAAATGTTATCGTCGTGTAACTGTGAAGTGTAAACTGTAGAGTGTGTAAGCTGAAGTTTAGTTATTATATTTTTGCACTACTTTACCAAAAAAGCCAACTGATTTAATCACACACACTAAACACTTTTTACTACTTCATATTTATTACTGACATATTTCAAGTTAAACATAGACTTTCTGTCAAATACTTCAATAAACTCTCCTGGAATCCAGTTCTCAAGCAACACCGACACTTCCGCCATTTCGTTTCCAGTAATTTTGGTCACAACAAGGGTAATTTGTAATTGGTTAATTCTAATCACGTGCTTCAAAGTCTACACAACTATTGTGTAACATTCCGTTATCGCGGCAATTCAATTTTATATAATCGAATTACATCTTACACAACCTAGTATTAACACAATTGGATGATTACACAACCTTGTTCAATAATCACACATAGTTGTTTACAAATCTGTTTACACAATGTTTTTTTACACGTAAGAATAACAGTGTATCGTCATTTGAAATTCTCTAAAAGACAAAATTCTGAACAAGTATTCATCTCGTGAATCACCTATGCGCTTTACCATATTTCCAATCCTTAAATGTCCATGAAACACTTATAACTACCATGTTACAAGCTTTTGAACGAGCATAATATCATCGGGCTGAATCTCCACTCGCCAATAGGGATGACACGATAGATATAGCTGATGAAATGTCGATGACTGCTGTCGTATGTTATAGGAATAGGCTTTATTGAAGTAAACACGGAATTACAGAAAAAGAGTATGTGTTTTCGATCGTACGTGCTTGCCAACAGTCATGATAGTTAAAGCCTGGAATACGCTTTAGTCATGTTTCTTTACTACTTCCCCTTGAACCTAATGTTCTGATGGACTTCATGCACGTATACACTCTTTGCATATTTTCGGAAGGCTAGTGACGAATCACCGCTCACGTAACCATGACGTACCCGTAATTTGCTGTTTAGCACACTGATATATGGCACTATTTTAACATACGATCTGAGCTAATAATTATCATGATGCATACAAAACCGGGACATGTCATATATATAAGTAAGCGTGGTATTCAAGTATCTTATTCCAAAACTGTAGAATCGCTGGTAATATCTCTACATCAAATACCTGTCTGTGCAGTTGTTCCAGATACCGCTGACCTTATTCCATTGCCAGCAGTATTCACAGGTGTTACATACACCGTGTACGTAGAGTAGGGGATTAATCCGGTCAGCTGGTAAGAAAAGCCTGTTGGAGATCCAACTGATATCATCGGACCATGTGTTACCGTTAAGCATTGATCAAGGTGAGTCAGTTGCCTGGCCACAGTGTATGAGTCAGGTGGGCATTCATTGATAGGTGCATTCCAAGATACAATTAGACTTGTGCTGGGTGACCCCATTATTTGTAGATTCCGGACGGCACCTGGAACTATAGTATGTAAAATAAAACCATGGCATAATATGTGAATGAAGAGTGTAGTTCCTATATATGCAGTAATACTTTTGAGATATAACATTTCAAAATCTCTGAAACTTAATACAGGTCTAAAACATTGAATTATTGACTTCGAATTTGGTTACATTGTTTTATTCCATTACATAACACCATACACCATCGAAATGTGTTAATGATGATTTAATGATGATTTATATATATATAAAATTCTGGAGGAAATAAATTAAAACAATTCTCAAAATTACAAGACGAAATTACTTAATGGCCTAAACGATAATTATAATTTGTCTGGTTCGTACCTCATTTGACCTTTGACCGGAGGTAGCTCTCAATCGTATCAGCATCAACCCATGATCAAACCAAGCATTATATGATACATTTTGATGTTATGTAGATGAGCAATACTTCTTGAATGGATTGATTCTATTTGAAATTTGACCCCGATAAATCTCGTCAAAATGTAACATGCAACTATCTTTTACAGCGCTCTTCAGATTTTGGATTCTGCCATATCATAATATGGAAGATTGTTTAGCGTCAGCTCATCTGGTTGTGAACATGTATGCTGATTTTGCCTCTCAAGCTACAGCTTGTTCACATTTTATCAAGAAAAGTATCTGTCTGGACGTGCATGATTTCAACTCACCTGATTGCGGAGTGCTGATTGTGATTGATAGTCTATTTGCTTCTCCTCCTACAGCATATACACTAATAGTATATTCATAGTATGGTGTAAGTGAAGGTAATGTGAAATCTAAATTTTGGGTTGTTGCCGAGCCCTGACTTGTAGGAAGTGTACATCCATCCTGTAGACTTTCACCCGTATATGTCACCACATATTGCAAATTGCTTTGTGCAGGACACCCAATGTCTACGGGTGCTGTCCACGACAGTCTTATCTCAGTTGGTGATACAGATGTTGTTCTAAGGTTTCCCACAGGACCGGGTCCTGCAACACAACGTACATAAAATTGTATGCTGTATATAATAATATGTGTTTATTTCACAACTAATACCTAAATATTTATCAAGTGATATTTCTTACTTAGCATCTCTGTAAAACATAGCAAAATATATAAACAACGGGGGTTCTTCAAGTTCCCTGCTTAAACAACTTTTGCGTATTTCAAAAGACGTTAAGCAGGTGCGTATTTGAACAACGCAAAGTGTGTAAACGTTTTAACAGCATTTTACGTCAATGTTACACTTCATTGAGCAGATGACAGAGCTGTCCTTTTGAACACGGAATAGTGGTGAATTTGGAACATTTTGAATGAGACCTCCCCATATTCTCAAGCAGGTAAGCACTGCAACAACATGATTGCTACGAATAAAGTGTCGCTGGAAAGAAGAACACATCAGCTTTATCATTGATTTGAAACACATTTTGAATATATCATGCATTTGTATGAGCAGTTTAATTAATTAGGCCACTGTAGGAACACCTATCCAAATACCTCATAACATCTCCCTGTGTAGCCTACAAGTAGGTTACGTTTATAGCAACGCTCTAAGAGTATCTTATACACATCGGCGTTGCTTTTAAAGGCAAATGTCCTATCTGGCCAGTTCACCCAGGCGTTTACCTGTTCATTGGGTGAAAAATGAAATAAATTTAAGATAGAGAAATCCCAACCTTGATTTATTTCCAAAGAATATGAATGGTAAGAGTGAATCTAAGGGTTTAAGTGGGTTTGCATGAGAAAACCATGCAGTTTCTTGAAATATGGGAGGAAGGGGGTCGGCAAATTTCGACCATACTAATTCTCTACTATAAGCTATTCTTCATAATGTGTATTAACAATTCACAGTGTTTCTAGATATAATTATATGGGGAGGGGTAAAATGAGACATTTACCTAAAAAACGTCTATTTTCAAAACAGTAAATCTGGCATAAAATGGGTTGAAATAAAGCATACCTACCCACAGATATAAACTTAATTCTTAGTGAAAATATTTATAACACATTACTTTATAATGTGACATTAACCAAACGTCTGGATGTATTTTGGTTTTCTGTAAACAAAATCTAAATGTTGGCAATTTTACGAGAAACCATTGCTCATTTGGACAGCCACTTTTACTGTTTTTTGCTAATATGCGGAGGACGGTCAGATATGATCCCTTTTTATGAAAATATAAAATCATTATTGTCGGGCCTCTCCAATCTCTTTTTACAATGTTATCTTTTATCATTATTTTTTTTTAAATTCCTAGCAAGATGATGGGATGCAGCTTGTTTTATCTCATAAAATGACATATAGCAATCAAAATGTATGGAAAAGTATAGTTGTAATAGTAGGATGTATGTGTTAGACCACTAGACACTCATATCCCAAATTTTGCTTTGTTAACACACCTAAATCCAAGATGGCCGCCAAATGGTAAAATTCCATAAATTGGCATATATGAACCAACATGTATGATAAGAGTATAGTTTTAACAATGGGCTGTATGTGTTAGACCACTAGAAACTCATATCTAGTATTTTTGCTTTTTTAACATACTTTTAAACCAAAATGGCCGCCAAATTAATGCCCAAAATCCCAATAAAACAGCATAATATCAACCGAAATGTTTGGTGAAAATATAATTTTAACGATGGAATGTATATGTTAGACCACTAGTTTCTCATATTCAGTTTTTTTGCTTTGTTAAGATAGTTACAAATCAAAAATGGTTCCCAAAATGGCTCCAAATTGGTACAAAAATTGTCAAATTGAATAAAATTTGATAATATCAACTTAAATGTATGATGAAAGTATAAGGATGTATGTATTAGACCACTAGTAACTCATATCCAGTATATTTGCATTGTAATAACATACGTTAAATCCAAGATGGCCACCAAAATGATCACTGTAAATGTAAAAAATAGTCCAATGAGTGTATGATAATCCAAAATAGATATTATAAAAGTGTATATTACATCACATTCACTAAATAGTATGTACTAAACTGCTAAGCTACTGCTTTCAGATATAAGGCGCACCTCTGTGGCAATTTTGATTCTGTATCACTTTCCAAAATAGCTGCCAGAATGGTTAAGTTGATGTTAAGGGACCTAAAACAATTGTTTTGTATTGTAAATGATGCAATGTAATACCGATACCACAGATATAACAGGACAGCATTCAATGTCTATGGTAAAGCCTAGGGGCTGTAGATCTAGTCTAGAGTCTAGAGTATTTTAAAATATCCAAGATAGCTGCAAAAGTTTAAAATAACTGAAAACAGTATTAATTTACTGTTAATGTTACAGTAGATGACCAAATTATTTCAAATTAGATCTTCAGCCCTAGGCTTTACCATAGACATATATTGAATCATAGGGATATTGAATGCAACAGTTATTTTGCTGTCAATTGTTTTAGGTCATTTAACAAATGCCGTTGACATAAGTGTACGTCAGTGACAGCCTTCAGTCCGTCACAAAATTGACGAAGGGTGAGTCAATGTCCGTCACTTTACTGGGTGTGTCACAGTGTGCATCATTTTTACGAACAACATAAATATGAACATTGTATTTTAAAAATAGGCCATAGGCCTACTTACCACCAACCAGGCACATTTGCACAGTGGTAGTAATACATTTACGTAAGCTAAATAATTGTTAAACTGTTAAATACTATTTTAGCAGATAGGGTAAAGAGGATGATACGTTTACTTTTTGGGCATGACAGCGTAATAACGGCGGCTCCCGTCATATCCGTCAGTGGTGTTCCCGTTTTTATAATTGGCAGACACGCCCTGTAAATTCATAGATGTGCCTGCAGGGTAAGCAGGTTACTGCACAGGGATACTAAACATTACATATTTGTGACTGAAATCTTTAAATCAGATCTATCATAGCAATTTGTCTATGTATTACAAGATTTGTATATGTCAATAGTGTGGTTTTAAACAACCGTACTCTAAAAAAATGTGTTCTTATTCTATTACTTGTCTTTATTTTATTTCATCTTACCTTTCTTTCATTAGTTTTTATCAATTAGGCTTTTTCATTGTGTTAAAAAGGATTGTACCGTATATTACCTCTTGTACAGCATGTAGTGGTTGCTGTCTTGTATTCACTATATGGTCCAGTTACCACACTGTTGATCCCAGCAACATAGAACCTGTAGGTGGTGTCACAGCTGAGACCAGTAATAGTAACAGATGTGGCTTCCGTTGCAGTAGCTCCAGTGATTAAATTGTTGTTCACATCTCTCAGGAAATATTGATAACTAGTTATCAAACCATTCCTGCTGCCACATGGTATTGTCCAGCTAAAATATAGTTGATCTGCATATGGTATATACGAGATACTCTCTGAACCAAATGTTCCTGGTGCTATATGGAGAGAGGGAAACCAAAGAAACAGTTGATAAATTATTATTTAATGTTAGTCAATTCAAGTCAACATACGCACAGGCACTGATGTCGAAGATCGCTCTAAGGCAATGATGTTCTATACGGAAGTTCTTTTGAATGCATTAACAAAAGTCATTTGATTATAGAGTTTATATGGGTGTTGTTTGTTTGTTTGTTTGCTGTTTGTTGGGATATTTGTTGGGTGTGCGGTGTGTTTTTGGTTCATGCTGTTGTACCATTTTGTTGTTTGCTTTGTGATTTGTTTTTTGGTTGTTATTTCGTTTTTGTTGTTGTTTTGATGGGTTTTTTTCGTCAAATCACGATATGGATTTTTATTTTTATGAAAAATGTTGAGCTTTAAGTAAACTGTATACTGTTTTCAAAGTATAATAAAGTAGACACTGGGCGACACTAATGCATTAAAGGTTAATACGCTATCGGAAGTCTGCCGATAGCCTACTTCCAGTCGCTCGAGTTGACTATATGAAACACAAATCGTCACAGCTAAGACTTCAAAAATCAAACGATCACTCTCGCACTGGTTGGATTGAAAATGTCAACTGTCAACTGCGATTCAGGCCTAGCGACCTTGTGCTACCTGTCCCGACTGACTTAATTGTATTCACGGAAAATATCTCAAGTTGAAGAGACAACATTACTTCATATTGTTTATGTTAGAGCTATATATTCAATTATGAACATAAGAGGTAGCACACAAGGTGTACAGACTGTAACCAAAAATATGTACAATTTTGAAAAAATAAATACAAATAATTACAGATTAATTTCTGTTTCGATTGTTAAGGGACATTTTCTTAGCTTCTTAATAAACCCTGTTTTATGATAATAATCGATGGTCAGGAAGCATATATATTATGATCAATTGTCTAAAGGTAGTAATGAAATTATCTAAGCCACTTTGGCGAAAACACTGGGAAGAACATGAATGGGATCGAACCATGAACATAGGAATAGAGCGCTCTTGTTAGACAAATAAGGGCGTTCTTCTTTTGATATATAATTTTCAATTTGTTATACGCACAAGCTGAAGCTTTCGGGTGGTCACCTATAGTTAATATATTGATGTTGAGAGTGGTTATATACAACTTCAGCACAAGATTTGGACCTCGAATGAGGGGAGGTCAAAAGGCTTGAGGTCACCATGTTAAGGGTTTATTAGGGGGTGGGTCAAACCTTCAAATAACCCATCCACCCCGATATTAATATGGACATTAATGCAATCACGATACATGTAAATTATAAATACAACAGTGATTTAATATACATCTTTCTCATCTGGTTGCAGATATGGCTGAATGATTGCCACCTTTATAAAATAGTTGCCTTGACTGCAAACGCACATACTTAATATACAGTACGATAGATAGGAATTTGCAGTATCACCGAGTTACCTGCTTCACTTGTTGTTAGATTTGGATTCATGTACTCATATGAGGGATGTTACAAACACCTGCACCATTTGGTTGTCTTGATCGCACAGACACAAGATATGGAGTATGGTAACAAATTGGTCAATATGGCAGAGTGATCATAAACAATAGTAGTAAACATGTGACGGTTCCATGTGCCCCACTGTGTATACGGACTATCTAATTATGTATCCTGTATCCAATTGTCCTCTTTTGAGTAGTTGATAAGTCCCCTGTAACTCATCATCAGCACCTGGGTCATAACACCTCTATGATAAACCTAGCTTTTAGAGGTAATGATGATCCGGAAACTTCACAAGAACCATTTCAGTGGGTGGGTAATGCCAACATTGTAAAATGGCACTTAATTCATCCCTTCTCATCAGGCTCATCTGGTACCAGATATATTAAAAATTGGCATTTGTCAAGATGGTGGACAGCGGCCATGTTGGATTTGGATATCAAGATGATATATCACTCTGAAATAACCCCTTAAACAGGACTGGTTGTTAATGCCAAAACTAGTGAAAAATGGCACCTCATTCATCCTCCTCACTCATTTGGTACCGGAGATATTACATTCTATGTTATCAAGATGGCGGACAGCGGCCATCTTGGATTTAGAAGTCACGATGACCCTGAAATGCTATAATAACTATTTCAGTGGATAAGTGATGCCAAAAGTATTTGTAAATGACACCTTAATAAACTTTGCAGCTCATTTTGTACAAGAGATAGTTCATTTTATGTTTTTCAAGGTGATTTTGGCGGGCCATTTTCAATTTTGGGCTATAAAAAAGTTCCCGTCACTTTTGAGAGGGGCATAGCAGTCATTTTCTTTTAAAATTCTAGTTGATAAATTCACCAGGAAACAAAAGTAGGAAGAAAATGGTCACGGAATTCAAAACTATGACACTACTAAATTAATAATACATGTACATAATCCATAAATCAGATGCATGTTCATACAATGTGTTCACATTTTGTTTTAAATGCATATTGAAAAGTTCTCAACCACACGTGAAGGTTCTGTTGAGTTGTACATTTTAAGAACATTTAAGATCAACTGGTGTATAATTACATAATTATATTTCATAGCAATTCAATAGATAGATCATAGATCGTACAATAATATTCTTGCACAAATTGTAATTTATGTTTGTGATAATGTTTAAAAGAAGACACATCTTTGGTTGTGGGATACAGTGGCAGGTGGCTACATCAATGTGTCAGATATTCAATTTCAATGCAGTTTCAGTACGAAATCATGCAGGAACGCTGTTAATTAGAAAATACTAATCATGTCAATATTATTAGGCAATTACCTACATGCATAAAGACAGGAGGAAATTATCATTTATAGACAAGAGAATTTAGACGATTTTAAATCCACATCAACTTCTGTCATTGTAAGCATGATAAGCAGTATAATTTCCCTATTAGCTCACGTGTAGAAAGTATTACGGGTTTATGTATTGTAATTGTAATCATGTTCTTCCATGTTACCTTGCTTAGACCATGACAGTATACTCCAAATGGTTTGACTTGTCTAATGATTTCCTTACTTAAAGACAAAATTTCCAGATTTTATCCGGGATTTTATCTTTAATTGGCTGTACTTTGCATTTGATTTAAGAGGATTAAAACCATCATGAGAGACCCGAGTTCTTTGATACGTTGTACATACTTTGTTTTCATCATACATCAAAAATTATTGCTATTTCCAAAAACTAGGTATTGTTAATAAAAAGCTTAAATATTTCTGATAATGTCAAAATTCCTTCTTTGAGTGAATACATTGTAATGAAGGTAGAATATGGTTTCAGATTATACAATGTGGCATATAAGTAACTTGCTTAACTTATTTGTTGTCGGATTTGGAATCATATTCACAACCACCTACAACAGTTGGTTTACTTGATACGTGGAGTATGCTACTCGTGTATGTTAAAAGATTGGTCAATTTGGCACGGTACCAGTAACTCACCTGCTTCACTTGTTGTTGGATTTGGATCTATATACACAGGGTTTCCGGGGCTTTGGTAACCACCCCCACCATTTGGTTGTCTTGATCGCACAGACACACTATATGTGGAGTATGGTAACAGATCGGTCAATGTGGCAGAGTGATCAGAAATAGATGAAGTGCTAAATTGACGGTTCGCTAGACCCCATACTGTAGTCTGACTGTCAAATAGTGGATCCTGACTACCAGCTCCTGTATCACATTGTCCTCTGTTGGTTAGTCTATATGTCACCTGTAACTGATCATCAGCATCTGGGTCATAACACCTCCATGATAAACTTAGCTGTGTCGATGAGACTTGAGTGGTTACCAGATTGTTAGGTTGACATTGAGCTGTGTATTGAAACAACAACAACATAATTAATCAAACCTGTTTATTTGAAGATAAACGGTTGTTTCTTGATTTGGTTGATGTACATGTAGCAAATACTCTTCGAATCAATAGTGACCTAAAGGAGGAAAAATGTTCCTAAACTAATCCACAAAACCAAATGCCAAAAACAAATCCCCAGTGTCATATGTTATTCCATAAGAATTGATGGAATCTAACCAATGAGCAAAATATTTCTTTTGTCGATTGGGTCCATAGTAATATAGCAACCGGGCATATTTAATGTGTAGAAACTGAATCCGAGTAACTTACAAGGTAATACATAACGCTCATAACACAAAAGTATAGTTCCAACTTAAACATATCAAATAAAAAAATTAGATTAAGTTCTCCTCTTCAATATGAGATATTGTTCACGAAAATTGGTTAACAATCGACGGAAGGCTACACTGAAAAGAATAAGACAAAGTGCGCATCACTATATTTGGAGTAACCCGGTAATATATTGGGCAATGTTTTAATAAGTAAGATAATATGTTTCGGTCACCGTCATCTTGACGGTTCCTTGTGCCGCATTGTGTAGTCATGAATGCGAAGGTCCACTCTTGCTAGTTCATCCAGGGTGAACTGGTTCACACCCGTTCATTTGGTGACAGATGAAACAGTTAAGTTGGACAAATCTCAACCTTTCGATATTGTCAACAGATCTGGTTGGTCAGAGTGGACCTAAGAGTTTAACGTCAAATGATGGATCCTGGCTACCATGTGTCACACTGTCCTCTGTTTGGTAAGTTGCTAAGGTACCGGCATCAGCTTGGTCGAACATGAAATAGTCAGTATTGATGAGACCTTAGTGTCATTGTCCAAATAAGATAGGGACATTGAGCTGTATCGAAACAATCAAGAAGATTGAATGAGTAATGACCCATAGCCTTTTACTAAATTCAGGGAGGTTTGGTCCCTCAAATTTATAAGTCAACTGGTGTAAATAGGAGAACAAGATTGTGATACAACTAAAAAAACTAAGTAGTCATTAACTAACCCCAGTCTCGTGAAGGGTGAAGTTCGGAGCTGTAGATATGTTATCAAGAATATGCATTAACATAACATTGTACAAGATGTTCATGATATTGATTTGACCCTATGAATGCTGAAGTCTGAGTTGGTGTTAAAGTTTGTTCATTGGTCAACTGACTTGTTTACTGAAAGCTACTATATCATGCCTTCTCTGTATCACAGTTTGTTTTCAAATAATCAAACCTGGTATGTGTGATTTAATTTGGTTACACCCCATATAATTATCATACAACCTTAAAGCATTATTTGGCATTCTGGCAATAGTATCAGATAGTTTTACCTTACATGTATGATGATCGAATGCAGGCAACGTATACAAAGATACGTATCGTGACTGACAAATAATAGTGGCTTTATACTTTCGTCAATTCGTGTAAGTGTCATTTTGAAACCAATTTGTGATAATTGACTATAAATCCTTTTTTTTTTGATACTTCAATAAAACCGTATCTATTCAATTCTCTGTGTCAGTGTAATACATAAATGAGATCACCATTAAACAAAGTATGCTTTTGATATATTTACCTGATATTTTCACGACACAATTCAGCAGAACAAGTAGACCGATTACACGGAAGTAAATAAATACAGACACCATCTTTGACTACGAATATCGACGACAGCGTTATGTGTACATGTATGTGTGTAAATGAACTATGTATATATATTTTGGAATTCTTCTTTTATTTAAAACTGTTCATGCAAATCAACGATCCGTGAGGACAATACTTAAAAATCTAGGGTAGTATTGTGGTTCATGGTTATTTTGACGGCGTGAGGTCAATGTTTCCCACAAAAGCTATACATACTATTATGGGTAAATCATGAACATGTTTTTTTGTCAACGTCCCTTAGGACGTTGACATTTGAATTCAGATTCAGGTTTTGTGGTGGAGTCTATGTATTGCTTTCATGTATTTTAAATTGGTATTTGTATCCAGATGTCTTTAAAATGTATATGAGATCTCGATACGAGAATATGAACATATATCATTAGCTTATCATGTTGTAATTGTGGAGAAATAATTAAAATAGTATTAAAACATTGCACATTGTTACTACGAAATGACAAGATTTGGCCAACTCTACTAATACTATGCAGAAGGGACCACAGGCAGCCACAGGGACCACCCAGTTCAATCAGCCTTACATTGACAAAGGCATTTGCATTGCTGTCTATCACAGTGTATAGGCATTACTTCCTTGAGATTAGACTTTAGCTTTACAACCTAATTGCTTGACGTTAATTAAAATAGTATTAAAACATTGCACATTGTTACTACGAAATGACAAGATTTGGCCAACTCTACTAATACTATGCAGAAGGGACCACAGGCAGCCACAGGGACCACCCAGTTCAATCAGCCTTACATTGACAACGGCATTTGCATTGCTGTCTATCACAGTGTATAGGCATTACTTCATTGAGATTAGACTTTAGCTTTACAACCTGTCAAGCATACCTGGGCATATTTAACAAGCGACACGTTTATCTAGGGGCTATCCAACATCAATAGAGGCATCCAATAAATATTGTCTGACAACAGTTCTTTTACGTTATAATATAATTGATAACAATAATTTATTTCCTCATGTGATTATTCTTTCTCAAATAAAACGTCCCTGCTCTGACAACGGCAGCAATTTTATATAATTATAATAAATAATATTTTCCACTGCAGACTTTGATATGGGATCCTGTTATTATTAAGTTATATATGATTGCCAAATGTCGACTTATTCTCTAAAGGATATGTAGATGGCTGGTATTCATTTATGTTGAGGTCTTGGATATTTTAACGTTATTTGTTACGTACCTCTTTATAGATGTCATAGTTTTATACCTTTACCAGTTTATCCGGTTTTTAGGATGTACAGAGTTGTCCTTAACCATATAGTTATTTAGAGTCTCTATAAAATAGTCTTAGCATTCATATAATTTGCTGACAGTTATCTTCTCCCAGTAAAAGTCTTCGATGGTTTCCCGGTGTCGATCTTTAATGGTAGCTCCCGTAGAAACCCTGGTTTGTCTACTCGGTCAATATTGGCGTCAATCTTTATGTCTCCCCTTTTGTAGTTTAGGACTTTCGGCATGTACGTATTCACACCATACATTTGGTAAAGTGACACTGCATGGGATAATAAAGTAAAACCCGAAAACCAAAATAATATTTTGCCTAAATTTTGTCTGCTCTGCACAACAACTATTTAAATTGGTAAAATAACATTTGAGTTGAATGTACCAATAGATTGGTATGATAAACATTTGTGTTGAATGTATCAATGCTTTTATCAACTCCAAAAGTGAGAATATTATTACAACAGAAATTAAGGCGTGGCATCAGGTTGTAGGCCACTTGAAATTATTATAATCATTACAATTTCTAGCAGGATAGTTACATGTCTTCTTGGTTTGTAGCTATCGATAATTTCTCTGGCATTAAAACAATTTTGTTACTGCCTTAGTAAACTGTCTGTTGCTGCCTTTACATTATCACAGTTTACAGTTTTAACTTCTGTCAAGCACTATCAATTTGCTCCGCTGAACGATAATATTTTGTACTTGCAAAATTCCCAAACTTAGGTTATAATATTTAATACATTATTACCATTATAAACATAGTCTTAATTAAATCAACTTACAATGGTTTTTGTGGTGTTGTTCTCTCTTGTGAAATTTTCCAGGCAGGCTACACGATAGCACTTCAGTCGTCCGGAGTGTATTTCATACCCCGGCACGCCCCGCTGGCTGTCAGAATTTGGAACCTTCACGTCGTTCACAAAATAGTCATTACCGTCGGCTTAACACACTTGTAGCCAGACAGAATTTCACCTCAATTACAGAGGCTCCCGGCTAATAGTTTATGTATAAATATTAGACTTATTTGCACTCCATAGATGAAAATTCAAGTATAATTAACTAATCGTAGCACTGCAACTTAGGAAGAAAACATCATAACAGAAAAACTGAAATGACCCGCACCTATGATGGTTGAAGGTGGAATGACTAGGACCTTGCCCATCTCCCTGGTCAAAATATCCCTAGGTAACTCTCGCATAATTTTGCTGCATTACAAAAGGATGTCTGCACACATACATTTATTGAATGGAATCATACAAAGGGTGCCCTGCATAAGTTGGTTCACCTATTGTTTACCAATACCAGTGACTATACCCAGGTGTTGTGGATAGCTTGGGTTATTCTAGAAAGCCAGTGTTTCCAGATTTTGTGCACTATGTACTGGTATGTATTTTCCAGACTGTATAATGTAAATATACAGGGTGTCATAGTGGACAAAACTTAAGTTATCTTACAGATTCAATTCTAATGTGACACAACCTAATTGCTTGACGTTAATATACTGTATTGGTTTAGTAGTCAGCCCTACAACCACCTGTGTGAGATGCGAGATATTTATAAACTGTATAGTAATGGAAATGTTCCAACTCAATTAAGAGTGAATGATCATCGTGGCTATAAAGTAGAATTTTTTGAGGTAAATGGGAGATTAATGTGTTATGTAAAATATAAAGGGGATTGTCTGTAGTGTTAAGGCCAAGTAAAATAATAAACATGTTACTCGTCCCCGCCCTCACCAATTTGTTGAGATTGTCAAATATTTTTCTTATTTTCTTATTTCCTCTTTAGCATTGTTTAATCAATTGTTGTGATAAAAGAGATGATAGAAAGTGCTTGGGTATCATTTATAAACACAGTCCACACAAGATTTCCAGGCTAGGAGTATAGAGCAATGAGGAAAAAACAAAAAATAATAAGGGCCTCATGGTTTTTATGATTGGCGACAAACCTTCAACAATGGAATCTTAGCACAGAATTTAATTAAAAAAATTAAAAAGTCCGGACGAGTAACACATTATTTATGTTACTTGAGTTTATTAACAGATTTGATTAAATTAGTAAAACAAGTTAATGTTATCAACACTTTTATTATATTAAATTGAAGTTGAAGCAACCAGTTGCTTTATAAGCGAGAATACAATAACTCCTCATTCCTGTATGGTACAAACATGATTTTGCTCTCATTGTATAGATTGTTTTATATTCTATAAGTTCCTGCTTCAACAAACGTGTCGAATATTATGTAACAATTGTAATCATGAATCGATTGCATTGTGCTTGGCTTTCTCCCTATTCGCTCCACAGTGAACTTGCCCTAATACATCGGTTTTACATACATGACTATAACAGCAACAAAAAATTCAACCGATGATAGCAAAATTATACATTTTTGGAAGGCTCTCAAATAGGGGAATTCAAAATTGCCGTTTAAATCAGGATAGGATGCATACACCTAAACAAAATAGTTGTAAACTCTAATAAATATGAAATTTTAAACGTTTGTGCACATTCACTTTCTGGTATACTTTATTTCAACAAGTTACCCTTGACAACTATCATGTTCTGATGGGTAATTGCATAGGGAACTCATGTATGCACGGTAAAATTATGATTGGGATAAGTATAAAAATATTAACGAGCTTTTATCAAAATATGAAGAAAAGAAACCGATATTTTTTTAACATGCTTAATCACTACATGTTACCATTAGGTCCTATCTTAATTCCAATAGCATATTTGGATTTCTTGTGAGATTACCGTTCAGAAAATATATACTTTTTATTGGGTAGAACAAGTAGTTATTGCGATATGCTAATTCGAATCTCAGATGGTGTAAAATGTAAAAATCTGGACATGCAACGGAAAGGGTGGCGAGTTCAAAACACATGGCCATATACGTTTAGACAATATTTCAATTTAGCTCGAATTTTAACTGGAAGGCTAATTTTGTTGATGACATTTTCAAATTGGCTGGGAAAACATATAGTATCATAAATCCATTGTAAAGTTGATGTTGCAGAAATGTTTCTCAATCTCATTAATTATTTAAATAGTATTATTTCAATTACATTACATGTATAGTGATATATTGGCTAAACACAATAGTGTAGAATAAATGCGCGTTACTTCCGTTTAGAATGTCAATGCCAATCCTGCATTCACTTACCTGTAACCATGTTATGATTATAGCTCAGTAACACCAACGTCAAAAATATAAACAGTCTTGAAGGAAACATCATCATGAGCATGGCATCGTCGTTATCGCTTACTAGCGTATAATAGAAATTGTAAAAACAAAAATGCACACTATTTATAATACATATCCTGAAATTTAATATCAGCTTTAACACGCGAATGTGTTGAAAACGGAATGCCTAGTCTATAAAGAATTATAAGGCTTTGTTGTCGTTATTGTTGTACTTTTGCTAAGTTTATTCAAATGCATTCTCAGTTCAGTGAACATCCTACCAATAAGTGAACTTGGCACGCATATGGACATACGGGTACTTCATGTAGTATATGGTAGGTATGTACATATACACACGGAACTCAATTTTACGGTCGATGTCTGCGTTTTATTACAGGCTGTGTAGGAACGATGCTATGAAATTAATGCCTTGACTTACTTGACTTACTTGACTTAGGGCGGATGATTTTTCCGAACCACAATGCCTCTCCAGATCTTCCTATCCAACATAGCTGTCTTGATTTCTTCCACCTGCAGTCCTGTATCACGTTTGAGTATGTCAATGTAGGTCAGGGCTGGTCTACCACGCTTTCTTGCTCCGTGCTTTGGGATCCAATGTATAAGTTTGTGTACAAGCTCCTTGGACCCTCTGAAGCAGTGTCCAGCAAATCTTGCTCTGCGTTATCTGATCTTGTCCGAGACTTTTGGCATGTCCCCATACAGGTCCTTATTTGTCACATGCTGACTCCAGTTGATGTTGAACACAGATCTTAGCATCCTAGTGTAGCATCCATCCAGTTGTTTACCAAGCTTTGGGGTGACTGTCCATGCCTCACATCCATAAAGGAGGACGGATTCTACTGTAGCTATGAACAGTCTTTCTTTGAGCTTTCTGGATAATGATTTAGCCTTCCATAGCTGACTAAGTTTGCCACAAGCTCTCCATGCAGCTGCTTTGCGTGTTTTGATGTCCTTTTCAGTGTTGTTCATCCAGGCTCCAAGGTATTTGAAGTCTTCCACTTTATCAAGGCGCATGCCTTCACTTGTGGTAATTACAGGTACTTGCGTCTGGTTGAAGGACATGTACTTCGTCTTTGCAGCGTTCATTTTGAGCCCAACTCTTCCCACTGAAGTCTCCACTCTATTGAGTAGTGATTGCGCTTGAGATACTTCCTCAGACAACAGTGCAATGTCATCAGCAAAGTCTAAGTCTGTTACTACGGTTGGTCCTATTCTTCTGCTGCTTCTTTTTGTTAGGTGGAATCCTAGCTCTTCTTCTCTGCCATCTATGGCCTCTCTTAGGGCATAGTCAAGAACAATGACAAAAAGATATGGAGCCAGGGTGTCTCCTTGTAATACTCCAGCCAGTATCTCAAACACTTCTGTTTCTCCATCTGGTGATATGACCTTTGCCTTGGTGTCTTTGTATATGTCTGCTATCGCATTTGTAAACTGATCAGGTACACCATAGGCTTTCAATATTTGCAGCATTCGTCCCCTATGTATTGTGTCAAACGCTTTCTTGAAGTCGATAAAGGTTATGATGGCTGGCAGGTGATTTGATCTTATTCCCTCAATAATTCTTCGAAGGGCAAGTATATGACCTACAGTGGTCCGTCCTACTCTGAAGCCATTTTGATTAGCTCTTAGGTGGACGTCGAGCTCCGGTCTAATTCTGTTGAGTATCATCTTGTTGTATAGCTTGGCAACAATTGAACTCAGGCTTATTCCACGGTAGTTACCCCCCAAGCTGAGATCACCTGATTTCGGTATTGGTACTATGTTGAGAATGGACCACTGTTCTGGCTTTTTCCCGTTCAACAAGGCATCATTGCAGAAGTCGAGAATGATGTTATCCAAATCACATCTTTTGAGCATTTTTCAGGTGTAATACCATCTTCCCCACAGCTTTTCCCCTCTACTAGTGCCTTCTTAGCCTTCTCATATTCCTCCAAGTCAAAGGTTTCTACTTTAATGTTGAGATCTGATAGTATTGGAGCAATTTCCTCATCCTCATTACTTATATGTGGTGGGCTCCCAAGTAGATTTTTGAAGTGAGTGTACCAGTTGTTTAATCTCTCCTTTTGCGTGGACCCTTTGATTTGCCCCTTTCTTGTAGTCAGTCTTCCTGATATTTGGTTTATCAGTTTCCAACTCTTACCATGCTTGCTGTTTATGTGATCATTTTCTACCTCTCTTAGCTTATTGGTAAGGTCTTTCTCTTTCACTTGATCATAAGCCTTCCCTAGGCTCTTCTTAGCATCCTTATAATCTCTGCTATTATTCTCATTGCTAGTGTCTAGTTGATATTTTGCGTAAGCTTCATCAATTTTTGTTCTCGCCCCGATAACCTGGGTGTCTTTTGAGAAGTAGTTTCTTTTCTCTTTCTTCCTCGCAGGAATGACTTCCTCTGCAGCTTCTTGAGTGGCTGTAATGAACCTTGTGTATTTCTCAGTTGCAGTTTCTACGTCATCCTGAAGGGGCTGAAACCTATTGCGCACCTCTATACTGTATTTAGCTTGTAGATCTTGATCAGTTGTCAATAGATTCCAATCGTACTGCTTTTTCCGTTTGATGATCTTACTCTTCCTGAGGCTTAGTCGGATGCTAGCAGAGACTATTCTATGGACAGATCCCACACTAGCAAAGGTGTTGTATGCTTCAGAATTTTGAACACTGTTTCGCCATTTCCGCCTGACAAGGATGTAGTCCAACTGTAGTTTGTTGCCGCCTGGGCTGACATATGTCCACAACTTGCCTTTTTTCTTGCGAAAGTAGGTATTTGCGACTATTAGATCTTTCTCTTTAGCTAGTTCTGCTAGATACTCTCCATTTCTGTTTGTATCATCATGGTATGAAAATTTAGCGTCATCCTTTCCAAGTCTGGCATTGTAAGGCTAAGGCTAACAAAATCACCTAAGTTTGTCTCAGAAGAAACCTGAAATAAGGCTATGAGAAATGCGATTGTTCTAGTATAAGGAAGATCGTGGGTTCAAATCTCGCGACGGTGAATGTCCTTGCTTTTTCTCACAGACTACAGTCTGTGAAATAGGTTTTTATTCGCACAATACAGAGTCTGTTTTCACACAGACTAAACCCTGACGGAAAATATTTGTTGATGGTAATTTACATTCTTTTTGTTGCTTTTCTTGACGAAAGTGGCAAAAATAGAAATTAGAAATATATACGGCCGAGTGCACCAATGACGGGTAACTTAATAGGGAGGTAAGCTACCTCCCTAGTAGTTATACTCTTACTGTAGCATAACTTACTAACGATGTAATTCTTAGAGCATAACCGGCGAGTAACATCAGAATAGCAACTATAGTAGATTCATAAACTCTGGCGCATCGGTATCGATTTTGGACCTCGTCCATTGGGCGTTAGAGGAACCCATTTTGACCAATGATGAAACAGCGGTACTTTTATAGATGTTATTATCATGATTATTTGCGCTCCATAATCAAATGCTATTCATGATAGTGTGGCTTTATGAATAGGGCTGATCATATAGATTTACAATCACGACAACCAAAAACTTAATCCAGCAGCTTCAAATGTGTTATCCCTTTGGAAGCGGTTACCACAATAAAAACAAATCGATCATCATCGACCGTATACAGGTTTCGAAAGAAAAATATTATGTATGTCATTTTACCTATTCTTTATTTAGTGGATACTTTTTATTATTTTCCGTTTTTATTATGCACGTGGAATAAAGGAAACATTAAAATGAAAATAACAGTTCTACGTATTTATTTACGAGAAAAAAACGGAAAATAATTCAATAATTATTTTTTTATATACCTAGGTACAAAACCATTTGTCCTAATTAAACATGTTAAATGGAAACATGTTTAATTAGAACAATGAATCATGGAAACCTTGACATTGTAATAGAAGAATTAGATAGAACCAAACTTGATCTTACTGGGATTTCGGAAATGAGATGGACAGGGAAAGGACATTCTACCACAGATAGCAAACATGTTGTTTACTATTCAGGAAAAGAGAGCAGAAGAGAACATGGAGTCGCATTTGTTGCTAACTCTCGAATTGTCAAATGTGTGCGTAGGTATAACCCTGTAAGTGAGAGGATTATAACACTTCGCATCCAAGGCAAACCAGCAAACATTTCGGTGATACAAGTGTACACTCCTACCTCTGCAGCAGATGAAGATGACATCGAAAACTTCTATGAAGATTTGCAACAGACCATAGACAACATCCCTAAAAGAGACATCCTTGTTGTAACAGGCGATTTAAATGCCAAAGTTGGAGATAAAAGTACCAATAGCAATGTGATGGGAAACAACGGTCTAGGCGAACAAAACGAAAGAGGAGAACGTCTCATTGAATTCTGTGACGAAAATGGATTTGTGATCATGAATACCCTATTCAAGCAACACCCAAGGAGACTTTATACCTGGTCGTCACCAAATCAGAAGATCAGAAATCAGATTGATTACATTCTTGTGAAGAAACGATGGAAATCTAGCTTTATGTACGCAAAGACCTACCCAGGGGCGGATTGCGGATCTGACCACCAACTTCTAGTATCATGCATGAGGTTGAAGCTAAGAAGATTTAATCGCCAAAGTAAGCCAGCCAGACTTGATATGACCCAAATCAGTGAAAAATAAATAAAAAACCAATTCCAGACACTGTTTGAAAATGACCTGGAGGAGTCCTCACCCGAAGAGCTATGGCAGGAGATTAAAAAGGCAGTGACAGAAACAGCACAAAAATCAATTCCCAAGTGCAAGCGTAAGAAGAAACCCTGGATCACAGAGCAAGTTTTCAATCTGGCAGATAAACGTCGAAAGATTAAAACGAAAGGTCTGGAAAATAAGAACAACCTGAAAGAATACCGGGAACTGAACAGGAAAGTCCAACTACAACTTAGAAACGACAAAACAACTTTCATCACCCAAATTTGTTCTCAAGTTGAAAAAGACAGTACAGCCAACAACACCAAGGACGTGTACAAGAACATCAAACTCCTGACAAAGAAACCAGTTCCCAGACTTAATGTCTTGAAGGATGCAGATGGTAAAATTCTTACTGAAGATTCCGAAATCAAAGCCAGATGGAAACAGTACTGCCAAAAGTTATATGCATCACAAGATGGGATTCAAGTTGACGATAACACTTGCAACAATGACATGTCTGAGCCAGATATTCTGAAGAGTGAAGTGGAACAAGCTATGAAGAAATTAAAGATTGGTAAATCTCCTGGAGATGATAATATTCCCGCAGAACTCCTAAAGGAAAGTGATAAAGAAGGCATTGAAGTGATCCACAGATTATGCACCAAGATCTGGAGATCAACTAAATGGCCAACGGACTGGAAGAAAGCAGTCTTCCTCCCTCTCCCAAAGAAAGAGGACACCAGAGAGTGTGCCAACAACCGCACGATAGCCTTAATTTCACATAGCAGTAAGGTTCTACTACATATCATTGCAGAAAGAATCCGACAACACCTGGAGAATGAGTTACCACCTGAACAGGCAGGTTTCAGGAAAGGACGAGGTACAAGAAACCAAATAGGTAACCTGAGAAACCTGATGGAAAAGAGCTTGGAATTTCAACAACCCCTATATTTATGCTTCATTGATTACTCTAAGGCATTTGACTGCGTTCAACATTTGAAGCTATGGTTGGTAATGCAAGAAATGGGTTTCTCTCTTCACATCATTGAGCTGATTAAATCCCTCTACAAAGATCAAGAGGCTACAGTAAGAACAGATAATGGCAATTGTGAGTGGTTCTCTATTGGACAAGGCGTTCGTCAAGGATGTATCCTGTCACCTTACCTATTCAACATTTATGCAGAGTACATCATGAGGCAAGCTTTGGATGGAGTGGCAGGCCAAGTTTCAGTAGGAGGTCGCACCATAACCAATCTCCGATATGCTGACGATACCACCCTGATAGCTAGAACTGGAGCTGAACTTCAAGTTCTAATACACAAAGTGAAAGCAGCCAGTGAAAAGTTTGGACTCTTCCTAAATGTTAAGAAGACTAAAGTCATGATTTGCGGAGGAAACAGCAACCAACAAGTGAAGGTCGATAATGACACAGTAGATTGTGTAGATAACTTCAATTTTCTTGGATCACTAATTCTCAAAGATGGTGGAATCTCTGGAGAAATTAAAAGACGTCTGGCAATGGCTAAAACATCAGCAAATGCCCTATCAACCATTTGGAAAGATAGAGGAATCACAAAGGCCACAAAAATACGTATTATGAAGGCACTTATCTTTCCGGTCGCAACATATGGAGCTGAAACATGGTCAGTCGGAATAGCAGATTCAAAGAAAATATCGGCTTTCGAAATGTGGTGTTGGCGCAAGATGCTAGGAATATCATGGAAAGAGCATAAGACAAATGATTTTGTCAGAAGCCAGATTGGGAACCAAACTTCTCTGTATCCAAAGATTATGCGCAACAAGCTACAATACTTTGGACATATTGCTAGACGAGAGGGTGACAATCTAGAAAAGGTGATAATACAAGGAGCTATCGAAGGAAGACGTAAACGTGGCAGACCAAAGCTTCGTTGGACTGATGGCATTAAAGAAGCAACTGGTCTATCTCTTATCTCTGCGCATCGAATGTCACAAAATAGACAACGGTGGCGCTCCATCATCAATAGGGTCACAAAGAATCAGCCATGATCCATAGAACGACGACGACGAAATGGAAAAATAGTTATATCAACCAAGATACGGATTATAAACGTTACTTTAAGTATTTCTGGCTATGAAACCTCCTGAATACCTTAATCAATTTATCTGAATAACAATACATTTCTTTATCGTTATGCCGATAATCCAACCGCAAGTTCCCTGTCACTAGGTACATAGTGGTAACTACATCACAGTAGTGCATGCACACAAAGACACGGTATTAACCTTGCATATTACGATTAAATTCGAGTGCCTCCCCTTCTTTTGCTTCTATTACCTCTTTACTGAAATGGTAAATCGCTAAAATCGGCCAATGTCTGCGAATCGACTATAGCGAGGTAAATATCCACATTAATCAGCATCGTCTCCTTACAAAATTAATTGGCGCATATGCAAAGTGTTAACCTATAGTTTATTGTAAAATTCGGGCGTGAATGGTCCTCCGTAATATTTAAAAACTTGTCGTCACTCGCTAGGTCATAGGTGAGTGTAAATCAAGAATCACGTGGAGTCGGCCTGCGATCCGGAAAAAATGATGCCATTTTATGGCCAAAAAATTTGAAGTTTGTTTACCGCTTTTTCAAAAATAAGGACTATCATGACATTACAAACATATTTTGGGCGAGGGGCACATACAAACATTGCACCAAAAAGCACAATTTTAATGACAAACACAAGCACCTGATGGATACAATTATATACAATTATAACACATCTCTTAACACAAATACTTCCGTGGCGTGGACACCTAGTCCTTCACTTGTTAACCACGGAACCCCGGTTCGATTCCCAGACCACGCACGGCACGATATGCTTTTTTATTTCGTTCTTCTAGTTCTACCCTTCCACTCACAATGATGTTGAAACTTGGCTTTATCAGTTTTAAATTAATAAAAACAATAATAAGTTTATGTATTTAGTCATTATTTAAGATCCTTGGACATTTAGTACATTTTGGTCAAAATATGACCCAAAAGTCGGTGCGATTAGTGTTTGAATGGGCAAAAGGAGTTGATCTAAATTTTGACTAAAAAAATCACCAAATTGCATGAATGGATTTTTTAAAATATAAAAATCTTTCAGCTTATGAGGGGTCACATCCCACTTCAAATAGACACCCCCCTGGGCATGCAAGCGCAATTGGTCCTTCAGCATTAGCGAATCATCCCCTACAATGTTCACAACAAATTTATGCCACTGCTAGAATCGACTGACTTGTGGCATAAAACGTTATGCCCCAACTTACTCTTGGGTCCGGTCAGGTATAACATTTAGCGTAAATTACCCGCCAGTTACTAGCCTAGTAGCTTACCCCGCATTGGCGCTCTCAAAATGTTAGGTTACGCCTCAGTTACTAGGTAGCGAGGTAGCGCTATTCTTCTCAGCTACCCGTCATTGGTGCCCTCGGCCGATTAATATTGTGTTAATGTTCATATAGTTTCCGATCGACAGAATAATGTCCATAGGATATTTACAAAATTAGCTGTTAGCTAACAGAAAATGTACTTTCTTTTTACTGATATTTGCATTTTATATCGTATCATTTTTCTTTATTATTCTTTGTTTTCTTGTTATATATTTCGAATGTTATGAATGAATACATGTATTTGAAACGGAATAACCAGCGAGGTGTTAACAAGAGATTCTGTATTCCAGATATACTATACATACTATTTATAAATTCTATGTTACTACCATGTTCTCTAGATGTATTGGGCGACATATCAGGATATTTTCCCACCACGAAAGTATTATAAATCCATGATTAACTCAATTTGGTGAAAAATGATTATAGTTAAATAAATGCGTATGTGTTGTTTCGAGAGAAATTAGACAAATCAATGCACGCACGCTGATGTTGATGTGTGAATAATGGCACGACCCCGCAGTGGGAGTGCTATAATTGTGAGCATATCAACATTTGCGCAAGTGCATTGATTTTCTAATTTTTCGAGCAACAAAACATACGCATGTATTGACCTAAATTCATACACGACACTATACAAATCAAAATTTACAATTTAAGAATAATTTTGATGTATGTAAAAACGAACAAAAACATGTTAACAAGTTTGCTAACACCCGCAGTGAAAATTGGCGAACCCACGATTCATGAACAACGAATCAAAACAAAGCGTGCGGTGCGGGCATTGAACGGCGCACACGCGGAGTGCATTAAACACTTTCAATGCACTCCGCGTATTTCAGTTTCTTGCTTTCAGATTGGTTCGACTCTTGCACGTAATGCTGATGCAACATTTTAATTTTGCAACTATCATATAAGTCTTACGTACAAGTAACTTATCCGTATGAGCCATGCGTACCAGTTTTGCAATGTCGCCTCCAGTTCAATCCCGAGGGTCCAATGAGCGTTGGGCGAAAACTTGTACAATTATTTTGATTTCCCAACTTCACCTTTTTCTGAGGCCCCTAAGTCATGTTAGTACAAAACACTCGCTGATAAGTTTGGTCACATAACTGAACCATACAATTTTTCAACTTGCAGGACTCATGGTGTACATCGCGGTAATCACATCCTGCATGTTCCTAACATTCCGCTCATGTGGATTTTTTCTTTCAAAAAGGATTATAAGAATGATAGTGGACACATTTTTTTCCCTCTTCACTATCTCTTTTCCTCTCTCGCTTCATTTTATTAAGCTAAGCACATTATTATAGTCGTTTATATTAGAGTGCAGTTTTACAATTCGTAAACCTTTCAACTGTACATTGGCTACACAGATAGCTGTTATTGTAAGTTTGGTATCAAAATAATTCTATAAGTCTTCTCTATCCAATATGTTTTTTAGTTTTATACTTCGAATTGTTTTACCAAAGATATAAAGCTTTAAAAAAGTATCAATACTTTTGGGACACCGAGTACCAATGGTTTTCACGCCCAAAATACAAATTTGACAAATGCGGGGAAAGGCATTCAAAGCAGTATATAGAAATGTCCATGAACCATTTAGAAGATATTTTACAAGAAGCTTCCCCCCCTCTCTCTCTCTCGTCCTAGCAGTAAATGAACGGTTTAATTATCTCTTTTTTAATCTTCTTTGACGCAAGGCTTAAAGGAAATCCGTGCCATGGAACTTTATCGCTCAGTTATGTACACTCTTAGAAGGTCAGGATCAAATACATGAGTAGATTTCCGGCTCACTTTGTTTTGATCCTTTAAGGATCATTTTCGGATCGTTTTGATCCGTTTCCAGATAGATATCAACAAACGGATCAAATTCACCTTGATCAACTTTGATCTGATTTCCGGATCAATTCGATGAAACAGTTCATTGGTCAATGAGTGACTGACGTCACTCTTTCGCAAACCGATAGACGACAAGCAGACGATCTTTTGAATTCGGTCGCCACAGTTGAAACAAGGGTGAAATACCGCGGTAAGTTATCCAGTCTAATCTGTAAAATGTTACATGATTTTGTCGGTAAAGTAGTTTTTTTTTTTATGTTTGAACATGCTCTATTCTTGTGAACAAATTTCTTGTACCTGACCAGTGCCATCAGTACGATTTTCACAATCACTGCGATGTACTAGGCCTACACGATGTAGTAAGCTTACTGCACTCGATATATAGTCTACAGTGTGCACCCGGGGGCGGGGGCACTCAATCAATATTAGGTTTCACACCAGGCTCCATCAAAAATACCCCCCTTTTTTTGGCCCGGTGTCACCGAAAGACCCTTGCATGCATGCTTGTTTTTACAATCTGTCACCCGATGACCCCCTATGTTTTCACTTTTTCTTTGATTCAGTTTGATCCTGGAGTAGGATCATAAGCTACAGGTACATCCGATTAAGGATCATTATTTTGATCCGTTTCAGTATCATTTGACAGAAATATTTGATCCCATTTCGGATCAAACTTTTTGATCCTGCTTGTCGGATGACTTTGATCCGGAAAGGGTAAGCTCATATGTGATACCGCTTCTGGATCAAAATTGATCCTTTTCGTCTCATATTTGATCTTGACCTTCTAAGAGTGTAGCATATTATTATTATACAGATCACTTATGTAGGTCAACATTTTTAAAAGTACCGCGTAAAGATAAATCGGCTGTAGAAAAAAACCCAATCACATGTATGGACGTCGCCATATTGATCAAACCTATGACGAAAGATTTACGAGATGTCCATATCTCACTTTTAATGTATTAATATTATCATGATTACGATGACATCACAATATTGAATATGGCTATCCCATCAGCACTTTCGACACAGACGACCCGGCGCGAATTTCAAATAATCACAGGTTGGGGATGTGCAGTTTAAATTCATTTAAAGGTATACTATGTGATCTTTCCAGGAAACGCCCTCAACATCGAAAAAAAAATTGAAAGAAGATTTTCTTGCAGATTTACATTTCTGATCATAAATCGTACATACATTCCAAGTTACAGGGCGATACGATTCTTAATTACTTTTTAGAGTGAAAATAAACTGTCGGATAACACCGACAGTTTATATTTTCACTCTAAATTCACTCTAAAATCATGATTTTGAGGTAACTAGGAATCGTATCGCTCTGTATGTATGTATGA
Source organism: Ophiura sarsii (assembly GCA_035610835.1). Classification (NCBI taxonomy): domain Eukaryota; kingdom Metazoa; phylum Echinodermata; class Ophiuroidea; order Amphilepidida; family Ophiuridae; genus Ophiura; species Ophiura sarsii. The sequence goes on from CM069457.1 coordinate 27,826,294, forward strand.
TTTATGATCAGAAATATAAATCTGCAAGAAAATCTACTTTCTAAAAAAATAATGAATAGAGGAAAAGATCACATAATATGCCTTTAATTGAACAATATAGTTCTGTGTTCAATTAAAATGATCAATATACATTAGATAATTATTTTCCTACCATATAATGCAGTGTATAATGAATAGAATGGTATTCCTTAAAAGCGTGGGTTCTCAAGGAACAAACTCGCATCGGGCTATTCCAATTAATATGCATACACACACCATGGAATACATGACCTTAATCTTCCCCCAAATTTAAATATAAAATGGGGTTAGATGCATGAGTGACTCCATTTGAAATCTACACTATAAAGTTGAAGTCATATATCCCAAAGGAGGCGGGGGGGGGGGGGGGGGGGGAGGGGGAGGTCAAATGACTTATAGAGTTACCTGCATGGGTGACTGTAGTATCCTTGAATCTAGTAAAGACTATGCATCACGCATGCGCCACACAGTATTTGTGTGTCTATCAATACCAATCATCAATATACAGTGACTCCATTAATTTGAAAACTACACTCCCTGCTGTGCAGGAGATTAACGTCGTGTCTACCAAAGGGGCGCGGGGGGGGGGGGGGGGGGGGGGTCAAATGACTTATAGAGTTACCTGCATTGGAGACTCCATTTGAAATCTACACTCCCTGTGTATAAGATTAAGGTCATGTTTTTTCCATTGGGGTGTATGGATTTCAAATGGAATAGGTCATCTCGTTAAAGTCGCCTCATCTATTCTCTTACAAACATTTTAATGCCGCCATCATATTCTGCGACAACTCCACGCCACCTTTTGACAACGCGATACCAGATGGCTTCCGTACATCAGTCGTGACGCAATCAAGGTAGACGCCCTCAGTGGTGTATCGGTATACACCTGTTGGATCGCCGTCAATACGATTAACTACAAATATCTCTCCGCGCTGACTACAACAAACATAGGCGGGAACCCAGGTGTTGACCTCTCCAGGTGGAGGAATGCTCATGACATTGCCTCCTGTGTAGTCCATCTTTTGTAGACCTTTATACTTTCTGAATTCCTTATCGTAGAAAGTGCTAACGATTTCGTTGTTGGAAGTAACAGCAAGACGCAATGGCGTGAATTTAGTGGCGAATTTAGAGATTGGTGAGCCGTCAGCGTGATGTATCGAGATGGTGTTGTTGATCTGTCCTACTATGATTCTACCTTTGCTATCGACAGCAACAGAGTTAACGAATGATGCTTTATCATTAATATCCAAGATGGCGGCTGTTGATATACTATTGCCACGACTGTCGCGGAATTGGATACATTCCTGATCATGTGCGCTAAATACAAATCTATTATCCGGCGTGACACCAATATCGACAACGCCCTCAGAGTCCGAGATGCTGCACCTGACGTGACCAGTCTTTGTGAATAGTTTCACACACTTTTCCCAACTGGATACTGCGAGATAGCCCTCTTGGTTTATCGTCACACCGTGAAGCTTAGACAGCTGTAGCGTGCTGAATTGTCCGCAACATCTCCAATACTTCCTCTGCGTGATGTGCCCGACGGAAAGAGGAATTCCAGGTGTTATCGGTGCTTCAAACTTTAAATATCCAAGACTATCCTCAACAATATCTACTTTGAGTTGAGAAAGAGAACTAAGTTTCTTATGTAAGGATTGGTAATGATGTGTGATCTTGTAATCAGATTCAGATTTGATAGCGTCTAACCCTTTGCTACAATCGTCTTCTATACGATCCATATTCAACATTATAGTTTTCATTTGATCTCTGATCTCTTTCAATCGATCTTTCTCCAATCGAGTCACTTCATCTTTCCGGTTCTTAATCACTTCCTCAACTCTACGAATGTGCTCTTTCTTAACTCCATCTAGTTCACCGATAGCCTGTTTCTTCGCTTGATTCAAATCTTTTGCGATCTTTTCACGTTATTGTTCCGTCAAATGTGTTGCTGTTTGACCGGTTCATTACACTAACCTTATTCGTACCTCATGATATGAAATCATATCCAACAAATCAAATCGGGACACACTGCAAAGTATCATCTTTTAGCCCAAATCAGCAGCGGGAAACAAATCCTTAATATTTCAATACAAACCTCATTTGTTTTACCAAATGTGTTACGGTTTTACCGGTTAGTTACACCGACCTTATAGGCCTACGTAGCTCAAAATTTGAAATCATATCCAAAAATTCAAACTGGGGGCACATTTTATTGTATCCGTCCTTTTTAGCCTAAATTCAAATTTAAATCAGCAGCGAACAAAAATCCTTGCGATCTCAATGCGAGCGAACGTCATTTGGGCTGATATTTGTAATCCCGGGCCCCTTTTTTTTAACCCGGGACTCCCGAAATTTCTACAAACATTTGATTCTGAAATTATCGATAATTTCATTCATCAAATTATAAAATTATAATAAGCTTACTTAAAAAAACACCTTGTCGGCTAATCACGATAATGTAATGCAAATGTATAGTTATATAAAGTGGCAGAGGTGAGAGGATCTTAAACATTTCTTATTTGTATGTTTTGCTCTAAATGAAATTAGAGTCGATGAGTTTCGAAAATCAGAGATTAAACTCTTATCTTAGATCTTAAACCTTTTTGGAGTATATATTTTTTATAGCAATTTGACTATTAAAACGTGTTTTATGCTAGGTTTTTTCTGATGAAACTCTCTCTGTCTCTGTAAGTGATGACTTTCCCTTACTGCCAATATTTGATGTGTTTTGTAAGCCCGTTTGTAATCATATTTGAAACGAGCATGGGCTGCACGTACAGCTATTTAGCTCTGAAAATTCTTAGCTCTCTATGATTCGTATAATATAAAGTTATAAGTTATTATTGCCATTTATACTTCTGTAAATTGTTTGTATATAATTTTACTGCTGCTGTTTCATATATTGTATTGTATGGACGCATTCGCCAAATTAACGGATACCACTGTTCTAAAAGTGTATGTCCGAATAAATAAATAAAACATACAATAAATCAGGAAAAAACCAAACACAAACCATATTTTCATTCTGTGTACTTCGGGGTCTAATTCTTTTTGCGTATGGACATTTTTTAGAGATGCATCACACCGCACCGGACCACACGTACATAGACACATACATATGGGGCGTAAAAGCAGGGATACCGTAAGTCGCCCGTGACACCAACCCGGTTCCCCTATGCGATTTGCCAGTATTCGAGCCAATAGGGCCTGAAAATAAAATCCCAGCATGCGTCACCTTTAGGCAATCTCTAATACATGCTAATACCGGAGTTCACGATGCACATTCGTAAACACGTAATAGTGTTACTCTAGCGGCTGTGTAATAGATTATTGTGTACGAAAAAAATAATCGTATTATAATATGTTCATTTTCCGGACGTATAAATGCTTGGAACTATATTACCTTGAAATATAGAAAATAGTCACGTATACAGATATGTAGGTATATCTCTAAGGACAATATTTTGGCTGAAGACCATATATCAAGGCTTACTCCTAAAGCTACAATTTTAGTCCAAACGGTGGCTATTGTATACAAGAAAATCGCCATTGATAATTATTGTATGTAACTAATGTACGCGATTGCGCAGTAGTTTACATTTGCAGCATATTTGCACCAATGGAATAATTTGTAGAGGGCGTTCACTTTAGCATGGTAATGGCGGAAATGGCGGCACCCATGGGTGAACGAGTACGCAGTATTGGTGGCTTCGAGATTCTTAGCGTGAGACATAATGCGAATCAGAAACGTGACGTAAGCGCGACAATCTGGCCTCCAATTATACTCCTGGAATACATTTACGCAATATCAAACCGCATATGTAATATAGCCCTACTAGGAGCGTAACATAGGGCCTACATTTCTATACAGCCATGGTATAGCGTGAGACTTAATGTGGGTCAGAAACGTGCCATGGTTACGGGCCCCAAAAAATCCTCGCAACGCCTTCTTTTTTAATGTTTTTTTTCTTCAAAACAAATATGCCCATGCAGTAGGTCGGAATTTAATACACAACATATCCCACTTTCGCCTAACCAACACCCTTACTTTTCCAAATATGCGACGCACAATGAAACTACGCTATAAAGCAGTAACTGGTTCGTCATAACACAACACATACGGACAAATCCCACCAAAAAGGACCGATCAAAATCATGCGACAAAAATCAGTATTCGAGACCACTAGTAGTCATCTCATAAAAAGGACTTGAGAAAGAAATGATGATTTTTCCTTAGAAACCTTTTTTTGTTGTTGCAGAAACAGGAGAAGGCAGTATTTATAAAGTTGGTGTAAGAATGAATAAGTGATAGGCCTGAGAGGGGGTACTTCACTTAGGATGAAGCCCGGTAAATCAGTACCAAGAATGAGTAGTCGGATGTGCTGAGTTTGCCATACCTCTAAACATCTAATGCTAGCAGGTGAAGGCCCGTGGGGTGGGGGAGGGGAAATCAAATGGATACGAGTGTCACAAGCACTTTGAAACTCTCAGACATAACTGGTATAGAGAATATGCAACATAAGGGTTAATGGGTAAATGAAAAAAAAACACACTTATACTTTAAATTTGGTCTACCCCTTCTCCGTTTACAGTGACAGGGCCTTTCTAGGTTGGTGCACCTAACACAGGCAAACAGCACTCTTTTGTGAGATATCCTCTAGTTATGTTGTATATGGGTGAAACGTTTTCTTTAAATATCGGACTAAAAGTCTGTGTAGTTTATTGCACATTTACGTTCTCATCTGAATTCCGCAAGAACGTGCCTTCTGAACTTAGGATTCTGATTTTGCCACCGTCAATTTTTAAATGTTATGGCTACCTCTTATCTTTCGGGTTTCTTTGTATCTGCCTGGCGGTCATGTTTCAGAGCCATCAGGATTACTATAGGCATTATTAGGATTGTACTCGGCAGTCCAGTCTAGTCTGTCTCGCTTGAACATAATCTGGAACTCTCATAACAAATTCAATATTGATCTCACTAGAAACAAGAATTGCTTTCACGTGCCAAAACCAGCAACTAACCAGGCTCCGTCATCAACTTACTCTGATAGACTTGCTATCTACTGAAGATAGCAACTTCCTCTGATATACTTGGTGTCTACTGAAGATAGTTTTTAATGAAGAATAGTTTTTTGGTTTTTTTAATTTGAAATTTGTGTAGGCCTATTTATGCTTTTATAAATTAGGAGACACGACATCGTTTTGGTATATTAATAATTTGTTCAAATGTTCAAATTTGATGAATTAATCTACAAAATAACAGCAGATGTACACTTCATAATCAGGTCAGACTTTGTTTATCATTTAACTTACCTGTTAAATGGTTTTGCCTCCAGAATGCAGGAATTATACACAATACCTTCATGGATGTGACTCTCACATCTTAAAATAGTTTTACAACTTGAGCTTAAGTAACTTAGTAACACAACATAAGCTTAAGGGCAGTGTCAACCCGGCACTTGTTTCAAAAATTGAATTTCATATTTCTCTATTATTTAATACTTTTATATGTATTACCATCATAAGTAACTAATCGTAAGCGATTATTTCCCGTTCTTTTGGGTGATTTTAAATTGTTGTATTGGTAAGTTTGAGTCAGGAAAAGGCGCATGGTTATTTGGCGGGAATTTAAGCGGAGTTCCGCGCTTTTCAAATGCTGCGACAGCTGTTCGATCATTGCGTCGCGCGCTGAAACTCCCCGCGCGTATTACTAGACGCGCCGCTTAATATCCGCGACGTAGACGCGAAAAACAAAAGAGCGCAAAACAATGTCTAAAAATGTAAACAAAGACCAATCTTACGATCATTTAAATTTCAGTTTTCTTCCAATTTCTTCACATTGTGACAATATAAATTGAATCTGATAGTTTATTATGATTGTTCATAATAGTATACTCGCTTTTTAGGTCACACGCCCGTGTATTCCGTGAACATTTAGCTTTAAATGGTGGAAAATGTCAATATTTTTACTAAATCGATGTTTTCTAGAAGTTCAAATTTGAAGGAATTTTACGAATTTTCAGACAACATAACTAAAAATATATCAAACTATCAGGTAAGATTTTACTACCATTGTGTAGAGGACTTTCAGCACTAGGAGGCAATTTTTTATTTTTTCGATTATGGATTTTAAACTCGAGATATGCATCCATTTCTAGCGAAAAAAAACACGACTTTTACACTTTTCCGATGTTTCTAGCAATATTTTCAAAACCAAGCTTTATTTTGGAAAAAGAAAAAATTGCCTCCTAGACAAAATTGTTTTGTTTACAAAAACGTATTACAAAAACGTATATTAGAACAAATTACCATTTTTTATTTTATAGTTATGCTGTCTGAAAAATTTGGGGTAAACAAATTGCTTTTTGGTTCATTTCTCAAAATTTAGTTTATTTGGTATCACATTGATACCAACAGCGGATTCCTTATCAAATTTCCTTTTTAAAAATGTATACTTTTATGTTCTTTTATTCAATATTCTCAAACTTAGAAGCAAAAGTTGATCATCAAAATAATAGGGTTGACACTTCCCTTATAGTGGAGCGGATATGTAACAAAAAATGGCCAAGATGTTCACTTTTGGCAGGAAGCATGAAAATTGGCATATAGGGGTGTTTTGATGCACTGATTTCAAAAAGCCAGGAACCCACATTTTTCGAGCAATGGTGTGGCGGCCATCTTGGATTTCAAAATGGCCGCCATTCAAATATAGGAGATTTAGTAAAATTGCTCTAAATAAAATATTTTTGAGATTCATACCATGAAATTTCACCAATATGTTCTCTATAACACGGTGCATAATTGTAGGTGGATAGGTTGTGCCAGTTGTACTTTGTTTATTACTTGTTACCATGGAAACCATCAAAAATAGACGTTTTTGGGCAAAAATACCTCTAAAATCACTCTTATTTGGAGGTTTTTGTCATCTATTCATCATGAAATTGCTTTTAGTATCATCTGCAATTATACATAATTTGGATGAGAAATTTGCATTTCAATTTTGAGTGGTATCCATGGAAACTTTTTCAATGGCGGTTTGACGAAATATATGTCAAAATCACTCATTTTTCAACCATTTTCACCAATCTGTTGCTGGTAAAACACTATTATAGAGAATCGGGTGTGAAAAAGATGTTCACTACTGGCAGGCAGAATTAAAATTAGCTTAAAGGAGTGTTTTTAAGCGCTGATTTCAAAAATCAAGGAACCCACGTTTTTCGAGCAATGGTGCGGCGGCCATCTTGGATTTCAAAATGGCCGCCATTCAAACATAGTAGATTTAGTAAAATTGCTCTAAATCAACTATTTTTGAGATTTATACCCTGAGATTTCACCAATATGTTCTCTATCACATGCTTCCTAATTTCAGATGGATTGGTTGTACCATTCGTAATTTGGTTATTGCTTGTTACCATGGAAACCATCAAAAACATACATTTTCAAGGGAAAATACCTGTAAAATTGCTCTTAATCAACTATATTTGACATTTATACCCCGATATTTCACAAGTGTGTTCTCTATAACATGGTGGATAATATTAGATGGGTTGGTTTATTACTTGTTACCATGGAAACTATCAAAAATAGACATTTATGGGCAGAAATACCTGTTTTATAATGTTATGATCTGCAATTATATATATGTTGATGATAATGTTTTGAGTGGTTTCCATGGACACCTTTTAAATGGCGGTTGAAATAAAAGGTCAAAATCACTCCTTTTCAACAATTTTCACAAATGTTCACCAATCAACGGCTTGTAGTTTTTTGCCCTGTAGCCAATTGAGCTGGCCTTCCCGGTCAAAGCCGTTGGGGGTGGCACATGACCACCCGGGAGGTACGCTAAGGAACAAACTGGTATGGTAAGGGCCAGCCAAAATGTAATGATCCCATACAGTTGGGAAACGAGCAGGTAAAGGGTCCATACAACGCCGGGATACAACGGTCACCCAAATCAGTGTAAAAATATGATATGTTAGTATGGACAGAGGTGTTTGTATTTGTGATTTAGGCATTTTTTGACAACGAAAGAATATACATCGGACATTATTTGCAGCGCAAGTTTCAGAGCTTTGTCAATACGTTTTCTGAGTGAAAACAAAAGTTCATACCTGAGGATTGAGAAGCGGTATATGCAAAAGCATCGATAGCCAGTACACAGTGAGGCAAGAGGGTGCCTAGACTGAAAGATAGTCATCTTTCATGTTTGGTGCCTAGACGGATAATCATTTAAATTATCCTTAAAAAGTAGGATAATGTAGAGAGATTAGCCGGCTAAAAAGCGGTGAGAGCTCTGTAGAAACAGCGTTCAGCAAAATTAGACAGCTAATCAGAAATTGCTACGAGCATGAGACGCATCATTGATCATAGATACCAATAAACTGTTGATGATTTAATGTGATGGGATCGATTATAGGATAGCGTTGAATTGAGTTGTTGTTCATTTTTATTAGTATTTGAATTTTAGCCTTTTGCTATATCATGGACGTAGCACGGATGCTATCTTCCTTTCTATTTTTATTAAATCCCTATTATTCCCACCCTGTTTCTAACATGTGTGTTCCTTCTATGCACCTTCATCATGTTCATGCTTTGCTTGTACTATTATTTCTTAAGATGGTAGATTATTAAGGTGGTAGATAGTCTAAACGACTTCTTCACTCTGTGAACACCACCCATATGCTGAGCTACTTTGGTCACATCTCACGACGAGACGCAAGGGTAACAACTTAGAGAAGGTTATTATGCAAGGCATGATTGAAGGGAAGAGAAAGAAAGGCAGATCTTGGTCCTGATGGATTGACCAAATAATATCTATTACTGGACTCCCTCTCTGTGATTGTTACTCCTTTGCTGAAAATCATCATCTGCGGCGCAGTATCTGCGAGGTCACGAGCTGTCAGTCATGACAGGAACCAACCAACCAACCATCCATTTCATTACCCTTATAGTCTACTGCAATAGTTCCCCAGGAGTAGCTCTCTACTGATCATTGTCAAATGGGTAAATTAGGTAGGGAATTTGCGTATTTTAAAGAGGACTAATTGTGCTGCCTAGTTTTATAAAAAAGTGCATATGTCTGAAAAACACACAAGATGGACGCAAACAAATGTGCTGTTGGATGTTTTTATCGCATTTTACCGATTGATAGGGTAAATAGTCCTAACTACGGGCTAAATAAGTTTCCCCGGAGCAGAGCTAATCAGCGCTGATCACTCGTATAGTTTGCCCGACCGGGCCAAAATAACCGGGCATGTGTTTGATTACGAGGGCGGATCAGTGCTCCAGCTACACAAGAAAATACTTTCTTTATTGTGTTATGCCATACTTTTTACCACATTCTTAGCTTCCTCTGCCGTAAATTTCTTGCAGGCTTTTAAGATATTAGCCGTCTTTTGCATGTCTGTAGAAACAGTACAGCTAAAGTTTATCCTCTAGCCGCTGATAAAGTGTATGGCAAACTGAAATCGCATGGCATGCTGACTAAGCTATCCAGTGGTAGTAGTCCCCGCTGTCTCCACTGGAGTGCAACAGGGTATATTACATGCTGGCTTCATTCCTTGTTGCAATATTTGAAGACTACAATTATTGAAGAAGGCTGCACTGCAAATTGAGTTTTTTGAAATTAAACATCTAAACATGTTTACTTTCTGAGCGCTTGTGTCCAATTGCTAAGCACTTGATAGGTGCTTAGCAATTAAACATACTCGACTTAACAAAACATGTTTAATTCTTTAGCATTACATATTTAAAGTCTAAACGTTTGCTAGTCGAAACACTTGCTAAACACATTAGGCCATATACGTTTAGTAATTAAACACACGTTATATGAAGTAAATACTACCTAAACATGTTTAGGTTATCAGGCGTTTAGCATTTAAACATCTGTTGAACACGTGACGAACAATATTGAATGTTATTGGTTGAACGTATTGGGTCATGTTAGCGACTGTCGCCATTTTGGATTTCACTAAGTGGGCATCGTATTTAGTAAATTGGGATGGAAAATCAGATTTTCCATCTCAAATTGAACCAAATAGAACTGTGATGTCACGTGGGAGGCCGTCAAATATGTTATGGTCACAAATGTTGTTCAGTGAGTTGGTGAGACGTTACGAGGTAAGGTGGTGAGAGCCTATACATGTAGTATCAATTGTTATGCTCATCGTGTGTGTGTAATAGTTTAAGCTTACTTAACTTCAATACAGCATATGCCGTGATCTACATTTATGATGAGCGAATAGTTTGATGAATTTAAGTATAGGATCTAACCATCTTACCAACAATATCACATCAACTTCTTATAACTTTTGACCACAACCTAACATGTTGACGGCCAGAGCAACCACTGACAAAGCCTGATTGCATGCACTGCCACGGAACATGTTTAGAATCTAAACATTTGATCATCTTAAAATGTTTGCTTTCTAAACATTGAAGTGATGGACATGTTTCAGTGCTAAACATTTATGATGACACTAAACATGTTTAGCATTTAAACATATTTAGAAAGTGTAGTCAAACTAGTGTTTAGCATTAGTGTTTAGGTTGTAAACATGTTTAGATGATAATCATCTAAACATGTTTAGTAATTAAACATGTTTAGAAAGTGTCTTCAAGATAGTGTTTAGCTTTGTGTTTAGGATCTAAACACCCAATTTACAGTGCATGTGATCTTGACTGAGGAGTTGTGACACATCTACTTTCCTTGAGACGGCATCCTGCCGTTGTTCTAAAACGACCTACATTTTGCAGATGACTTCGCCTTACTTGAGACCACAATTATATGAGCTCAGCTGACAAATACTGCTACAGCAGCAAAAGACCTTGGCCTCATCATTAATTAGCGTATCCAAAACAGTATAGATGACTGCCAACTGATGCAGTCCTCACCTAACACTCCAGGTATATTGGTATGCTATCAGCCATGTGGCGGATTTCAGGTATCTTGGGTCTATTATGGCACATATTTCAGGTATCTGTGGGTCTATTATGGCACAGATTTCAGGTATCTGTGGGTCTATTATAGCATCGGGCGCAAGTGACCTTAAAATATGCAGGACTTAGCATGGTGTGCATTTGGGAAAGTTTACCTCAAGGATAACCAAGACTAGGCTTGTTTGTATTTCTTTCAATGCTTTTCTCATGGTGATTCCAAAGAGGGTATTGAAATTCAATGCAATATGTCATTTTTAATATTTTGTGAAATTTTGGAATGTCGTCTGCAGACGCCTGCCGCGTGGAAAGTGTTAAATAACGCACGGATCATGCTTCAAACCACAATTTATGACATGGCCAACTTACAGAGCCTTTTATCCACCTTTTATCCACCGTGTAAAGTTCCGCCAGCTGAGAATCCTTGATGAAGAGTAATGTATGCCACCTACATATACCAATTGCCGAAGGTTAGGCTTGCACGACCTGGTCGCCCAAAGAAGACCTGGTCGTCAATGTACATCATATTTGACCTACATGTATATACAACACGTAATAGTGGACAATGAAAGCATGATTCAAGAACGACTGTGACAGATAATCACTCTTGCTGAAGACCTACGTACATAGAGAAAACTTCTAGTCGCCTGCTCTTCAGACGAAGGATGATGATATATTATCACGAAAGCGCTTTTGCCCCTTAACATTATCACAGGCATTACGGAATATTTAAGGCTACAATGGGACAGAAGAAATTTTGCAACGCGAGCACACAATCTTTTTGGTGTGAATTAAATTAAAACATTACAATTTTAATATTAAGTTTGAAAATATTAAGTTGTCTTGACCATCACAGAATCTCGATCAGTTGCACACTATTTCGACTCTAAAATGTGCACACAATGCACTGCAATCGTAACCCTTGACCTTCTCTTGCAGGTTTTAAAGATATTAGCCGTCTTTTGCGAAAAACTAGAAACAGTACAGCTCAAATGCATCTGCTTCTCTAGCCGGTTATCTTGTCGCCGTTAAATAGCAGGGACTATGTAGAAAAACGGTCTAAAGTCGTCTGCATTAAAGAAAATGGCACCTAAAATGGTTGTCACCTCCATGCAAGAGGGTGCCTATACTGAATTTCAAAATGGTGCCTAAACTTGATTTGAGGGATTGGTCGTCTACCTGCGAGAGGGTGCCTAGACTGAAAGCCTATAGTCGTCTCCATTAAGAATGGTGCAGATAAACATTAAAAATGGTGCCTATACATGGGTACTTGGTCGTCTCCCTAAGAGAGTGTACGTAGGCTGAAAGCTTGGACGTCTCCCATCAAGACAGGGTGCTTAGACTGTAAGCTTTAAGTGAATGAACAAAGAAGAGCGAAATTAGGATCAAGAATTATTGCTTGATTTATAGGTACATACGTAAACAATGGCGAGAAAAGGACATGAAACCATTGCCTGTAGATTCAAGACAAAATGACGAATAAGAATTATTGCTTGATTTATGTATGAACAATGGTGAGGACAGGACCTCAAACCACTGCCTGTAGAAGTGTGAATGCAAGGCAAGGTAATGATCGAGAATCATTGTGTCATTATGAGGACAGGACCTGAAACTATTGCCTGTATGCAAGGCAAGATAATGATCGAGAATTATTGCTTGATTATTAGGTACAAACTTAAACAATGGTGAAGGCAGGACCTTCAAGTTTCTAAATGTTATATACTACACGTATTTTCCAAAACACAATTAGAAATAATAAACGGCTTCTTCATTCTATCAACACCCAAATGCTGAGCTACTTTTCCCACATCTCACGACGCAGTGGTAACCACTTAGAGAAGGTTATTACACTGTTAGAACGTTGGGCAATTATTTAGCGTTGGGTAAACTATGAACAACCCCGTTGTTGGATAAATAAATTTCGTCGCTATTCTTTCAAAACCTCGTATCTCCAACTTACCTCAAAATTGATTTGTGTGTGTTTATCATGATGTCAGAGACATTATGCAAATGATGGTAATGTTTTTATTTGTCACAGCCAATCAGAAGGCAGACAAATTTGGCTTTTTCAGCACCTGTGTTTCAAAACCTCGTATGTATACGAGGTTTTGAAACACAAGTGCTGACCATGTGCTGAGGGGAAACTTACCACTTTCTTGATATTTCGCAGCAAATGTGTGAACTAGAGGTGAGATTTTATTGCAAATGGCTTGAATTGATATACGGACTGGTTTATGGCAGTTTTTTCGTTTCTATTCTCCAACTTTCTTTTTTTCATCCACACTGAAATATATATTGAACTGTTGTGTTTAGAAACTAATAGAGTGGTGAACATTTTAAAATTGTTGAAAAAGGAGTGATTTCGACCTGTTTGTTCACCAAACTGCCATTTAAAAGGTTTCCATGGAGACCACTCAATTAAAATGCCAGTTTATAACCTAAATTATGTACATTTGTACGTGTAGGCCTATACATGTGTAAGTTATGTACATTGCAGATGATACTAAAACAATATCACAATGAATAGTGGACAAATAAGAGTAATTTTACAGGTATTTCTGCCCATAAATGTCTATTTTTGATGGTTTCAATGGTAACAAGTAATAAACAAAGCACAACTGGCACAACCAACCCATCTTAAATTATGTACCATGTTATAGAGAACATACTTGTGAAAATATTGGGGTATAAATGTCAAATATAGTTGATTAAGAGCAATTTTACAGGTATATTCCCTTGAAAATGCCTGTTTTTGATGGTTTCCATGGTAACAAGCAATAACCAAATTACAAATGGTACAACCAATCCATTTAAAATTAGGCAGCATGTGATAGAGAACATATTGGTGAAATCTCGGGGTATAAATCTCAAAAATAGTTGATTTAGAGCAATTTTACTAAATCTATTATGTTTGAATGGCGGCCATTTTGAAATCCAAGATGGCCGCCGCACCATTGCTCGAAATTTTTTTTTGAAATCAGCGCTTCAAAACACTCCTTTAAGCCAAATTTAATTCTTCCTGCCAGTAGTGAACATCTTTTTCACACCCGATTCACTATAATAGTGTTTTACCAGCAATAGATTGGTGAAAATGGTTGAAAATGAGTGATTTTGACATATATTTCGTCAAACCGCCATTGAAAAAGTTTCCATGGATACCACTCAAAATTGAAATGCAAATTTCTCATCCAAATTATGTATAATTGCAGATGATACTAAAAGCAATTTCATGATGAATAGATGACAAAAACCTCCAAATAAGAGTGATTTTAGAGGTACTTTTGCCCAAAAATGTATATTTTTGATGGTTTCCATGGTAACAAGTAATAAACAAAGTACAATTGGCACAACCTATCCACTTAATATTATGCACCGTGTCATAGAGAACATATTGGTGAAATCTCATGGTATAAATCGCAAAAATATTTTATTTAGAGCAACTTTACTAAATCTCCTATATTTGAATGGTGGCCATTTTGAAATCCAAGATGGCCGCCACACCATTGATCGAAAAATGTGGGTTCCTGGCTTTTTGAAATCAGTGCATTAAAACACCCCTATATGCCAATTTTTATGCTTCCTGCCAAAAGTGAACCTCTTTTTCACATATCCGCTCCACTATTAAGCCTACACCATCCATCATCAATGCATGTAATAATAAAAATAAAAAAAAAAAAAAAAAGCTTACTTCATAGATATTTCAAATGTGGCCAAATTTTACTCAAGGCTTCACAGTAAGTTACTTTTTTGCTCCGTATCACCCCCACCCCATGTACCCCATTAAAGTGCTTACTTGACATTTTTTATCCAAGTGGTGCACCTTAAAACTGTGCAGGACTGCTGCATTTGATCCGACATTGTCCGGTCAGATGAGATGAAAGGCAGCGGTTTGTTTAAATATCATCCTTTTCTCTCTAAATAGCATAGAATTACAGTTTCCAATAGGCTTACTTACAAAACACGTCAAAATAGGTCAAATTAAGGCAACAATTGGATCGAAACAATCTCATTCTGGTCGAAAAATCCTTGTTTTACAATATTTGTCTCGAATAAAATTCAAAACAGCTGATATCTGACCTAATTTTACTTAATAATGGGGTCAAGGGTCAAATATGGCCGAATTCCCTTAAGGGGTCACACTACTAAATAGAGCTCCATAGGGATGTGTACAAAAACACTGATATAAAACTCTGTGTTAGACCACTAAATTGCGAAATTGGACCTTGTAGAGTGATTATTTCTGAAAGTTGATCACATTTTCTGACCAAAAAGTGAAAAAAAATAGGTAGGTGAACCTGCTCGATTTTTCAAAATACGCCCATGGAGTTGACTACCTCTCTGACGAGCTTGGAAATGCCGCCGTAATCGTCAATGTTTCCAGTAAAAAACACAAATTTGAAAGATCTCTCAAAATTTATCTAGATGATATTCACAGTTTATAGTCAGGGTGCATGTAGGTGATGTCCCATTAATCATAATTAATCAAAAATCATAGGCATTTACGCAATTGTATTACCGTCAAGTTTTTTTAATTGAGGATTTTGCCATGCATATTTTCCGATTCTAGCTTTAAACACCGCCCTTAAGGTTAGGGGATACCCCATTTAGTGTAGTGCACCCTTAAGGGTAGCTAGTCATAAACCCTAACCCTAATCCTACCCTAACCCTACCATACCCTAACCCTACCCCTAACCCTAACCCTAACTCTAAACCTAACTCTAAACCTACCCTAACTCTACCCTAAACCTAACCCCAAGATACTTTTATGACTAGCGCACTCGTGGTATAGGAAAATACACGTTATGTCTAGCGACCCTTATGACTAGCGGGTAGACCCCATATCGACAGCCAACATGTTGTGTATTCCTTCACGGTTTCGCGCATTCAAATTGGTAATACGCTCCAATTAACTTATAATTATACCTATTGTAGTATCGAGTACTCTCCCTGTGATTACGTCAAGTTTTGACTTACATATCCATCACAAGTAGGAATTGGTGTATTGATAAAATGGTACGCCCCACTCATAATATTACCTACATTAGCAGTGTTTTAAATGATGAATCGTGAGCTCGATTTAGTTGACAATAATGTATGCCATTTCTTATTACATTAATGTTATGATTTTATAAAATGTTTATGATAGATAATTAATCGCTAGCAGTGCATTCGTGCTTGACAATCGCTTTCGTCCTTGCATTCGTGCATCGTCCTCTCGCGTTTGTCGGTGCTCAAGGGCAGTGCACGAATGCAAGGCCTCGAGCGATTATCAAGTCCGAATGCACTGTAGCTCATCAATTATTCTTATGCTAGCCTCTATTGGCTTTCTCTTGTTTGTGTTATTTCCACGGCATGACCCATCGTGTTCAAGAACCATTACGGAGCTTACAGGTGAATATGCACACCCGATGTACACCTAACAAAAAGGTTCTAGATTTGAAGAACGTTATCCATTTTGTAGAAAAAATCATCCATATATAGAACATCCTTCATTTTGTAAACTATTCAAAAACGGGTCAAATCTGGGCGAATCAGGGTCGCCTGGATGGCCGTCTGCCGCCTATCCATTGAGTTAAAAGGGCAAACTTAGAAAAAGGTAGCTTTTTGCTACGCATATAAAAGCCCGTTTGGGCGCGTCTGGAGACCCGCGTGCTACCGATACGTAGTAGAGTAGTTTCGTAAGGGTTAATACACACCTTCATTAATATGTTTAGAGCTTGATCAATATTGGAGACGTTTGTTGATATCTGAGACCTTTATTAATGAACATGGTTATCTATCAATATTTAAGATTGTTAACAAATTTTGTTATGAATGTTTGACCACTTTATCAATATTTGAGGACTTTTTATATTATCTATCTTTATCAATATTTGAGATCTATATGAAGAGCTGACTTGCAAAAATGGCTTACGTCCACTTCTTAAAATGAGTTATAACCGGCAATTTATAGTATTTTGGTAGTAGTTCCTAAGCAATGTTGGTAATGTCTTCTAATGCAAAATACTGCCATCTATAATTCAGTATCCAAAGACAACTAAAGAATAAAGGTCTTGCCTTCATGTAAGCACTCACGAATCTTGAATTTCGAACTTTGAGATGAGGACGCCCTTTGCTGACAGGATGTTGATGCTGTTCTCAATTAAAAATAATAGCGTGTTTATTTTAACAAAGAAAGGCAACAGATGGACTCGAACCACTAACCTCTGGTCTATAAGCCTAATTCCTAACCACTACGCTATAAGCCGTTCACTTTTAATACTTCATGATCAATAACGGAATAAATCTATATTATTAAATAATAACAAGCATCATGAAAATAAAATGTTAACGCCCCCTATAGCCGAAAGATATTTGCTATATTATAGAGGGCGCTACCATTTTTGTTTTCGTGAGCGCTTACATGAAGGATGAACCAGAATAAAAGGGAATTCTTGTTTCTGTTTTGTTCCTGTTTTGTCCCTTCTACAACTCCAAAACGCCCCGCCACTTACTGTTTAATTTGGCGATAGTCATTTACTCAGTCCTTTTTTTCATTTGGTGAATGATTTTATCCGTGTGGTAATCGTTTGTATGCATTTTCTTGAAATCGTTTGCAAAAGGGCTTTACATCCATTTTTTGGAAAAATAAAGAACATAATTACAAAAAAATAAAAGTGATTGATTTGATAAACATATTGTTTTTGATTGGTATACTATGTACCTCATATTATACACATACTATTTCAAAGCACCAATCACACTAGTCCAGAATACTTTCATGCTGTTTTCTCAAAATCACTCAAATGGATATAAGCTCTTTTGCATATCAGCTCTTTATATATTAAAATCTTTATGAACATTTTAAGATCTCATTCAATATTGGAGACATTAAGGATCAGGTTTAACTCTAAATCAATAATTAAGAAATTAGATTATATCAATAATTATGATAATAATGTTCACTGATAATATTTTGGATCCTTATCAAAATATGTCATTTTTTGTCCGAAATCATTTTAAATGTTTTATATTTAATATTTTTATCAATATCAATCTTTAAAATTCCAACATTTTAGATCTGTAGCAAAATATATTATTTTTACTAACATTTGACATATCGTCGGTGGTGTTACATAATAACGTATTGTGTTTCGAGTGTTATCACATATTCAACAACTCCCCCATACCTTAAGTACAGTAACAAAGCGTTGTTGATTTGAGATAAACCCACTGTTCATATGCAAATTACTAGGATAGCGAACCTTATTTGGAAACCGCAAAATTGTAAACAAACAAAAATATGTTCGCAAAAATGTGTTCATTTTTTCGGCGTATAAATGCATTTCGCCATGCAATCCTTAAAGTTAGCAAATAGCTTTATATACCGAAATGTAGCTATACCCCTGAGGAAAATATTCTTGCCGAGGGCCATATGTAAAGGTTCACTTCTAAAGCCACAATTTTAGCCGAACCGTCGCTACCTGAACACAAGAGAATCGCCAATTTTGCATCATCGCGGCGAAATGTGTTCGCTCTGATCTCCAGGACCGTATCACTATTGAAACGGAGGGGTGTGTTTTGATTTTATACAAATATTCTATAAACATGTAT
Organism: Ophiura sarsii; assembly: GCA_035610835.1. NCBI lineage: Eukaryota > Metazoa > Echinodermata > Ophiuroidea > Amphilepidida > Ophiuridae > Ophiura > Ophiura sarsii. The sequence continues at coordinate 27,844,843 of CM069457.1, forward strand.
CAAAATGTGTTGTGTAAATTAAACGCATTCTTGATTTAATTTTTCTCTGAATGTTAAAGGTGGTGTGTAAATAAAATGTTATTTACAAAATATTTTTAATTTCACAATTACTTGCGAAATAATCTGTCTTCTCTCATGTTTACCTTTTGTAACCCAGCCCATTCTGAAGTTCGATCGCCCATTTACGGGGAACGGACGATGTCCAAATAAGGGTCTAATTATAATAAACGTAAACTTTTTTTCTCGATTTTTAAAGAGCAGCTATTTTTTTTATGTCAAATTAAGCCTATTAAAAAAAGTTTTGTACTTGTTTTCATTAATTATCCAAAACGATATTCACATTTGAATGATGTAAATATGTCTGGTCGTTGTTGAACGGGGTTCAACAAGGTCTTCGTCGTTGTTTATCTTGAATCGACAACGGTAAGACGGGCAGCTAGCTGCCCTCGCAAAATAAACCCGTCGTACCGTTGTCGATTCAAGATAAACAACTCCGAAACCTTATTGAACCCCTAAGTGACGTATAGTGATAGCAAAATTATCAAAAACAGTGACTTTAGATATGCACTCAACGTAAACTGTCCTGCTTGTGATGATTGCGTATTATTGTTTGTGGTGGGTATATCATACAAATATATAGTAGACACATGGAAATTAGTTTTAAGATACTTATGTAGTCCTGTTTTTAATGTTTGTATTTACTTTCCAAAATATATACGTCATTATGTGATAACACTTTTTTACGATTTGCACTATACGCCACTATGGATTTTGATGAAAACTGGATGATACGTCACTATTTAATACCATCAACGATATTTACAAGCATTTATTAGATCTTTATCAATACTTGGGTGTTACAGTATCGGACGCTTATAGTACATTCCAGAATCTGTTACTTACAGTACACTTTTCCGTTAATGTATACATTGTAACTACTGGTAGATGTGTACCAATATCTCTCGATACTGAGACATAAAAACGTTCCAGTACCGCTTGTGTTCCAGTATCGAACGATACTGGAACAATAAAATTGTACCAGTATCGATCGATGCTGGTAAATTTTATGTGCCAGTATCGTGCGATACTGGTACACTTTTTCTACTTTAATTTAGTGTATGCTTAATAAAACACTATTAGGGAGCACATCAAAACTCGACCGCGCAGCAACCGCCGGTTTCGCCCGGTTGAACCGCATATCATTGTTTAGAACAATAGAAACCGGCTGCAACCGCACGGAATCCCACGGAACCGGCGGTTGCCGGGCGGTCGAGTTTTGATGTGCTCGCTTAACAATCATCTGAATATATTCAAGATAAATTGATTCAAACTTTTAATGGATAAGTATCCAATGATTATACCTGCAACAACGTGACAATCATAACAAGTTGGGAAATTACATAGAGCTGCGAAATCAAGAAGCTGTGCTCCAATGTAGTTACTTAGTGATTCTAAACACTGATTATCACACCCGGGTAATACGGGGTGAGTAAAAAACCTTGTTTTCGAAATCATGATGACTATTGGTTATTCCCAAACCTTAATACGGTACCCAGTGTTTCTATTACGAAGTTGTTTCTTAATACCATGTTTGAAAAGTTCCAAATTTCAACTTGAGTTTGGAAACAAGAATGACTTCATTTCCCTTTGAAGTTTTTTACTCACCCTGTATTAGGATGACCCATGATACACATACCAATGAAAAAATGGCCTGAGATTAATGCAAACATTGCCATGTCCGAATAGATCCATTCGATATTTCACTCTAGTTGATGATAGTGACGTAACTTCACAGTTGCCATGTTTACGCAAGCGTTATTATCTTCCGGGTTTCTACGCATGCGTGTGTGCCATTGCCTCAAGGGGGGGGGGGGGGGGGGGGGGGTGCGTGTGTGTATGTACTGCGATCAGAAAAAGGACGCAGTGTCGTCACTCACTGTCTTTATACTGAATGCAGAAGAATAGTTGTTCAAGTATCATCAATTTAGTACTATAGGATAAATGACTTGTACGCTGGAACCGGGGGTATCAAAATCGCAGCTCAGCCTTATCCAATATCAAACACAGAATTAAAAGACATACTTGTATTATATACCTTTTCACTTCATTGTACAAAAGTTGTCATTAGGTGGAGTATAGGCGCTTGCCTAAAGTGGCGTAAACATTTCTTTTTTAAAAAGCATTATTTTTAAATCAATCCATCTATATATTGTATTTACATTGCAGTCATCATATTCTCGAAGAGGGCTCTAATTATTTTTCTTCTTAATGTAGTTATCCGATATTCAAGGTAGGAGGATAAACCCGTTGGAATCTATCCTATGCAACGGGCGCTTTCTACCACCGCGTTGCCCTTTATACATTTGCGTACTGAGGGGCGCTTTTGTCATCAGATGTATTCCCTTTTAAGTCCTGGTAGGTCTGCTCTTCATCCACTGCATCTAAAGCAAGACCTTGATACTCGGCTTCCTCTTTGATATTGACATCTTCATAAGCGGATCCATCACTTTGAGCTCGAGGTGACATTTTGGTCTCCTCTTCGATGCTGACATCATCATAAGCCGATCCGTCACTTGGAGGTCGAATAGACGTGTTGGCCTCCATAGCTACATGTGTATGTTGACTTCATATCCTGTCTCCACGGTTTGTGAGCGTTGTTGTTGTTTTGCCATCATCTCCGTCTCGGCATCAATTTCATCATAGATTTCATTCTCGTCTTTTGCTGTTTCCTTAGGTGTTTCCTTCATTGATGCTTTATTCCTTCTGCGTACAATAAAGTATTAGATGTACTGATTTAGACACCAATGTGTTTAGAATCCTTAGATGCAAAATGTGATATCCTTACTTTCAAAGATGTATGTTTTATGACGATAAGAAAATGAATCATTAAAAATAATCTTTCAAGTATTCTTCTAAAAGTATCACAACTTTCTCTTGACATGCTTGATATATAGCCTAATTGAGAGGCTTCAATTGTGTATACTTTAATTGGCCAAAAGGAATGAATCTCGATTTTATCTAAACCATTAGTGTAAACCTGAAAACTGTAATTATTGGTAAACCATATCAACGAATGTGTATTATTTGTGAATGTTTACTAGGATGAAAACAAATAAAACTGACACTGACACTGGATGTTGTTGTTGTCGTTGTTCTTTGTTGTTGTTGTTGTTGCTGTTGTTGTTTTTGATGATGTTGATGTTGTAATTTAGTCGGCCGTTTTGGAACCAAGTGAAATACGATAACACTATAAACGGATTTTTACCTGAACGAAAATCCAACAGTAAGTCAAGCAAAAGTAGAAGACATAATTAAAGATGACGGCTTTAGGCCACATATTAACGATTAACCTCTTTTTTAAAACCTGAACAACTTGTTGGGTACATACGAGGACAGACAACTTCATCAATGTTGGGTATATACGGGGAAATAGAACGGTCATCTTAATATTAATGTCACCAAGTGGAATTCGGAAAATGTTTTACTATATGTTTGTCACTTACCTGTAATAGCAAATCAACGCAATAAGAACAACTCCAATAAGGTTAACAGCAACAACGCCGCCTATGATTGGACCCAGCTGACTGAAGGTATCACTCTGATTGAAGGTACCACTAGGAGCTTTTGGGTTAAAAAAATATGAGAACCATCATCGTACATTTGTTTCAGATATATATGTTTTTCTTGACCATAAGAGTTGCATACAATTTGGTATTTAGAGGTGGTTCTCCTTCTAGTCCCACGATTTGTAGGATATAATGCGACATGGCTTTCAGCCCCGAGAACTCTGCATTGAGATGCTCTATAAGGGAATTTCTAAGCAGTTTCAAGGCTCCAAAACTTTATTTTCCTTTACAATGTTCGGATTTTACATAATCCCCCTCCTCACCCTCACTTCCTCTCCTCTCTCCCTCTTTTTCCAGATGTACCGACGACATTCAGTGTACCGACGGGGTCATTTTAGGGACCCCCGGCCCCTAATTTGTTCCAGTATTTAACATTTTGCAACTAGAACATCGTAGCTAGTGAGCGGTTCACAAAATGCTCACTGTACGCTATACTGATTCGACTGACGCACTTATTATTGCATAATATGTGTATAAACAAATATTTATGCCGGCTTTATTCTATAAATGTTCACATTAAGATTAACATTCCAATCACTGTCAGACAGTCTCATTAAACGAAATTTACCTCGAATCTCGGTAAGGCATTATGTTGTGTAATATGTTTTTCAACGTAATAGATGTGAAAGTCTAAGTGCAAAACACCTGTGTCCGTGTGCACTATACAAAATGGTAACTACTAAAACAAATAATGTCCCCAACCATGTTTGGCAACGCCACTCAACATTTTGTATGAGTCCAAGACGGAATAAACTGTAACAATACCGTTTTGTATTATGCTTATAACCGATCACTAATTGAAAAGGCTAATTTGTATGCTGGATTCAGCATCAGCAGCTTTAATAACAAAATCGTAACCAAAACCAGAAACATAATCTTACTTCTTCAGTAAACAACATACCTGTAAAAATCGACAAAGAAGACCACTCTTCCAAACATCCCTGAAATGAATAAGATTTAGTTATTTAGTTATCAATTATTCTATCACTTACAGTATCACTTATTACTTACAGTACCCATGGTTTAGCTAGGCGTTTTGATAATTCTTGTAATGCAAGCGCCGGTCTGATCGCTGCAGGATGTGATAGGGTTTCAGTGACAATGATTTAAAAATGGACAATTTCAGACAGTTTCCCGTGCTCTTCCTGCGTGTTATTCATATTTTGATACTTTTTAAGCGCAATGCAATCGTTCACCTGATCATCGTAAGTATGACGGGGCCATTACCATGATTATGATTACCATGTGATTCTAGATGAATTGGTTTCGGGAATTAACTATTCCTATAATACTACTTGTCTGTGTATTCACACATTTGAACGTCTTTTTTCTGGTATAAAACAACTGATGGAAAGGGGTTAACTCTCGTCCTATTGAGCTTTTTTTGTAACTCGGTTTACTCCCCCCTCCCTCATTAAATCCAAACAGAGGTGCAGACTATGCTTATTTTGGTACCACGATATAGAGAGGTCTCCCCATTTCATACATACAGGAGTACTTTTAGGTCCCAGATACTGGTATACCAGTATCGTTCAACACTGGAACATAAAAGTTGCCATTATCGGTCGATACTGGAACATCAAATTGTGTTTACGTTCCAGTATCAGGTGCGATTTGTCCTAGTATTGAACGATACTGGTACATAATTATGTTCCAGTATCGCGACATTTTATATGTGCCAGTATCGGCCGATACTAGAACACTGACTTTGTATCGGACAATTCTGGGTGTTCTAGTATCGGACAATACTAGTACAGTCCAGAATCTGGGACCTAAATTAGATTTTTTTTCCAAAACAACAACGATGTCTTTTTTGTAAAATGAAATATAGGCCAACAAAACAACAACCAAATATCTAAATTTTTACCAGGTTTTTCAGTGGCTTATAAGTGAAGGAAATTATGTCAAGACTAAACTATTAAAATAGTTTATAAGATGGTTCTTTAAAAATATTGTATATGTGGCAACAACCCACCATCGCCTTCAGACCTTGACCGCTTACCCTATCCCGGGTGCGTATTTTCTTTATGCAACTATAACGGGATGCAATAGACAACAGATCGCTACACGGAATAAAGCGTAGTACACGTGTGAAAGCGTAGTAACACAATGGGATGCATCCCGTTATAGTTGCAGAAAGAAATTAAGCGGACAGTCATATGGCATCAAAGTAGCGTATGCTAGTTGTACACCAGAGGTAATGTAAATACAATTGACTATGCGATGGTTTATCACACAGAAAAATGTTTACATAATTATGTTAAATATAGAACTCCATAATTATTATGTAAACCTTTCACACAGTATTTGTGTATAAAATACACAAGTTATGTAAAAATAACTTGTGTATTTTGTACACAACTTAATTGTGTATAAAATACACAAGTTATTTTTACATAACTTGTGTATTTTATACACAAATAATGTGTGAAAGGTTTACATAATAATTATGGAGTTCTATATTTAACATAATTATGTAAACATTTTTCTGTGTGTATAACTGTTTAACCCTCGTCCTACTAAGGGGCAGTGCTGCTATAGGGGAGGGGTGTTACCAAAAATGCACGTAGGTAATCTCTTTTACATCTTTTGCGCATTTTTGACGAACAAATCTGAGGGTACCCGTCCTTGTAGACTAGTTTATTATTCGTAGTAGTGCAGTGTATCTACAGTTTAAAACAATTAGCTGTGAATACATACCTAACGAATTCAGGTAAATCATTGAATACTATAATACCAACCCCGTTAACAATTTTGACGGCTGGTGAATTAGGTTGATTTAATCCTGAAATCAAATTATCAATAAATAAACAACATTATTTGTATTATTTTCTTTATTTTTTAACAACTCTCTTGCAAGATCATCTACCAAATGTTCTGGAACTTGTGATTATATATTTGTCAATAAGGAATATGTAGATCGTTATACCTCATTTCAAATATTGTATCAACATATTTAAATACGCAGACAGCGTACTAATTTCATATCGCCTCAAAATAAAGCTGCAAGTTTGAGGAAAGTGATTCATGTTAATGTTAACCAATACTTGTTACATTTATTCTTTGCCAGCAAGATCTTACATGGCTTTTTGAATGATCAAGTTGTTGGAAACGAGGGAGACCATTGTTGATAAAAACAAACAAAATAGTCTCGTTCCACGTTTTACTTCTCATGGGTGTACACGTGTATGTAAACATTGTAAACCACTAGGCGGACAACCAATGCTATGAATGCGATAGCCTGTTGCGAAGAACGCACTGCGCACCTACTCCACGTGACCTGTTTTACAAACAAAAAATCCGATCTCAATTTGCCTGCAAACAAATACGTGTAATGTTAGTCGTCTAAGGTTACACGTAGTACGCGTAAGGTAATACGTAGTACGTGTATGGTTACACGTATAACGTGGATATCCCACAAGCTTATGCTAGTTACGGAATAAACCCTATAAACTGTATTGTATTTGCTCATCTTCGACGTGTAAGATGTTATCTTAGACGACTAACTTTACACGTATCTGTTTATACTATGGCCCCTCATACCTATGAACATGAACTGAACATTACCTATAAACAAGACGGTAATGTAGATACACAGTCAAGACAGTTTAATGATGATATATCTTACCGTGCCGTGAAAAAGTCTCGGTGTAATTACATGTAATGTAATGTTCCAATGGATTTTTAACATATTCCACCAATTGATTTGCAAGGTGTCTACTATAAAATTCGTAAAAGTCTGAATGACTCTATAAATAATTTGTTCATGGTTTCAATACAATATGATACAGCATCAACATATTGTTGACTATAATTATATAACATGTGCCTGCTACTGTGAACACTAATATTGAATTGTTATCTAGACATTCTCTACTAGAATATGATGTTCAATTCAGGGAGTGTTTTAACGTAACGAAAACACAGTTTTATTCATTTTATTGATTAAACAATGGCCAAATCGCAGTCTCTCTATTTCATTTGTGTGACTCTTCGGTCCTTTTCTACCCTGGGTAGTAAAACATTTAACTAAAAAATCTAGTGTTTCTTCACAGAATTTTTCATATATTTATGAAAAATTTGCTATTTAGACCTATTTTGGACCACCCTGTATTCAAAATAAAAGGAACTTTAACGATATTCATATAGTTCATTTTGATAACCATTTTCTTTTAAATTAAATAGTCCATGCTAACTAAATTTCATAGAATATTATATACAAACCTTCATTTTATGCATTATTTCATCATAATTTTAGACACCCTGTACTTTTCCTGTGTACATTTTGGGCAAATTATTCTTAGCAAATTTGGTAGCACCTTCTGCGGTTGTTCTGATTTTGGTGACTATTTTCAGCTAAACCCTAACTGTACAAACTATCAAAATATTTTGTGAGGAGCAAAAACGATCAATTTTTTTATGTTCCACCCTGTACAAATTGTACACACCCTGTATAATTTGATTCTTTTTTGCAAAAATGAAAAACCTTGAATCATAAGCTTTCCAACAATATATAGTTTGTGGGTCATTAAGTATGTAAAACTTAAGTTTTGTCCCGTTTAATCAGAATTGGTGCATTTCTCAACATTATTAGAAGTGAAACATTTTTTTGGACCAGTTTGTGACTTCTGACCAGGTGTTAAATAGAAAGGAGAGTGCACGAACAGGCATTCTATTGTCCGCACGTGCGTTATGCCCATTAGTTATCAATGCCCGGGATTAGCATTAAGTTAATCCGTTAGATGATGATCGATCGCCGAGACTCGAACCAAATGGACATTTTACTGACCCACAAGACATTGCTTCACCGACACCTACATCAAGACCTAGTGCCGCACACATTAATGTTATCTACAGACAGAAGTACTTCCGGTACTTTTTTCCGAAATTGTCACACATTTTTTACATTTGGGCCAACTTGGGCCTTAACAAAATTACATGCAATAGATGCGGAAAATAGTCTACTATAATTTGCTTTATGTTATAATGTCCGCACTTATCCGCGTAAAAATATGATAACAGTATGAAAAATAAGTGTTTTATACTTAAAAAATTGTGGGGAATTGCCGAAAATGTCGTAACTTTCGCTATAATCGTCCAATTTTGATCGCGTTTTTGCTGTCATAACTCGTAACTTCGCAAGGAATTAGATACTGGCGAAATTTATTTACTGGCCGGAATTACGACACGAAGAAATGTTCTCGAAAATGTTTCTCCGCTAAAGGTCACAACCGGTCGTTTTCAAAACAGGTCCCTAGTACGATCAAGTAGAGTGATGTGCGGTCGACTGTGACAGAAACTCGTAACGCAGGCTTCTAATGAATAGGATGCTTGGAGTGGTAGGGCCTTTCATGGTAACTGACTGGTACAAAGGAGTAATCGGATAAGTGGTACTTGAGAGGGTGCTCGAATTGGATTTAAAATGTCGTGCACACTCCTTTCTATTTAACACCTCCCTGCTCTAACGTATGTCAGCGTATGTCAACGTATGTAAACGTATGTCTAACGTATTTCAGCGTATGTAAACGTATGTCTAACGTACCACGAACCTATCGGGAACTTATGCAGAACGTTTTAAGCACACGTTGAGTACGTCGAGAAATTTTGAGCATGCTCAATAATTTTTCGCGGGCTCGACGTGTTCCAAATTTTCACAGCGTATCACAGCGTGCTCTTAACGTAAACGACGTATCCCCCAACTTACCCTTAACTTATATCAGCGTACACCAAGTACACCAACGTATTTTTCGATATTTCGCATACGTTGGCATACGTTCAGGCGATACGCCATGGTGTGACAGGGCCTAGCAGTAGCACGCTGTGATACGCTGTGAAAATTTGGAACACGTCGAGCCCGCGAACAATTATTGAGCATGTTCAAAATTTCTCGGCGTAAAATACGTTCTGCATAAGTTCCCGATAGGTTCGTGGTACGTTAGTTCTTGGACTCTTTTCGAGCTATTTTTTTGAATACGTCGGCATACGTATTCAAAAAATTGCTCAAAAATTGTCAGAGTCCAAGAATCGCCAATTTCCCAACGAATTGCGTAGGAAAAGTCGACATCGGTTAGGCCTAAAAAAAGGGAACAAAAAAGTGGTCGGTAGGTCGATTACTTTTTTCTTTTTTTTGTGGCTAGAGACACATTAGGCCTAAGTGAAGAAAAATACTATACAATTTGATTTTAATACACTTTAATGTTCTTAACCTTCCTACACGATTCACTACAGCAAAACAAATGTCCACGCGCATGCCACAGCATTCGATTCGATGACGTCATCAACCAAGCTGATATGTGTGTACAAAATCGCTGCCCGGGTGAGCGTTGGCAGGTTAACCGAGTGGTTAGAGACGCAGCGCGGTGATCGGAGGGTCCGGAGGTCGAATCCCAGGGGTTTCGCGGCGATTATTTGGTTAACATGGCTTATCTTTGTTGCTTGGTGGCAAGTTTGGTACCAGATTGCCCAAACAAGAGATAGATCCCCTCGGTGACTGGAGGGTCGTGAGCCTACTATTTTTCTGAGACCTTCATGAACAGCAAATGTTTGTGTATCATTTACTGAGGTCGCCATTCTCAAAATAGCGGCTCTTTCAAAGACACACCGTAGCCTAAACCCATCGGCATATACAGGACGAGTCAAAAAGAAGTTGATCGAGAATGAATATTTGTTTAAAAATAGACCAAACAAATTTGACAAACCAATGAGGCACGTATTCAAAGAGCAACTTATTCCGCTCATATGCATGATGACAAAAGGAATCAATGAAATCGATCAATTATATCAGGAGCTATGCCTGTTTTAATAAAAGAATCACAATAAAAAAACACCAATGATAAGAGATGTAAGATATTATGTATATAGTTAAATAACATGTTAAAAGAAATTACACTATCCATTACCGAGAGGAAGTGGTGTATGTAGCTCTGCTGCATCGCCCAGAATTCCCATTATTTGCCTACCCCGTGTTGCTATACAAAAAAGCTCAATGTATTTCACAAAAACAAACAAAAATATCACAAATTAAGTGACAGTTGGTATTAAAAAGCCCAACAAATGGTTAATTAATAATACCCAACTTTTGTGTAATTAAAATTGTGCAACTGTTGAGTAACTGGAATTGTTCAACTGTTGGTGAAAACATTTGGTGTTGGATAAATTTAACGCAACTGTTGAGCGGTTGAATACATCAACAACGTTGTGTAAAATGTTGAGTAAATATTCAAGCAATCTTTTTGCAGTGTAGGGTGCCGTGGGATTCAAATTTTTATCTTTCTACTTTTTGGTGCCACGGTTTGTATCTCCTGTAGATTTATCAGCAATAATAACGGTGGCTCTTCCCAGTTGCATATTGGCCAATCTGTACTCCGCAGTGTCACCGACAACAATCATCAGATCAAATGTTTCCAACCCTTCGTTACTTTGATCAGCAAACACAGGAATGTTAAGCATTCCCGAAGCATCTGGAGGAATTGTCACCGTTGAGGGTGGAGCTGAAAAATCTTCCATTACCATGGCGCTGTTTGTATTGACAGCAACAACGTCTAGTAAGAAACAAAAGACAGATTATAATTCTGTTTAAGTATAACGATGGTAAATATTACATAAATACAGTATATTTAATTCATATTTCCGATTATACTAAAGCCAAAGATTCCCATATTACTTAAATCTCATATAACTAAATCTAAATATTCCAAATGTTCGATATTTGATTCGGTGTATCAGGATCCAATGCATGTCGTTCGTTGGTGCAGCCAGTGCCTCCCCCTTAGGAATGGGAAGATAATGAACCATATAAGTTCCAAGACCTGTCTTAGGTTTTCTGCAAAAAAGGCTATCTTACCTACGTCGATGGATTCATCCCCACCTCCAGCTCGGAGTATTTGAACCATTAGAGTGTCACCTTCATTAACAACGTAAGTGCCTTTGTTGAAATACACCGCTGGCACTGTGAGGTTAAAAAGAATGTGAAGGAATGATTAAAAACCAGATAATGATAAGTAAGACGTATAAATGTTCAAACTCAAAATTTTGAAAATCATGTGTAAGTTTTGAGGTACATTTCGGTCGTTGTTTATTTTTGGTATTCGTCGTGTTTTCAAATGAGAGTATTTTACTTACCATTCGGAACAGCTTCGGTAGATGTATCTGCAATAATAACTGTAGCTCTTCCAAGACGCATATTGCCCAATCCGTAGTCTGCAGTGTCGCCGACAACGATCATCAGATCAAATGTTTCCAACCCTTCCGTAGTTTCATCACCAAAGACGGGAATCTCAAGCATTCCTGAACCCCCTGGTGGAATTATCACCTCGGATGGCACTCCAGCGTAATCCTCATTTTCCAAGGCGCTGTTTGTATTAAGAGCTCGAACGCCTAAGAAATGTGGAATAAGAGAAGTTTGATGAAGACAAAATCTAGCGCCAATATTATATTGTCGTGGCTGTTGACGCAAATGTCATGATTGTGTTGTCTGTTCTCGGTCTTTCAGTGATAATGTAATCAATATAATATATTAAAATCATATTTCACAGCACGATCCATCTACTAGCATGACTCGTCAACACAGAAATATTTACAGTTGATAAAAATATTGAAATACTATTGTTTCGTTGGATGACACATACGAAATTGTTTCCAAATAGTTTGAAAATGAAAATCAAGAGATACATTTAACATGTCACCAGATCGCTTTTCCGTCGCTTTTACAAGCTTAATGTATAAGTCATGAAAGTCGTGAAGATGGCAAAGATAGCATCGATACATTATTAGGTAGCCTCTAACTTATCCAGTAATGAAGCTGCATAACCTTCAAATGATGAAATCTTTCATTTTTATCTTACCCACGTTGATGGATTCACCCCCTCCTCCAGCTCGGAGTATTTGAACCATAAGATTGTCACCTTCGTTAACGATATAGGTGCATTTGTTGAAATACACCATTGGAACTGTGGAGATAAAAAGGTACAGTTTGGTTAATCATTACTGCATTTATAGACAGGTTAGATACCACGTGTAGAATGTTTGTGCATCAAGCAACAAACACGAAAACTTTCTTTGTACGTGGTGTATATATATATTATACAGGGTGTCCCAAAAAACTGGGTTCAAAAGTTTGCGAGATTATAACTAAAAAGGTAGGAAACATGGATAGTTCATAATTAGGGATATCAAACAAATTATACCTGACCTTAATTGGTTAAATTCTGTGATTAATCCAATATAAACTTTTTGAAATACAAAGATTTTAATAGAGCGTGGTCAAAACCCATTTGTCCCACTTTTCAATGAACACCCCGATGTGTTGCAATTGCGCATTGTTGTGACTTTATCAAAGTTTTGCCTTTGCATTCATTCTTTACAAAGACTTGGGCAGTAAACAAAATCATCTTGGTCATATTGCAATAATACAAGTTCATTATTTACATAAACATTAAAACAAAATGTTCTTTGTTATAGTCCGAGTTGTTGTTAAATGTTAAGTTCTTTCGGAGAATAATAACCCCATGCCGGGAATACTGCACATATGTAGCGCACAGTTTCATGCAACGCAACGGATGGTTTATTCCTTAAATCCGGACAAATGGGTTCTGACCACGCTCTATTCAAATCTTTGTATTTCAAAAAGTTTACATTGGATTGGTCTCCGAATTTACCCAATTAAGGTCAGGTATATTTTGTTTGATATCCGTAAATATAAACTATCCATATTTCCTACTTATTTCGTTATTAGCTCGCAAACTTTTGAACCCAGTTTTGTTGGGACACGCCGTATACAGTAGACCAGCCAAAGGCAATACATGTGCTTTAAAATAATTTATCACGGCATTTTTTGTTACAGCTTGACACCCAGGCTAATTCAAGTCCTTAAATAATTAGCTTTCGAATGAAGGGGGGGTGACAAAAATATAATTTTTTGGGCCGTTTTCAGCATAAAAAAGACCATTTTTGGGAAAAAAATATGTTTTTGCGTTTTCTGTGTAAATTTTATCTTTGAATAATTTACTATCCACCAATAATCAGTTCGACGTCGTTTGATGTATATTTAGGGAATAATTCGTACCTAAAGCTGCTAAAATATTTAAAAACTAAAGGCACAAGCGAGAACAAAAGGGCGCTTTTCTCAGTTCTATAGTTTTATTTGCCACTTATATTCGCTTGATTAATCTATCACATGATGCTTGATTAAATCAACAAACTAGTTTGACATGACCTGACATGGTCTATGACATTTATAGATATTTTGTATGATGACAAATAGGGTAAAATTTAACATTAAAGGGGCATTCAAGGGTTATTTAACATGAGTGTATATAATAACTAATAATGAATTAGAGGAGTATCTAGGCGGAGTCTTCCATGCACCCCAGTACTCCCTAAACCAACTTTTTGAAATTACTTTCATGGTCCTAAAACATATTAAGGGTGTTACCAACATTACTTTTGGTGTTCTAAAGGGTTATTCAAGATGGCATCTAAAATGGCCGCCAAAATGATCAAATCTCATAAAAAGGATCAGCCAACATATATGATGATGGTATATAGGATGTATATGATGTATATTAGACTACTAGAAAATAATATCCAGCACGTATTTTACCGTCGCGTATTACTTGCGGTCATTAAATGATCACCTGGGGTGATGAAATGATCGCACAGGGTCATTACACGATCACTTTGAGTCATTAAATGGTCACTTGGGTAATTGAATGATCCCTAGGGTTATCAAGTGACCGTTCGTGTCATGAATGATTGGGGTCACCACGCTATCAGTTAGGGTCATTAAATGATCACTTGGGGGGTAATGAAACGGTCCTTCAAGATTGCTTAGGGTCATTACACAATCACTTTTTTCTTCTTCCTTTTTGTTGATGCGGCGCACCAACTATTTATTTGTATTTGTCATACAGGAAACAATAATATGAACATATAGTTTTAATATTCTCTTAAATAATAAAGTACAGTATTTAATTATTGTCTTTCCACCTTTTATATAAACCCCATTTTTTTATTGTGTTTATATAATCTTCCCTTTCCGATGGCAATATTATGATTTCCAACTTGGTACATAAAATGAATTAAGCCCTTAAACCCGTGAAAAATCGGCCGTAAAGCATGGCATCTATCATTACGTCAGTATTGCACCCCGCTTTCATAGCATTTTAGTGCAATAACATCGTATCTACCACTTACGATGTTGTTGCACTCCCTACAGATGCTAGCGCAGATACGAAATCTAAACGTGTCAATAACTGTTTTAATTATTTATTTTAAACTCACGATTGTCCACTAATAATACTATCAAAGAAAACCAATCTTTATACTTCCATAACATTTAGTGGTTACTCAAACCAAGGAGTTATTATTTAATATAATAACTCCTTGCTCAAACACACAATATTTATGTAAAACATATAGCAAAATGCTGTCACGATATTATAACTCCTTGCTCAAACACACAATATTTATGTAAAACATATGGCAAAATGCTGTTACGATGTTGTTGCACTCCAACGACGAGATAGCTATATAAAGTTCTTGTTACTCAGCAAGTCTCAGTCTCAATATAGGGCCATTTTACGATTTGTAATTTGTAACCTTCCCGAAAGAGTCATACTATTAACATTTAAACCACATTTTGTAATTGCTTTAGAGATCAATATAATATTTGAATGCGCTTCATAGCTCTGTGATAGAGCATGAAAAAAACCAAACAGGATTGTACGATAAAGCAGGTTACTACACAGGTATACTAAACATTATTTGTAACTGAAATCATTAAGGCAAAGCCTATTCGCCCGGGCACCCTGTAGCTAATGGCTGGAAATATATATATATGCCCGGGCAACTATCGAGGGCGCTATATCGCTGACCCTGCAGCTAAAAGCCAAAATTCTATTCGCCCGGGTTACTTGAACATACTCAGTTTCAGAGAAAGAAAAGTATTTGTATAGTATAAATCAAAATTCTAATGTTAAACTGAAGAAAAACCCCGTTGTTTATTATAAAAAAATAATGACAATAGAACAAATGACCCCAGTGAGATTGTAACTCAGGCACACGATGCCGGTCACGAGAAATCATTGTGCCAAGACTTCTGGTCACGTGCTGGTATCGTAAGAACACACCGGCAACACACAAAACAACCATTGGAAACAAGTCTCGTCGCCGCGCCGAGCTTCTTGTAAATCCGTAAATTTCTCTAATATTAAATTGCAATTAATTCAAATTTCATACTTCAGAGGAAAAAACGCATTTGTACAGTATAAATTAAATTTCCAATGTTTAAATAAAAGACAAAATAAAAAGTGCACCTAGTGAGATTCGAACTCACGGTAAAAACATTCTATACGAATGAAGCCAACGGCAGAAACGAAATTTAGTGGCGAAGAATAACAGATACCTAATACTATTTAAATGCCGTTATTTCCCCAGTAAATCATAAAACTATTATAATGTATAAGGCCAGAATATCGTCAAGTATTATATGTTATTGCCTATGACTATCCCTTGTCTACCATTTCGAATCAAAATTAAGGTGTATAACATGAAATTTCGAGCTTTTAAGCTAACACGTAACTACTTTAAAATTACCCGCCATATTCAAGAGCTGTTATTTAACTTGCAAAAATGAAAAGAAAGGACTCTTAGAGTGGAATTGGTTATCCATCTCCATTGGTTTTGGATTACATAGTTGGTACCTAGGAATGTGATATTTAGAATTTTTTGATTGGAATTCACGATTACGTGTTAATCTGAATATTATCAAGTATTATATATTATTGCCAATGACTATCCCTTTCATCTACCATTTCGTCTCATAATTAAAGTGTATGTTATGAAATGTCGAGTACCCGGGCAAATAGAATTTCGTAATGTTGGCTGCAGGGTGCCCGGGCTATAGATTTTCGGCAGTTGGCTGCAGGGTGCACGGGCAAATAGTCATTGCCAATCTGTAAATCACAGCTATCACAGTAATTGTATTTTCTATGTATTACAATAATGTGTTAAAATGGAATATACCGTACTTTACCTCTTGTGCAGCAAGTAGTGGTTGCTGTCTTGTATTCACTGTATGTTCCTATTCCCGCACTGTTGATCCCAGCGACACTGAACCTGTAGGTGGTGTCACAGCTGAGACCAGTAATAGTAACAGATGGGGCTTCTGTTCCAGTAGCTATATTGTTGTTCACATCACTCAGGAGATATTGATAGCCAGTTATCAAACCATTCCTGCTGCCACATGGTATTGTCCAGTTGAAATATAGTTGATTTGCATATGGTGTATACGATATATTATCTGCACTAAATGTTCCTGGTGCTGTATGGAGAGAAGGAAACCAAAGAAACAATTGATATTATTAATTGGTTGGTCAATTCAAGATAATGTTTTAACAAACATACGCAGAGACGCAGAGACACTGATGTTTAAGATTGCTCAACGGTAATTATGTTCTATACCAGATTCTGTTGAATGTACGAGGGTTTATGGAATGCATGAGTGACTTTATTGAGGGATAGTGTGATTAATACAAATGATGAACCTTTGTCTTTCAAACAATACAAAATACACTTTTGGATTTCTAAGTATGAACTATGATGACGTCGTAACATTAGCTTAGTAAGTACACTTTGGACACTGCTAAATCAATTATTTGGCGGGAAATTTGATTTATGGTACATGTAAGAATATTGCATAACATGACACCGGAAGCAGGTAAATCCCGAGTAAGTTTTCATCTAAGCAGAAGCAATTGAATTGAATAAACAGCATACAAATATCAGAATTGCAAAAATGCCCAGTCAGTGAATCACTAATGTTGCGGAAAATGAAAAGAAAAACCCCCCACCAAAACTACATTGTACAAGTAATTTTCTGAACGTATTCACATGAAACATACAAGAAGTATGCGCATGCTCAAACGGCAGATCATTTTGAACTGGGCAAAATATGGCTAGAATCATGAAATTTACAAGATAAAAGCTGTACTAACTGTACCTTCAAACAATACACAAATGTATCGATGGACCGTATAGGGTGAGTCAAAAAAGTGTATTCAAAGTAAAATAATTATAAAAATTATTTATTATCAGAATATGAAGGCAACCAATGTATGCGGCAATAAATGCATTTACTCACTATACCATCAGCAAAAAGAATCATGAATTTCATGTTGCCGTGTACCATATGACTATTTTTTGTAAAAATACTGTATTTTGAAACCGAACACTATAAGTGCCTTAATAAATCTGCCCGACCTATCTCATCAATGAAATTAGTTTAAAACCTGCTCTCTCCAGCGGTCCTGTTACCAGATCTGCCCAGGACAAAACCCTCCATGTTATCCCTGCTTGCAAGAAATCCATTGGTGATAAAGCTTTTGCAGTTGCTGGACCTTCTATCTGGAACCGCCTGCCACAGAGTGTCCGTGAAGCCACATCTGTCAACCAGTTTAAGAAGTTGCTTAAGACTCATTTATTTTGAAATATTTCTCTGTGTATCTCATTACTGTATGCTGAATGTTGGATGATTTTTGTTTGTTTGTGGGTGTTCTGGTTGTTTTTTGTGCGTTTAGAATTTAGATCTTACATTGAATAAGCCCGTTATAATCTCTAGTATGTATGTGTATGTATGTATGTATTGCTTGCAACATGCTCATGAGTAAACTCTCAGACTAAACCCTGGACAAATATTCATCTCCTAACCCCCCGAATTTAGTCCAATGTAAACAATTAACTGTATAGTAGAGTCATTTCCATGAGATTCGTGACCAGTTTTAGGATACCTTGTTTTCTTGAGGTGGTTTAAAACTGGCTGTAAGTAGCGCAACTCCAACCTTCTCCTCTACCACTAATCTTCCTTTCCCCTATCTCATATCTCTTTCTACTCTGCATGCTTCTTCTATGCAACTGTTTCCATACTTTGCTTTCCTCTAGCATGTCTAGGTTGTAGATACAGGAGGCACCTCCATCAGCCTTCCTGTCCCTAATCGCTTCCCTTGCAGTTACCCATCTCCACGTCTTCGAAGACTAAGATGCATTGCAATGTAGTACATGTTAGTCGCGTGCCACCTGGATAGCCAAACCTTGCGGTTAATGCTAACTAACGGAGCTCGGGGATGGGGGGGGGGGGGGGGGGGGGGGGGGCAATGGTCGGTAGATCTAAGATTATTGGACTAAGGTCTATTGAACATAGCTTACTAGGTTTCAATCTAAAATATTGAGACTCGGGTAGAATATACTCATTAGCCTTGGCTGGCAAGTATTCTAGAAGAAGGACAACTTTTATAATAAACCATGCTGCAGGAGTTGCGACCGAAGTGATTATAGCAACAGAAAAACCATGATGTCAAACCAAACCAACACTAGGGTTAAAGTCCCTACTAACCTAACGTCTCCTGGAGCAGACTCGGAATTTTCAAAATCAACTGATGACGGCATGCTCCCAAACCCGGAAGGGTGGAGTAAGCTTGACGGTAGAGCGCGCAAGAGGAGACGACTTGCAACATGCAAGACAAACATCACATCGGCCGAGTGCACCAATGACGGGTAGCTGAAGAATAGCGCTACCTCGCTAGTAACTGAGGCGTAACCCAAAATTTTGAGAGCGCCAATGCGGGGTAAGCTACTAGGCTAGTAACTGGCGGGTAATTTACGCTAAATGTTACGTGGCCGGACCCAAGAGTAAGTTGGGGCATAACGTTTTATGCCACAAGTCAGTCGATTCTAGCAGTAGCGTAAAATTTGTTATGAACATTGGAGGGGATGATTCGCTGATGCTGAAAGACCAACTTTGCTTGCATGCCCAGGGGATGTATATTTGAAGTGGAATGTGACCCCTCATAAGCTGAAACGAAAAAAAGAAAGCATATCTTGCCGTGCGTTATCTGGGGATCGAACCGGGGTCCTAGCGGTTAACAAGCGACGGACAAGGTATCCACGCCACGGAAGTATCTGTGTTAAGAGATGTGTTATAATTGTATGTAATTGTTTGCATCGGGTGCTTGTGTTTGTCATTAAAATTGTGCTTTTTGGTGCAATATTTGTGTGTGCCCCTCGCCCAAAATATGTTTGTAATGTCTTGATAGTCCTTATTTTTGAAAAAGCGTTGAACAAATTCGAAATATTTGGCCAAAGAAATACCGTCATTTTTTTGTTCGGAACGCAGGCCGACTCAACGTGATTATTTATGTTAATTATGTACACTCACCTATGACCTAGCGAGTGACGACACATTTTAAATATTACGGAGGACCACTCACGTCAGTATTATACAATAAACTATAGGTTAACACTTTGCATATGCGACAATTTATTTTGTAAGGGGACGATGCTGATTAATGTGGATATTTACCTCGCTAGTTGCTATTCTGATGTTACTCGCCAGTTATGCTCTAAGAATTACATCGTTAGTAAGTTATGCTACAGTTAGAGCATAACTACTAGGGAGGTAGCTTACCTCCCTATTAAATTACCCGTCATTGGTGCACTAGGCCGTATATCTACCATGAATGTGAGAACTATCAGACAGAGTCGATGTAGGGAGGAGCTTGTATCAAATCTAATCAAATATAAAATTGACATGATCGGGATACAGGAGCACCGCATTGTCCATGATGACCCAGTGAAATATGAGATCATTTTGGGCAGAACACTGATCACTACCTCAGCAACAAGAAATAAAGCAGGTGCAGCTGTAGGTGGAATCGGAATACTACTCAACCACACAGCACTCCGATCATTAGCGAGTATTAAACCACATTCTGATCGTACACTCATAGGTAACTTCCATGGTAACCCAGCAACAACTGTAGTGGTGACCTACTGCCCTACAAATGTGGCGGAAGAGGACATCATAGAAGAGCACTACAACAGTCTAAAGGGAGCGATTGACTCCATTCCAGCATACAACATCTTGCTTGTTGTCGGCGACTTCAATGCCAGACTTGGAAAGGATGACGCCAAATTTTCATACCATTATGATACAAACAGAAATGGAGAGTATCTAGCAGAACTAGCTAAAGAGAAAGATCTAATAGTCGCAAATACCTACTTTCGCAAGAAAAAAGGCAAGTTGTGGACATATGTCAGCCCAGGCGGCAATAAACTACAGCTGGATTACATCCTTGTCAGGCGGAAATGGCGAAACAGTGTTCAAAATTCTGAAGCATACAACACTTTTGCTAGTGTGGGATCTGACCATAGAATAGTCTCTGCTAGCATCCGATTAAGCCTCAGGAAGAGTAAGATCATCAAACGGAAAAAGCAGTACGATTGGAATCTATTGACAACTGATCAAGATCTACAAGCTAAATACAGTATAGAGGTGCGCAATAGGTTTCAGCCCCTTCAGGATGACGTAGAAACTGCAACTGAGAAATACACAAGGTTCATTACAGCCACTCAAGAAGCTGCAGAAGAAGTCATTCCGGCGAGGAAGAAAGAGAAAAGAACCTACTTCTCAAAAGACGCCCAGGTTTATCGGGGCGAGAACAAAAATGTATGAAGCTTACGCAAAATATCAACTAGACACTAACAATGAGGAAAATAGCAGAGCTTATAAGGATGCTAAGAAGAGCCTAGGGGAGGCTTATGATCAAGTGAAAGAGAAAGACCTTACCAATAAGCTAAGAGGTAGAAAATGCTCACCTAAACAGCAAGCATGGTAAGAGTTGGAAACTGATAAACCAAATATCAGGAAGACTGACAACAAGAAAGGGGCAAATCAAAGGGAGCCCACCACATATAAGTAATGAAGATGAGGAAATTGCTCCAATACTATCAGATCTCAACATACGGTAAGAATCTTTGACTTGGAGGAATATGAGAAGGCTAAGAAGACACTAGTAGAGGGGAAAAGCTGTGGGGAAGATGGTATTACACCTGAAATGCTCAAAAGATGTGATTTGGATAACATCATCCTCGACTTCTGCAATGATGCCTTGTTGAACGGGAAAAAGCCAGAACAGTGGTCCATTCTCAACATAGTACCAATACCAAAATCAGGCGATCTCAGCTTGGGAGGTAACTACCGTGGAATAAGCCTGAGTTCAATTGTTGCCAAGCTATACAACAAGATGATACTCAACAGAATTAGACCGGAGCTCGACGTCCACCTAAGAGCTAATCAAAATGGCTTCAGAGTAGGACGTACCACTGTAGGTCATATACTTGCCCGTCGAAGAATTATTGAGGGAATAAGATCAAATAACCTGCCAGTCATCATAACCTTTATCGACTTTAAGAAAGCGTTTGACACAATATATAGGGGACGAATGCTGCAAATATTGAAGCCTATGGTGTACCCGATCAGCTTACAAAATGCGATAGCAGACATATACAAAGACACCAAGGCAAAGGTCATATCACCAGATGGAGAAACAGAAGTGTTTGAGATACTAGCTGGAGTACTACAAGGAGACACCCTGGCTCCATATCTTTTTGTCATTGTTCTTGACTATGCCCTAAGAGAGGCCATAGATGGCAAAGAAGAAGAGCTAGGATTCCACCTAACAAAAAGAAGCAGCAGAAGAATAGGACCAATCGTATTAACAGACTTAGACTTTGCTGACGATATTGCACTGTTGTCTGAGGAAGTGTCTCAAGCGCAATCACTACTAAACAGAGTGGAGACTTCAGTGGGAAGAGTTGGGCTCAAAATGAACGCGGTAAAGACGAAGTAAATGTCCTTCAACCAGACGCAAGTACCTGTAATTACCACAAGTGAAGGCATGCGCCTTGATGAAGTGGAAGACTTTAAATACCTTGGAGCCTGGATGAACAGCACTGAAAAGGACATCAAAACACGCAAGGCAGCTGCATGGAGAGCTTGTGGCAAACTTAGTCAGCTATGGAAGGCTAAATCATTATCCAGAAAGCTCAAAGAAAGGCTGTTCATAGCTACAGTAGAATCCGTCCTCCTTTATGGATGTGAGGCATAGACAGTCACCCCAAAGCTTGGTAAACAACTGGATGGATGCTACACTAGGATGCTAAGATCTGTGTTCAACATCAACTGGAGTCAGCATGTGACAAATAAGGACCTGTATGGGGACATGCCAAAAGTCTCGGACAAGATCAGAGAACGCAGAGCAAGATTTGCTGGACACTGCTTCAGAGGGTCCAAGGAGCTTGTACACAAACTTATACATTGGATCCCAAAGCACGGAGCAAGAAAGCGTGGTAGACCAGCCCTGACCTACATTGACATACTCAAACGTGATACAGGACTGCAGGTGGAAGAAATCAAGACAGCTATGTTGGATAGGAAGATCTGGAGAGGCATTGTGGTTCGGAAAAATCATCCGCCCTAAGTCAAGTAAGTCAAGTAAGTCAAGTTTTCTTGATGGATTTGTCAAGATGGACCAATTTTAAGAAAAATTAGCTCCTATATACCTCTCAAAAGTGTTGGCAATAGTTTATAGAGCGCAAAATTGTAAATTTTGACCCCATATGCAAAGGTCAACGACCTTTTAACGTTTTACCCGATAATTCGTTAACCAAATATCGAAGGTAGGGCAAACTATACTTTTCCGGAATCCTTGTGGTCAGCCGAACAATTTGGTATGCTTTTTAGCTTAATTGAAGCCATTTGAATTTTAACGCCCCTGTTTGGCGGCCATTTTGGAATTTGCGCTCTAAAAACTATTGCCAACATTTTTGGGAGGTATATTAGGAGCTTTTTGTTCTTAAAATTAGTCCATCTTGACAA
Source organism: Ophiura sarsii (assembly GCA_035610835.1). Taxonomy (NCBI): domain Eukaryota; kingdom Metazoa; phylum Echinodermata; class Ophiuroidea; order Amphilepidida; family Ophiuridae; genus Ophiura; species Ophiura sarsii. The sequence continues at coordinate 27,868,180 of CM069457.1, forward strand.
ATCCATCAAGAAAACAAGGTATCCTGAAACTGGTCACGGATCTCATGGAAATGACTCTACTAGTACCATTTCGTAAAGGAACTACCCTGTTTATAAGCGTTTAAACAAGCGTTATATCAGGGGCTAAAACTCTGCTTGCCGGTCCACATTTTAATTTGTTAGGGATGAAGCGATACATGGCGCTGTAGTCAGAATGTAGTGATGACTTCCGTCGTCTACTTATATATGTACTTCATTGAAGTTTACACGGAATTACGGAAAATCACCAACATATTTTCGATATTACGTGCAAGGTGGTGTGTAAAGCCTGCAATATGAGTTATTCTTTTTTCAGTGTTTGTTTTATACTTTTGAAATTCACTTTACTATGCGTTTCATTGAATATAATGTTTTTGATGGACTTGGTACAGTCTATACAAGTTCATAGAAATAATAGGCATATACGACGGGTATGTCGTGGATAGAAAATTCGCCGTCGTGGATAGAAAAGAGACAACGAACCTGTTTAAAATATTTATAATTTGTTTAATACCCGTCGTATGCCTATTATTTCTATGTATTTTCCCTCTACAGGGAGGACTGTACTTAATTATTACACTTGTATAGGCCCTAGCTACTATGGGTAATACTTGTGGCAGGAGACTGTGGCCAAATGAATAAGGCACTTGCGCGGTAAGCAAGTGAGGTCCTGGGTTCGATTCCCGGGCGAGATCGTTTTCCCATAATTGTCTCTTTTCTGTCCACGACGGCGAACCTGTTTAACATATTTATAATCTATACAAGTTCCTTGCATATTTCCAGAAAGCTGCTGTTTACCGCTCACTAAAACTTCTGGGTAGAACACTGAGATATGATACTATTCAACATACGATATCAGCTAATTATCATAATTTATCATAAAAAGGGACCTGTCATTTACATATGCGCGTTATTGAAGTATCTTATCCCAACACTGGTAATAGCCCTACATCAAATACCTGTCTGTGCAGTTGTTCCGGATACATCTGACGTTATTCCATCACCAGCAGTATTCACAGGCGTTACATACACCGTGTACGAAGAGTAGGGGATTAATCCGGTCACCTGGTAAGACAAGCCTGTTGGTGATCCAGCTGGTATTATCGGATCATCTGTTATCGGTAAGCATTGGTCACGGTTTGTTAATTGCGTGGCCACAGTGTATGAGACAGGTTGGCATTCATTGATGGGTGCATCCCAAGACACATCTAGACTTGTGCTGGATGCAGCTGTTATCTGTAGAGTCTGGACAGCACCTGGAACTTTTGTATGTAAAATAAAACCAAGACATAGCAGCATATTGAAGACAGTTTCTATAGTATTCCATTAAACCACCTTTGAGATATAATTGAAGTTCAACATTTTGAAATTTCAAAGGCTTTGGATTATTAACTTCAAATTTGGTAGAATTGTTTTATTCCACTACATTACCATAAATTACCGATAACAATGTTTTAATGATGACTGACATTTCTTATAATTAATAATCAACATCTGTAATTTAATTTTCTACAAACGAAGTTGTGAAGTTAACAAATTCAAGACAACATCACATAATTATATACATGCCCCTCGAACAATTTGATATACCATTTGTCTGATACGTACCTCATTTGAACGTAAGAGTCTAAATCGTAACTAACAATCACAGAATATTATAGAATAAATCATAATTATTCATCCTACTAAGTAGAGGAACAATTTGAATATATTTGACCATGTTTGAAATTGATCCCCGATTGATCCCTCACATGACCCTAGTCAAATGGGTCAAATCAACTAAAACTGTGTTCTCAAAATATCCTAGCCCGTAACGACTTCAAAACAATCAGTAACTCAATGTTATCAAAATACGATATGCATGGTGTCTCAGAATTAGTATCTATACCGAGGTAATGCGATTTTTTCTTTCGTTATGAACTTGATGTTAGGAATTTCAGATTTTAAAAATCGGACATTTCTGATGGAAAATACATACTTTTTTGTAACGATAGCAGATTTCAAGTTTTTGTCGAAATGATCCATTATGAAAATCTATAAAGTCACTAACCCTTTTAAACATTAAATTATTTCTAAAACGTTATTCGCATTATTATTGCACCATCTTCTTATTTTAATTAACTTTTTGATAACAATCGATTGTTGTGTGCATAGAAAACAAAGTTTTGATCGAATATGGCAGTGTTTGTTTAGCTTGAGTGGTTTTAACCTTCCTTTCTTTGTCGAGTATTTTGAATATAACTTATGAGGTGCGGGTTAATTGATTGAAATGCCGATAGGGCTAGAGAGAATAGCTGTAAAGACGAATTGTGTGAAAATATGAAAATACGTTTTTCATCGATTTTCGATTATGTTTGTTTGTTTGTTTGTGTGTTTACACGGTCGGTCCGTACATACACACGCTTGGGTCCTGAAGGGACCAGACTCAAGCAAACTGCTCGGGCCAGGCTTAAAAAGCCTATATAAGCATGCTGGTTGAATTATTATTAAAAAGAGCCACTCCCAACAAATAATGTTAACAATTTTGCTGTCAGCCTTCAGACATGAGAAAAGAATAGTCTTGATCCAATGTCTTGCCATATCGGAACAAAAAGAGATATCTCAATGAAATTAACGGAACAAGTAGGATATATTTCCACCATCGTATCGCAAGTGTTTAAATTTGAAACACTATTTGTTTTATATTTTTGAAACCCGGTATAGATCATTCTGGGACACCCTGTACAAACATCTGTTACAGCTCTCGTAAATTTGAAATTAGACTCTTTGTTAATGCAAATCACCTGATTGTGGAGAAGGTTTTATTACATCTGCTGTTTTTGCCTCTCAAGCTAGCATAATATACACAATTTATTGATCAACATTAACAATATCTGTCTGGACGTTCATGATTTTAACTCACCTGCTTGTGGAGTGCTTCTTGTGATTGTTTGTCTATTTGCTCCTCCTCCTACAGCATACACGCTAATAGTATACTCATGGTATGGTGTAAGTGAAGATAATGTGTGATACAAATCTAGGGTTGCTGTCGAGCCCTGACTTGTCGGAAGTGTACATCCATCCTGTAGACTGTCACCAGTATATGTCACCACATATTGCAATCTACTTTGTGCTGGACACCCAATGTCTACGGGTGCTGCCCACGATAGTCTTATCTCAGTTGCTGATATATATGTGGTTTGAAGGTTGCCTACAGGACCGTGTCCTGCAACATAACGTACAATACAGAAAATGATATGCTGTATTTCACAAACTAATACATCAATATTTATCACGTGTTATTTCTTTCTCAGAATCTCTGTAAAACATTGCAATTGCAAATATGGTGTTTAAAAGTTATGAACAACAGGGGTTCTTCAAGTAGCTGCTTAAACAACCTTTGCGTATTTGAACAGTCGTTAAAGCAAGGTATTCGAACAAAGCAAATTGTTTAAACGGTTTAACAGCATTTTAACGTCGATGTAACACTTCATTGAGCAGATGACAGATTGTTCTTTTGAACACGAAATAGTGGTGAATTTGGAACATTTTGAATGAGACCTCCCGACATTCTCAAGCAGGTTGCTAAGCACTATACATGTACAACAAAATGATTGCTTCGAAGAAAGTGTCGTTGGAAAGAAAACACATCAGCTTTATCATTGATTTGAAACACATAATGAATACATCACGAATTTTTATGAGCAGTTTAACTAATTAGACCACTTTAGGAACACCTATCCAACTACCTCATAACATCTCCCTGTGTATAGCCTACAAGATTACAAGTAAGCTACGTTTATAGCAACGCTGTAAAAGTATCTATCAGCGTTGCTTAAACATATTAAAGGCAAATGTTCACTCTGGCCAATTCAACCGCGTCAGGCGTACACCTGTTCATTTGGTGACAAATGGAATAGATTTAAGATGGAGAAACCTTGAGATATTCCCTAAGGATCTGGCTGGTAAGAGTGGACGGGTTTAAGAAGGGTTTACGCAGATCAAAACTGTGCCAAATGTATCATAGGCTATATTTTATTATAATTCTATTCGCCCGGGTTACTTGAACATATTCAGTTTCAGAGAAAGAAAATGTATTTGTATAGTATAAATCAAAATTCTAATGTTAAACTGAAAAATCAAACGTTGTTTATTATAAAAAATAATGACAATAGAACAAATGACCCCAGTGAGATTGTTTCTCAGGCAGACGATGCCGGTCACGAGAAATCATTGTGCCAAGACTCCTGGTCACGTGCTGGTATCGTAAGAACACACCGGCAACACACAAAACAACCATTGGGATCCGCCGTCGCCGCGCCGAGCTTCTTGTAAATCCGTAAATTTCTCTAATATTAAATTGCAATTAATTCAAATGTCATACTTCAGAGGAAAAAACGCATTTGTATAGTACAAATTAAATTTCCAATGTTTAAATAAAAGACAAAATAAAAAGTGAACCTAGTGAGATTCGAACTCACGGTAAAAACATTCTATACGAATGAAGCCAACGGCAGAAACGAAATTTAGTGGCGAAGAATTAACAGATACCTAATACTATTTAAATGCCGTTATTTCCCAGTAAATCATAAAACTAGTATAATGTATAAGGCCAGAATATCGTCAAGTATTATATGTTATTGCCTATGACTATCCCTTGTCTACCATTTCGAATCAAAATTAAGGTGTATAACATAAAATCTCGAGCTTAACACGTGACTACTTTAAAATTACCCGCCATGTTCAAGAGCTGTTATTTAACTTGCAAAAATGAAAAGAAAGGACTCTTAGAGTGGAGTTGGTTATCCATCTCCATTGGTTTTGGATTACTTTTATTTAGTTGGTACCCAGAAATGTGATATTTCGAATTTTTCGATGGGAATTCGCGATTACGTGTTAATCTGAATATTATCAAGTATTATATATTATTGCCAATGACTATCCCTTTCATCTACCATTTCGTCTCATAATTGAAGTGTATGTTATGAAATGTCGAGCTAAGTGGCACCCGGGCAAATAGAATTTCGTAATGTTGGCTGCAGGGTGCCCGGGCTATAGATTTTCGGCAGTTGGCTGCAGGGTGCCCGGGCAAATAGTCATTGCCAATCTGTAAATCACAGTTATCACAGCAATTGTATTTTCTATGTATTACAATAATTTTATATTGTCAATATGGTGCGATTTTAAACAACCGTAATCTAAAAACACAACTTGTTTGATGTTTTCTTGTTCTGTTACTTGTCTTTATTTATTTCATCTTACCTTTCTTTCTTTAGTTTTTATCATTTTTTTCATTGTGTTTAAAAGGAATATACTGTATTTTACCTCTTGTACAGCATGTAGTGGTTGCTGTCTTGTATTCACTGTATGGTCCAGTTCCCTCACTGTTGATTCCAGCAACTTCGAACCTGTAGGTGGTGTTACAGCTGAGACCAATAATAGTAACAGATGTGCCTTGTGGTGTAGAAGGTCCAGTGATTGCATTGTTGTTCACATCAGTCAGGATATATTGATAACCAGTTATCAAACCATTCCTGCTGCCACATGGTATTGTCCAGCTGAAATGTAGTTGATCTGCATCTGGTGTACACGATATACTCTCTGCACCAAATGATCCTGGTGCTGTATGGAGAGAAGGAAACCAAAGAAACCAAAGAAAAGTATTATTAAACCGTCAAATAACACACCCACCCCGATATTTCTGAATACTCCCCTATTTCAAATCAAATATGAACATTAATGCAATCACGATTCATGTAAGATATGGCTGAATTATTGCTACCTCTATCAAATAGTTGCCTTGACTGCAAACGCACATACTGATATATACAGTACGATAGATAGGAATTTGCAGTATCACCGAGTTACCTGCTTCACTTGTTGTTGCATTTGGATTTGGATTTATGTACTCTTTGATTTGAGGAGTGTTATAACCACCTGCACCATTTGGTTGTCTTGATCGCAAGACACAAGATATGTGGAGTATGGTAACAAATTGGTCAATATGGCAGAGTGATCATAAACAACAGTAGCAAACATTTGACGGTTCCATGTGCCCCACTCACTGTGTATCCTGACTACCACCTCTTGTATCACATTGTCCTCTTTTGAGTAGTTGATCATCAGCACCTGGGTCATAACACCTCCATGATAAACCTAGCTTTTAGAGGTAATGATGATCCGAAAACTTCACAAGAACCATTTCAGTGGGTGGGTAATGCCAACATTAGTGTAAAATGACACTTAATTCAACACTCTCATCAGGCTCATCTGGTGCAAGAGATATTACAAATTGGCATTTTTCAAGCTGGTGGACAGCGGCCATCTTGGATTTAGATATCAAGATGATCTCAACACTCAGCAATAACCACTTAAATAAGTTGTTAATGCCAAAACTAGTGAAAAATGTTACCTCATTCATCCTTCTCGCTCATTTGGTGCCAGAGATATTACATTTTATGTTATCAAGATGGCGGACAGCGCCCATCTCGGATGTAGAGGTCAAGATGACCCTGAAATGCTATAATAACTATTTCAGTGGATTAGTAATGCCAAAGGTATTTGAAAATGACACCTTATTAAACCTTGCAGCTCATTTTGTTTATGTTTTTCAATGTGGTTTTGGCGGGCCATTTTGAATTTTGGGCTTTAAAAAAAGTTCCCGTCACTTTTGAGAGGGGTTTTGAGAGGGGCATAGGACTCATTTTCTTTTTAAATTATTCTAGTTGACAAATTCACCAGAATATAAAAGTAGGAAGAAAATGGTCACGGAATCCAAGATTATGACACTACTAAATTAATAATACATGTACATAATCCACAAATCAGATGCATGTTCATAAAATGTGTTCATTTTTTTTTAAATGCATATTGAAAATTTCTCAAACCACACGTGAAAGTTCTGTTGAGTTGTACATTTTAAGAAAATTAAGATCAAATGGTCTATAATTACACAAATTATATTTCATAGTAATTCAATAGATAGATTGTACATTAATATTTCTTGCACAAATTATAATTCATTTTTGTGATCATGTTTAAAAGAAGACACATCTTTATGTTGTGGGATACAGTGGCAGGTGGCTACATCAATGTGTCAGATAATCAATTTCAATTTCAATGTAGTTTCAGTAAGAAATCATGCAGGAAAGCTGTAAATTATAAAATACTAATCATGTCAATATTATTAGGCATTTACCTACATGTATAAAGACAGGAGGAAATTATCATTTATAGACAGGGGAAATTAGACAATTGTAAATCCACATCAACTTCTGTCATTATAAGCATGATAAACAGTATAATTTCCCAATTAGCCAATGTATAGAAAGTATTACGTGTTGATGTATTGTAATTCTAATCATGTTCTTTCATGTTACTCTGCTTAGACCATGATAGTATACTCTAAAATGGCTTGACTTGTCTAATAATTTCCTTACTTAAAGACATAATTTCCAGATTTTATCCGGGATTTTATCTTTAATTGGCTGTACTTTGCATTTGATTTTAAGAAGGATTAAAACCATCATGAGAGACCCGAGTCCATACTTTATTTTCATCATATTATACAGTCCTCAAAATAAGTAACTGACCAGGTAATAAATCTACTCTTAACTCCAAAACTTAATCTCTTACGTAAAAATATTAAATTATAAAGTTGTAAGGAAATCTCTTCTCTTCAATTTGAGACATTGTTCATGAAGATCGGTTAATAATTAAGAACACTATATTGATAAGGATAGAACAATGTGCAGTTTACATTTTCATACTTGGGTTTTGAACACGCAGGACCGTGTGACATGTATGTGTATGGGCTGCATTTGATCAATTGAAGCTTCCTCTCTCTTTTAACCTTACCAAGATGCGCTAAAAGAGAGCGGATATGACCACACCCTGAAATACAACCCAACACCTACACGCACCAACCAACCCCAAAAAAGAAATAGAAAACGCAACATCACTTGGTACAATCCACCCTACAGCGAGAGCGTGGCGACCAACGTCGGGAAAGAATTCCTATCAATACTTAACAGATGCTTCCCTCCCGAACATCAGCCACACAAGATCTTAAACCGCAACACCATCAAGATCAGTTACAGCTGCATGCCAAACACTTGCAGCGTATCATATCCACCCACAACAAATATGTTGTGAAAACTGAGCAAACGAAAGATCGCAACAACGACACTCCTAGCTGTAACTGCAGAAATAACCAGGCATGTCCTCTCAGTGGTAACTGCTTGACATCCGAAGTAATCTACCAAGCAACGGTCACAAGGCAAGACAACCGTAAAGAAGAAACTTACATCGGCCTGACCGAAAACAGCTTTAAGACGAGATACAACGGACACACGAGCTGTTTCCGTAATGTGAAACAGAGGAACGCTACAACCCTCAATCAGTACATTTGAACACTCAATGACAACAATGTTCCATACTGTTTAAAATGGAAGATACTTGCCCACAGTAAGGCCTATTCGACATCTACAAAAAGATGTAACCGTTATCTAATTGAAAAGTATTTCATAATATATAAACCTCACATGTCCACCCTTAACAACAGGAATGAGTTAGTTAGCGGTTGCAGGCATATGAAAAAGCATCTGCTATGCAACCTTAGATAAATTTGGCTTTGTACTTGGTATTTTGAAATTATACGCATCTTATTTTGTACGCGTGCGTATTCAGCGTAATCCAGCGTATACGCAACGCCCGCTTGTTTATTATTATTTATTATTCAACTGACGAGTGTGGGCGAAAGCCAACACGAAACAAATTTGTCTTGAACAAAATGTAAACAGTTTACTCACAATTATTACATTATGCGGCATATAAGTAATTTGCTTCACTTAATTGTTGTCGGATTTGGAATTATATTCACAACCACCTACCCCAGTTGGTTACCACCTACACCAGTTGGTTTACTTGATACGTGGAGTATGCTACTTTTGATTGTTAAAAGATTGGTAACTCACCTGCTTCACTTGTTGTTGGATTTGGATTTATATACACAGGGTCTTCGGGACTATTATAACCACCAGCACCATTTGGTTGTCTTGATCGCACAGACACACTATATGTGGAGTATGGTAAAAGATTGTTCAATGTGGCAAAGTGATCATAATAATAATATGAATACATAGTAGACTGCCGGTTCCATGTACCCCACTGGGTAGTCTGAATGTCAAATAGTGGATCCTGACTACCATCTCCTGAATCACATTGTCCTCTGTTGATAAGTTGATAGATCACCTGTAACTGATCATCACCGTTTGGGTCATAACACTGCCATGATACACTCAGCTGTGTCGATGAGACTTGAGTGGTTACCAGATTGTAAGGTTGACATTGAGCTGTGTATTGAAACAACAACAACATAATTAATTAAACCTGTGTATTTGAAGATAAACGTTGTTGCTTGATTTGGTTGATGTATACATGTAGCAAATATTCCTCGAATCAATAGTGACCTGAAGGAGGAAAAAATATTCCTAAAATATTCCACAAAACCAAATGCAGAAATCAATTCCCCAGGGTGATATGTTATTTCATAAGAATTAATGGAATCTAAACGATGAGCGAAATATCACTTTTGTCTATTGGGTCCATAGTTATAGCCACTTACATCATTTGGTTGTCCTGCTGGCATATTCAAATTTTAATGTGTAGGAACTGAAACAGAGCAACTTTCAAGGTAATACATTGCGCTCATAACATAAAAGTATAGTTCCAACTTAAACATATCAAATGAAAAATATCGGTTTACAATCAACGGTAGGCTATACACTGAAATGAATACGACAAATTACGCATCACTATATTTGGAGTAACCCGATGATATTGGGCAATGTTTTGATAAGTAAGATAATATGTTTTGGGATCACCGTTATCTTGACGGTTCCTTGTTCCTTGTGTAGGCCTATATAGTCTTAAAGGCAAAGGTCCACTTTTGCTAGTTCACCCAGGGTGAACTGGTTTCCACCCATTCATTTGGTGCCAGATGAAACAGTTAAGTTGGACAAATCTCAATCTTTAGATATTCCCAAAAAATCTGGCTGGTCAGAGTGGATATAAGAGTTTAACGTCAAATGATGGATCCTGACTACCATGTGTCACACTGTCCTCTGGTGGGTAAGTTGCTAAGTTACCGGGCATCAGCTTGGTCGAACATGAAATAGTCAGTATTGATCAGACGTGAGTGTCATTGTTCAAATAAGATAGGGGACATTGAGCTGTATCGAAACAATCAAGAAGATTGAATGAGTTATGACCCATAGCCTTTTACTAAATTCAGGGAGGTTTGGTGCCTCAAATTTATAAGTCAACTTGAGTAAATAGGAAAACAAGATTGTGATAGAACTAAAAAAAACTAAGTAGTCATTAACTAACCCCAGTCTCGTGAAGGGTGAAATTCGGTGCTGTGGATATGTTATCAAGAATATGTATTAACATAACATTTTACAAGATGTTCATGATATTGATTTTACCCTATGAATGCTGAAGTCTGAGCTGGTGTTAAAGTTTGTTCATTGGTCAACTGACTTGTTTACTGAAAGCTCCTATAATCAAACCTGGTATGTGTGATTTAATTTTGTTACACCCTATATAATTATCATACAACCTTAAAGCATTATTTGGCATTCTGGCAATAAAGTGTCATTTTGAAACCAATTTGTGATAATTGACTATAAGTACAATTTGTTTTTTGATACTTTAATAAAATCTATTCCATTCTCTGTATCAGTGTAATACATATTAAAAGATGCTTTGTCCACATAAATAAGCTTACAATTAAACAGATTGTGCTTTTGATATATTTACCTGATATTTTCACGACACAATTCAGCAGAACAAGTAGACCTATTACACGGAAGTAAATAAACACAGGCACCATGTTCGACTAGAATATCGACGAATATGTTATGGGGGTGTGTGTGTAAATGAACTATGTATATATTTTCGAAGTCTTTTATTTACAACTGTTCATGCAAATCAACGATCCGTGAGGACAATACTTAAAAATCTAGGGTAGTGGGTTCATGGTTATTTTGACGGCGTAAGGTCAATGTTTTTCTTTGTTGTCTTGTTATAGCATGACTTTGTATTATGTTTATGTTGTTGTTGATGTTGTTGATGTTGTTGTTGTTGTTGTTGTTTTGATTTGTGGTGTTTATTGTGTGTCGGGGTTCTTTTTGTTGGTGATTGGGGGGGGGGGCGGTGCTGTCTTCGTCGTTGTTGTCTACGGCCACTTTGTGGATTCTAGTAAACTATCAGGATATGATCCGGGGTACCCACATAATATGTGCTTCACTTCAGAAGAAATCTATGTCTAGGGGGTGTCTATGGAAAATCGATGGTAACGTATGCTTACAGCAAACTAGTTACCCCCCCCCCCCCCCCCACCCTACCCCCACACACCCCCACACCACCACCGGTAACAGGTATGAATCTTTATAAAGCTGACAGTAAGGGTGCACGAATGTAAAAAGAACGAAGGAAAGAGAAACAACTCTGTACCTTACTCAATCTTTTGAGGTCAGGCATGTAACAATTGACGCAACATTACGTGATTTGTTTTCTTCAAATTTGTCAGTACACATAATGAGGTTTGAAAAGGGGTCATCCATTTACCAGAGTGTGAAAATGGGACCCTTTTGGGCGGCACATCCCCGTAACCGCATATCCGCTAAGTTCGGTTTTTATCTCTTCGCGCGCAAAAGTAACCCAAGCGTACGCACCCCCACACACACGCGGTCTTGGTTGCACGCACACGTCACGCATATGATGCACAGTGCGCTTTGTTGCCTTCAGTGCATAAATTGCCATTGCATAAATCCTATAATTAGAATAAGGCTATTTGATATAAAATATATATTTTCAGCCAGACAAGTACACCACAATTCTGCACTCCGGAAAAACCAAAGAAAGAAGAGAGAGTGGGGTAGCTGTTGTCCTAAAAGGAATAGCACGTAAAGCACTAGCAAGCTACAACCCCATTTCACTTCATGCTAAACCTAAACCAATCACCATCCTCCAGGTATATGCTCCTACATGGTCGTCAGAAGATCGGCGACGGCAGAAATCTTTGAGCATGTTCACAAATTTGTACCGTCGCCTGCCGTTCCTAATTTTTTCACCGATGTTCTGATGATGTCCTGACGATGTATTACCGCTATTAAAGATGTGATACCGTTGCACTACCGTACTAGTACCGATTAGCAACGGCAGGCGACGGTAGACATTTTTGAACATTTTAAATTATTTTGATATATTATGTTGTTGTTTGCAGGACAGCCAATACCATGATCTTCACACAAAATGCAAAGTTGAAACAACCAGTTGCTTTATAAGCGAGAAAATGGCGTATAATTATGGTCCATTTTACACAGTAATAATAGGGGATTTTATTAATGGTGTGGACCCTGTATGGAAATAGAAATATGGCCATGTGTTTTGAACTCACCACCCAAAAAGGGTAGCGGTGTTGCATTTTTGTTGACGAACCATTCATATCTCTCTATTAACTCAACAACTAAATGTGGTAGAGCTACGGTTTAGGATTCATTTGAAAGTCTTTTTTCCTAGCTACATTGTGTGAATAGATCAGGTATTTCTATAAATGTTTGGCTGAGATATGATTGATTATATTTGGAAAGTCAGGGGTGGAGGCGGTGTGGTGGCGGCGGCGGCGGTGGCGCTGTGCACAATCTCTATGGGGAATATAGAAAATGTTCCCCATTCTACGTTCAATTTACAATAACTCCTCATTCCTGTATGGTACAAACATGATTTTGCTCTCATTTTATAGATTGTTTTATATTCTATAAGTTCCTGCTTCAACAAACGTGTCGACTATTATGTAACAATTGTAATCATGAATCGATTGCATTGTGCTTGGCTTTCTCCCTATTCGCTCCACAGTGAACTTGCCCTAATTCATCGGTTTTACATACATGACTATAACAACAACAACAAATTCAACCGATGATAGTAAAATTATACATTTTTGGAAGGCTCTCAAATAGGGGAATTCAAAATTGCCGTTTAAATCAGGATAGGATGCATACACATAAACAAAATAGTTGTAAACTCTAATACATATGAAATTTAAACGTTTGTGCACATTCACTTTCTGGTGGTATACTTTATTTCAACAAGTTACCCTTGACAACTATCATGTTCTGATGGGTAATTGCATAGGGAACTCATGTATGCACGGTAAAATTATGATTGGGATAAGTATAAAAATATTAACGAGCTTTTATCAAAATATGAAGAAAAAAAATCGATATTTTTTTAACATGCTTAATCACTATATGTTACCATTAGGTCCTATCTTAATTCAAAAAGCATATTTGGATTTCTTGTGAGATTACCGCTCAGAAAATATATACTTTTTATTGGGTAGAACAAGTAGTTATTGCGATATGCTAATTCGAATCTCAGATGGTGTAAAATGTAAAAATCTGGACATGCAACGGAAAGGGTGGCGAGTTCAAAACACGTGGCCATATACGTTTAGACAATCTTTCAATTTAGCTCGAACTTGAACTGGAAGGCTAATTTTGTTGATGACATTTTCAAATTAGCTGGGAAAACCTATAGTATCATAAATCCATTGTAAAGTTGATGTTGCAGAAATGTTTCTCAATCTCATAACTTATACAGTAGTGTTATTTCAATTATATTACATGTATATTGGCTAAACACAATAGTGTAGAATAAATGCGCGTTACTTCCGTTTAGAATGTCAATGCAAATCCTGCATACACTTACCTGTAACCATGTTATGATTATAGCTCAGTAACACCAACGTCAAAAATATAAAGAGTCCTGAAGGAAACATCATCATCATCATGGCATCGTCGTTATCGCTTACTAGCGTATAATAGAAATTATAAATACAATACGATGCACACTATTTATAATCCAAATCCTGAAATCTAATGTCAGCTTTAACACGCGAATGTGTTGAACACGGACTGCCTAGTCTATAAAGAATGATAGGGCTTTGTTGTTGTTATTGTTGTATTTTTGCTAAGTTTATTCAAATGCATTCTCAGTTCAGTGAACATCCTACCATAAGTGAACTTGGCACGCATTATGGACAGATGGGTACTACATGTAGTATATGGTAGGGGTGTACATAAATTACATACATACCTCGATTATACGGTCGATGTCTGCGTTTTATTACAGGCTATGTAGGAACAATGCTATGAAGTTAATGCATAAGGCCAACAAAACCCCCTAAGTTTGTCTCAGAAGAAACCTAAACAAATGCTATGAGAAATGCGATTGTTCTAGTATACGAGAGATCGTGGGTTCAAATCCCGCGCCGGTGAATGTCCTCAAGGGCGTCCCCAGACCCTTTCCATTGGGGGGGGGGGGGGGGGGGGGGTGTAAAGCTCATCAATTGCCGACAGAGCCATTTGTGCCGACAATTTTTTTTTTGGCTCGCTTCGCTCGCCGGAATACATACACGCATATTTTAGTATGGACTGTATGGTCAGAACCGTCAATCAGTTTTCAGACAAGGGGGGGGGGGACACAAATTTGATAATGATAATTGAAATGTTAAATAAAGCAGCGCGTAGCGCTGATTGAATAGTTCTGGGGGAGCCAAGGGCGTATCCACGACTGTTTTGATGGGGGGGGGGGGGGGGGGGGGGGCACACATCCTCAAGACATCTTGTTTATCTTAAATATTGAAACGTTGAAACTAATCTAAAGCGCGCAAAAACCTACAGAAAATATGCGCGCAAAAATTTTCAGTTTTTGAACTAAAATGGTCATGGAAAACTGTCCTGAAGCTTTCTTGAAACGCGCAAAAATTGGCATTTCTAACACTTAAATAGTCAAGTATAACGTTTTTGACGTTTTGATATTGCATAGTTACACATATCAATTCCTGATCCAAATCGTATGGTTTGAGGGTCATTATAATGTTAAAACCTGTAGAAAATATGCGCGCAGAGCGCGCAAAATTTTTCAGTTTATGAACTAAAATGGTCATTGAAAACTGGTTGGAAGCCTTCAGATACTATAAATTAAGCTTAAATAATGAAACATTGAAACTAATACGCGCGAAGCGCGCACAATTTTGCATTTCTAACACTTAAAGGGTCCAGTATAACGTTTTTAACGTCACCCATATAATATTTGGTTTGGTTCGAGACCATTATAATGTTGATACCTGTAGAAAGAATGCGTGCAAAGCGCAAAAAGATTTTCAGTTTTTAAGCGAAAATAGTCATGGAAAACTTTCCTGAAGCCATCTTGTTCAGCTTGAATAATAAAACATTGAAACTAATACGCGCGAAGCGTGCAACATTTGGCATTTCTAAAACTAAAAGGGTCCAGTATGACGTTTTTAATGTCCCCATATAATATTTGGTTTGGTTCGAGATCCATTATAATGTTGGAACCTGTAGAAAGAATGCGCGCGAAGCGCACAAAGATTTTCAGTTTTTAAACTAAAATGGTCATGGAACACTTTCCTGAAGCCATCTTGTTTTTGTTGAATAATGCTAACAAAACATGGTCAAATATTCAGTATAGGCATGATAGGCCTACAGCCTGTATGTCCGACATCGACATAGACCTATACCATTACGTGAGATATCGATTGTGCCCCTGGTGCACACACAAATCTTAATCTCACGCAAATAACGACAGTTGTGCTTATTGTCTTAATTATAATGATAGATTGCATTGTTCAAGTCGAAGTTAGGACAGAGTCTACTTTAAAAGTTCTTACTTTGCATTGACACCTAAACGTTGGAGTTGGACTTACTTTTGCGATAGACTGATAGTGGGCTTGCAAAGTCTACAATCAGTACAATGAGAGCAATTGCCCTACATCAACTAATACATAATTATAGGCGAGTTCGTAACCTAGGCCTATGTGCCAACATGATTGGCCATTGGCGACATTATTGACTTGGGTTTGCATTAACAACGACAATGAAATAGGCCTAGTTAGTATGATTAAAGGTCCCACACATTGCCCATTAGGTCTAGCCTAGGCCTATACTATTCCGACACAATTTTTTTGCGTGTCTTGACAATGAGCAAAACAAAGACTTGGGCCTAGACTGTTCATTTGCGCCGACACAAAATCTCATAAAAATGAGCTCGTTCACATTGCCTACAAATTCATATGCCTACATTGCCTTTGTTCATTTTTGATTTGATTTGTGTTAACATATAACATATATGCCGACACAACATTATCATTTGCGCATACGATAATTGTTATAGGGCTTTCTTTCTTTCTTCCCCTTTTCCTTTCTTTCTTTCCTCTTTCCTTTCTCTTTCTTTCTTCTTTCTTTCCTCTTTCCTTTCCCTTTCCTTTCTCTTTCTTTCTTTCTCCCCTTCTTTCTTTCCCTTTACTTTCTCTTTCCTTTTTCTTTCTCCCTTTTCTTCCTCCTTCCTTTGATTTGCCCACAGCACCATAATTTTGCCGACAGATTTGATGAATGGGGGGGGGGGGGGGGGGGGGGGTGTGACACCCCCACACCCCCCTCTGGGGACGCCCTTGAATGTCCTTGCTTTTTCTCACAGACTACAGTCTACAGTTTACCAGTCTTTTGAGGTATTTGTGACTAAATATTTTATTCATAACGATTCATGTATCAGTTTACAATGAAAAACTTTCCACGCGGCTATTACTAGTTTTATCAAATACAAAATAGATTGTTCAGAAACCTGTTCCCAACTTTCAAGATCTAACTCAAGATTATCTGATCCAATACTAGGCATGTTTGTACCTATGCTAATGTATTTCTCATATTGATTCCAAATATGGTAATGAAATGTTTGTGAAATTTTGGAATGTCGTCTGCAGATGACTGCCGCGTGGAAAGCGTTAAATAATTAGGAATTGCGGTTTGGGCAAATCGTATCCGCCGTCGTTTGGTATATGAATTAAATAAATTAGGTCTGGCTAGTTACGCCTTCTTGAATAATATTGATTACAGTTAAAGGTAGATGTTCTGATTGCTGGCCCGATTTTCAACTTGATGGTTTTTTTTATTTTACATGAAAGGTTATCCTTAAAATTGTAGCATACCAAAGATTGAGTTGCATTAGCTCCAATGGTTTTATTTTAGAAGCACAAGGTCACAAGAAATTTGCCCATTGAGTAGTACACGTAATGGCTGATGGTTAACCACCTTTGGCAGTAATTCACCACATTTCAGCCTATAATTTCTAAATGGAACATTTCTGGCCCCTAAGATTTTACAGACATAATGAAATAAGAAGAAAAAAACACTTTCCACGTGGCAGGCAGCTGCAGACGACATTCCAAAATTTCATTACCATTTGGAATCACCATGAGAAATGCATT
This sequence comes from Ophiura sarsii, assembly GCA_035610835.1. Lineage (NCBI taxonomy): Eukaryota > Metazoa > Echinodermata > Ophiuroidea > Amphilepidida > Ophiuridae > Ophiura > Ophiura sarsii. The sequence continues at coordinate 27,885,530 of CM069457.1, forward strand.
GAAATAAGTACAAACATGCCCAGTATTGGTTCAATAATGCTTGAGATAGACTTTGAAAATGGTGAAAGGTTTCTGAAAAATCCGTTTTGTGTGTGGTCAAACGAATAGATTATAGTTCAATAATAACGAATTTCTGAAATGCAATTGAGCAAATTCGAATTTACCGACGGCCCTCGAAGTGATTCAGTTCGGTCTTGCTTCATTAAACAGGCCTTTGTCCTGTGCCGTGCGCACAAGGACGGCTGGGTTGGCGTGTTCGCGCATTGCCTTGTGGTTCGCGGGCCGATAACTGGTGGTTGGCCAGTGTTATCATTTCATTTCATGCCACTGGCGCGAGAGGTCGAAATGTTGAGTGATCAAGTTGGTATAAAATTCGTATCCAGCCTTTTCATCCAACATTCGATATTTATCTGCTAAATGCCCGCTTTGCTTGGATTTAGCTACCTTTTTATTGCCGGGTATTCGCAAACCTTGTTTGGATTTAGCTACCTTTTTATTGCCGGGTATTCGCAAACCTTGTTTACCGAGTGATTTAAATTGGTAAACGCAAGCGTGGAACCTAACGAAAACGAACGGATTTTCAACCCGGAGGCCAGGATCGATACCGGGAAGTGTGTATACATTTGCGGCGTTGAACATGTTGAGCACGACATTGATTAGCTGATTTAAATGGTGAGATTGCATGTTAAATATAATTTTTAGAATTATCTTGGTCTGAGGAAATCATAATTATGGTCTCAGTCCTTGCGAGTAGTATACTATAGGGCAGTACATATTTCGTAGATTTAAAGCTGTTTTGTTCATTGGTTACGTCATATAACAGATTTTGTGTAATTGGAATATCACGCGCGCTGACCGGGAACGGTTCGATTGGCGTGTCCTTTGTCCAGCGCAGGATTTATCTAATGATCCGTATACTGAGAATACCGTAGGCTTTGTGATTTTAAATAACTAATTCTCTATTATTAGTTTGTCTATTTTGATGGTACATAGATATCTAGGAATCATCGCTGTGTCTATCAGCGTGTTTTTACTGAAGAAAAAAAGCAGGCATATGACTGCTAACGGATTAAAATCCCCCAGTAAAAACACACCACCACCGGCATTTGCCCGCTCATACCGGGTTTTTTCTCCTGGATTTTAGATGCCTTTTATCCTTCGAAACCAAGGATAATAGCGGTTGAAACCGGTTAGGAAAAGCAGTCTTTCGTCAGTATAAATACGCAAGGTTCCAGCTCAGCGCGTTTGCCGATGGTAAGCGGAAATGGGTATAGTCATCACAATGCTATCGCGAGTGACCTGCTTACGACCTTTCACTGGCATTTATTATAATGAGGTCAGCGGCAGCCGGCAAGTTTGTTTATCGTACTGCAATAAAAATACGTCTCTCACACGAGCAACCGGCTTTTATCCTGCTTTTTATAAGACGGGTAAAAGCCGGTTTGCTTAATAAAAACACGCTGAATGAATGGTCCAGTCGTCACGGACGACGAGAGGTTTGTCACTGGTTGTATATTTAAGATTAAGTTTAAACAAAATATAAATTGGGATTAATCGGGTCGGGCGTTTGTTGTTATGGCTCGAAATTGCGATTTTGTATGACTATAATACTCTGTTAATAGGTTCGTCTGATGGTAGATTATCTAGACCTATGAATGGTCCAGTCTTTACGGACGACAAAAGGTTTGTGGGTATATTTAAAATAAGGTTTTAAATAGGCCCAATACTATAATAGTATTATTAATTTTGGATAAGTTTGGGTCGGGCGGTTGTTTTTCGTCATATTGTTGCGTCATTATCCTTTTCCTTCAGTGGGTTGGATAAATCTAACTCGTTTTGATTGATACTGTGATGCCTTAATTCGGGGCTTTTAAATAATTAGGTATATCAATACTGTGAGTACTACGTCGTCCCGTTCAATGGTGTCTACCATTCCGTAACGTAAGGTCACATGCGGCTGATTCCAAAGACTATACTTTCGAGGTCAAAGGCCAACGGACTATCATTATGTGCGCGTCTGTTTGTTGTTTTCCTATTTGATCATGGTGCGTGTTAACGCTGTTGGCGGGAACGCTCAATTCATGATTTAGTTTACGATTATGCCTTGAACTTCATGTTTCCGGATTATCCAAAAAATTAATTCTGGCGGCTTTTTATAGTAATATTTGTCACGTCTTCAGTCACGTTATGGGCGAGTTTCTGTTATAGTCGGCAGTCGTCTTGGGTACTGTAGGTGATCGTTGGAAATTTGGTAGTAAAATATGGGGAAACACAATGTTTTGTGTACCTCTTTTAATCCAGCGGAGTAGTACGAATCGGGCTGGGAGGTATTCACTGATGTCTGCAGCGGGTCATGTTAGTAAAGCTTTAATATTTAAGCTAAAATGGTTTAAAAGTTGCATGTCTTGTCCTGTTTAAATTAACTAATTATAAAGGGCTATGCTATAATAATAGGATACATGGTTTATATAATGATTCATTAGCCCATTTATTTGCAGGATACACAGTACATTAACTCAGATTGCGCATTCAAGGATCATGGATCCTGAGCAATGAATTTCCTATCTATAGATGCCTTTGATTTAATTATTGTTACTGTTAAGAATGTACTCGCCAGATTCGCTTTGCTGTTTTCTCTTTCGATTTTTCTTTCTTCAGGAGATGCTAGAATTATTAGTGGCTGCCATGTTTGGTGTTTACGTGAGTTTACGACTGTTCTCCAACTCTGGAGATCTGACCTTCATAATATCCGTACTAAGGACTTTGCCAAGTATCGCAGTAGAAGTAGGAGTGGAAAAGACTTAACACTCCCATGAAGCAACACTAGCAGCGAGACAACCATTCTGAGTGCAGTATTTGGCATGATCCCATACATGGAGATCACTGGTTTCTGATTCATGCGAGGCGGCTCTATTTGAACGCTGACGATCCTCATGCATCGCATACGACTGGCAGTTTAGGGAGTAGTATAACTGATAACTCCCGTATTGGACCCATAATTATAGCTTATTGCTTCGTTGCTGTGGTAACCTTCAATGAACAATTGCGTATCACTAGCGGAGAAATACTATGAAGCTCACATTGACATCATTGCATCATATATCTACATCAGCATCGTTCAAATAATTCGGCGATGGGTAACACTTGTGGCCGCTCGTTTTACGATGTGAACTATTAGTCAATCAGCTTGTTTTCGCCCATTGCTACTAAGGGAACGGACGCAATATATGCGCTTAATATGCAAGATTTGCAGCAGCTAGTTCAATGATTCACACATATATCGCCATAGCATCACCAATTAACAATTGATCAGTGTCTGCATCAGGCAATAATTATATTCGGGATATTGCGATATGGTCAACAGGTGGAGCCGTTATTTTCGTGGGGCATCTTATCAGTAAGTGCAACCGCAATACGGGGCAATATGATATTAGAGATATTGCAGACATACTTGTATAGTCAACGGTGGAGATGGGTTTTCTGCGGCCGATCAATAACGGAGATATTAAACCAGTGACAGTTATTAAACTCACTAGAAAATGCAAATTAGCTTTGGACCGTGCGATAATCTATATTAGACTCGGCGTTGTTTTCCGGGTGACCACCGGAGTTGTTAAGTACTTTGATGGCTACTCGAGATAGCTTCATGGTAGAAGGGAGTATCATGGACACTGGTATTGTCCGTTACCCGCGGTGTCAGATTGCTCAATAGGCACAACATTGGAACAATGTATCACATACATTTGTCGGTCATCATTTAACCCATGCTTTGACTTATCATATTTGGTACACAAATACCATGATTATAACCTTAATGGTATGGATGGCGAGGCATCTGATCGGTGCTCGGTTGCTTTAATCGGGCGGATACATGTAACTCTTGGGCGTATGTACATACCACATGGCGTCATTTGTTTCGTTAACCTGTGTTTTTGCGAGTAATTCAGAACCATCCAAACAGGTTCCTACGATTGTGTTTTTACAATGTTGAAAAGTTATGCCCTCATTAAAGGTATTGTACAGTCACAAGGAATTCATTAAATGTTGATGGTATTGTACAGTCACAAATTGAATCCAGCAATTTCCTATGATTGTGTTTTTACAATGTTGAAAAGTTATGCTCTCATTAAATGTATTGTACAGTCACAAGGAATTCATTAAATGTTGATGGTATTGTACAGTCACAAAATTGAATCCAGCAATTTCATTCGGTAAAATTTTGTAGGGTGAAAAACTAACTGATAGCAAATATTTGGGCTGGTGTAGTGTGTATAGCATATAGCTTTAAATGAGTTTTCCAACAGTTGATACAAATTCTGATACAAATATTGACTGGGGATATCAAATGTGTAGTGTGAGAAGTTATGGCATCATTAAATGGGATGTAGACTCACAATGACCTCATTAAATGTTGATGGTTTTGTACATTCACAATTATTTGGTTTGGAGGTCAGTCATAAGGGTATTGCTTATATCAAAGACTTTATGCCTTGCTTTAATATATCCAGTAATTTCACTTGGTAAAATTCTCGAGGGTGAAAAACTAAACTGGTAGCCAAAATTTGTGGTGGCGTAGGGTTTAGATTTATGACAATGGATTTTCCAACATTGGATACAATACATAGAAATAATAATCTATATACTAATTTTCGGAACATGGCTTTATTAGATAGTTCAATATAATTTTACACTCGCGTCCCTCCTCAACTGAAAAAGCGTGGTAATTGCGCCTCTAATACACGAGCTAATTAGATAGTTCAATGCCCGTTTTTTACCGTTTTCAGACATGCGCAGAAAGGATCACATGTGAAAATCCGAAATGTTGAATTTCTTTTACTCGGGTAGCTACTTTCGGACACAAATTGTGGTTTTCGGAATGAGTGATGACATATGGTCTTCACCCAAAATATTTTCTTCAGGGATATAGCTACATTTCTGTATATGCGGCTGTTTGTTATTCTTAAAGATCGAATAGTAACAAGCATTTATACGTCCGACAAATAAAAATATTTCACGACATTTTCTAAATATAAACAAAAACTCTTACACAGATCTTAAAGTGACACTTTCACATTAGTAACATAGATGAATGCGACGTTTGCTAACGATAAAGAAACTGGCAGTACCATGTCAACCGTTTCTATATGTTGTGCTGCGCGACCGCGTTTAACATGGCGCACGCGGTTCGGCGCACACGTAATGACGCAGACAAAAAGTGTACGCGTTTGTGGCGCAAACCGTGCACATTGTAACGGAGCAGAGTGAAAACAGGCAGTCCGTACACTCTTAGAAAAAGGATGCTTCAGGCTTCAGGGGTTCTTGGCTGTCCCGTATGGAACCCTTTATATCACCTTAAAAGGTTCAAAAAAGAACCATTTTAAGGTTCAAAATAGGCAAAATATGGGCAAACATTGGTCTTTCGAACCTCTAAAGGTTCTCTACAGAACCTTTTGGGGCCTTTAAAATCAAAGAACCTTTAAACCATTATACGGGACAGCCAAGAACCCCTCAGAAGCACCCTTTTTCTAATAGTGTACCCTAAAGCCACCTCCTCCTCTCCGCACTTCTCTTACTTGATAATCTGGATATAAGGGCACATGGGGCATCTGGATAAACGGAACGCGTGGTACATTATCATGATTATTATAGAGTGTCTGGATTATTCAGGGCATCCGTGGTATCTGGATTACGGGGTTCACTATAAAACGAGTCTCAAATTACCTGGATATACTATGCGCAGGTGGGCCACCTGTGATAACTGGATTTCAAGGGTGTACACTCAGGTAGTATCTCGGGAGGCTTTATAGAACACAGCAAACATGATAAAGGGACTACATATACTATACGTTAAGGCCCCACATGCCTATTGGAGGAATAATGTATTTAATGTAAATAGGCCAAACAAAACCCGGATGGCACACATTGTGCTCAAGTACAAGCGTGGAATGGTACAAGTGATCTTGATGATAGACTCCGCCGACCATAAAACTAAACGACCGACTATAAAACTATAACGCTCAGAACGTAGGCCTACTGAATTACCTGGATACAGTATGTGCATATGGGCAGTGGCGACACTTGCACCAGCACCATATGTTAAAGGCATATTATGTGATCTTTTCCAGAGAGTAGATTTTCTTGCAGATTTACATTTCTGATCATAAATAGTACATATATTCCAAGTTACAGAGCGATACGATTCCTAATTACCTCAAAATCATGGTTTTAGAGTGAATTTAGACTAGAATAAAATAAGTTGTCGGATATCCGACAATTTATTTTCACTCTAAAACCATGATTTTGAAGTAATAAGAATCGTATTGCTATCGCCCTGTAACTTGGAATGTATGTACGATTTATGATCAGAAATGTAAATCTGCAAGAAAATCTGCTTTCAATTTTTTTCGATGTTGAGGGCGTTCCATGGAAAGATCACATAATATACCTTTAAAGGAGTAAAACGGGGTGGCAGGGCAATAAAAGAATCGGGGGAGGACATTTAAAGCTAATTTTATGTAACTTTCAATTTTGACATTAAAATTCAACTTTTTATTATTTGGGTACAAAATAGGTAGAGACATGCGCGCTGACAGGAGTATAACTGGGGGTATTAAGAACACGTTGATGGAGTAGGCCTACTCGGATTAAGATCTTGGGTATCTGTATTATTTAAGAGCACATTGGGCCTAGGCTCATGGTGTATTAAGGGCACCATGTCACTTACATTATATCAAGGGCACCTTAGTACCTGAATTATTTAAGGACATACTCTTGATTGATATTTATATAAACATTTATAACGCTTTGATATTACTGACCTCTGCCTATTGTGACTTTTACTGTCCGCTATCTTCGGCACCCGCGTTTAATTTACTTGACTATGATAAAGTACACGCTTAGAAAAAATGGTTATAAAGTTGTCCTGCCAGGAGAACCTTTAAAGGTTCTTTAAAGAACCAAAAATAGTTCCCCAAACATGATACAGAACCATTTTTGGTTGATACAGAACCATTTTTGGTTCGATGAAGAACCTTTTGGAAGTTCTTCAATTTTCAAGAACCTTTTTTGAAGGTTCTATAAGGAACCTCTCTCTTGAACCTTCAAAAAAGGTTCTTGAAAAAATGAAGAACCAAACAAGGTCAAAAATGGTTCTGTATCAACCAAAAATGGTTCTGTATCACGTTTGGGGAACTATTTTTGGTTCTTTAAAAAGCCTTTAAGGGTTCTCCTGGCAGGACAAAAAAGGGTTCTTTAATTTCTTAGAGTGTAAGGGACAACGGGTACCTGCATTTCAGGTCTCATGGAGGCCTACATAGGTATCTGGAAACACAAACGTAGGCCTACCTAGATTAAGGCAATGTATAACATGGATTATCAAAATCACCTGCGATATTCGGATTATTTAGGGCCCCGTCTGGATTATGTATAGGACATGTTCTTGATATTATTGTATCAAATTTTCTTACGCTTTGTTTACTTATTCCCCGTGAAATTTTCTAGCGGGTCCAGCGCGAAGCGCTGGTGCCCGCTAGTATTAATAATAATGAAATATTTATAATAATAATATAAATATTTATAAATTTGATACAAATTTGATACAAAATTTGATTGGTGATATCGATTATATAGTGTGAGAAGTTATGCCTTCGTTTTTTGTATTGTACATTCACAAGGACTTCATTAAATGGTGATGGTATTGTACATTCACAATGATTGGGTTTGGAATTGAATCATAATGGCGGTAAAATTATCGGGGTTGAAAACTACAAACTGATAGCCCATATTTGTGCTGGTGTGTGTTTAGCTTTTAAAACAATGGTTTTCCAGCATTTGATACATATGGATACAAATTTTTGAGTGGTGATAAATTGATGATCACAATTGTATAGTGCATGTAGTGTGAGTGTTAATTCTGTAATCAGGTTTATTTATTACAATCAAGTCCAACCAACAGTGGCTTTCAGGTTTGGGTGCATTTCTAACATTTGCTCAGATGCTATTTCTATGGTTCCGTTAATTTATAGGCCTACCACTATGAGTGTTATGCGTATCAGCTATCTTACATGGTTCCCCAAATTGTGGGTACTAGTTGCGGTAAACCTTGATTCTATTTATATGGTATATATCCACAACGGGGGGGGGGGGGGGGGGGGGGGGGGGGGGGGGGTTAGGCAAGATTTTCCCTTTGTCGGGGAACAAATGCAAAACCTTGGTTGGCAGTGTTCTAAATTTTGACGTAAAAAGTGTCATGTTAATTGCTATTTTAAACGAATAAACGGAACGTTTCACAAATAGTCCTATCATATAAACATGGATATCATAATGAGTTATGATTTAATAGTATATACCTGTTTAAACGTTTATGATAAACTGTCAAGTATTATAAATAATATGGTTATTTATTTTCAATATTATATGAGTTAATGATTGGTTTCTATTAATATGATCGTAACTGACATTCAAGGGGTCGTGTCAAAGGTTCATAACTAATATACCGTTATTATCAAATCATATTTGAATAATATTATACATGGCATATCTAAGGATAAATGATTCTTTAGGGACAAATTGATTTGAATATGCATTAGCATACCTATGGCAAAAATCTGATCTCAATATCATTGGTATATTGGCAAAATTGATCTCGATGTGCATTGGCACAAACTATGGCAAATAAGTTGATTACAACTGCTTGGGTATGTGATGATAGTTATTAATAAACTCGAATTGGCTATATTGGAAATTCAGACGGTTCCGCAAAACCGATAGAAATTACACATTAGAAAGTACACGTTAAGTCATATGTCTCTCTTCAGGCTCCATTCGTCTATGCGTGTGGAGTGGGGTGAGGTTGTGTGTCTCGCCCGGGTGATGGGATGATACCAAATAAATTGTTTATTTGATGGAATTTATATATATTGTATGTATAACAGTAGCTTTGGCGTTTGTGCTTTGTGTGTATGTTATGAGTTGAATTTCGTTGATAGTCATCATGAATAAAGGCGGCCTCTCGCATGGCATGGCGTGACTTCCGCAAAATTACATTTTGGTCTTGTCAGTCACTTCTAGGGTGTGGTGGTAATAACGAATTTCTGAAATGCAATTGAGCAAATTCGAATTTACCGACGGCCCTCGAAGTGATTCAGTTCGGTCTTGCTTCATTAAACAGGCCTTTGTCCTGTGCCGTGCGCACAAGGACGGCTGGGTTGGCGTGTTCGCGCATTGCCTTGTGGTTCGCGGGCCGATAACTGGTGGTTGGCCAGTGTTATCATTTCATTTCATGCCACTGGCGCGAGAGGTCGAAATGTTGAGTGATCAAGTTGGTATAAAATTCCCCACCCTCCCGCCCCTTAGGGGTGTACAAGGGAGATACTGTTAGCCAATGGGTAACTTGCAAACCCGTGACAGTGTTCTAAATTTTGACGTAAAAAGTGTCATGTTAATTGCTATTTTAAACGAATAAACGGAACGTTTCACAAATAGTCCTATCATATAAACATGGATATCATAATGAGTTATGATTTAATAGTATATACCTGTTTAAACGTTTATGATAAACTGTCAAGTATTATAAATAATATGGTTATTTATTTTCAATATTATATGAGTTAATGATTGGTTTCTATTAATATGATCGTAACTGACATTCAAGGGGGTCGTGTCAACGGTTCATAACTAATATACCGTTATTATCAAATCATAATTTGAATAATATTATACATGGCATATCTAAGGATAAATGATTCTTTAGGGACAAATTGATTTGAATATGCATTAGCATACCTATGGCAAAATCTGATCTCAATATCATTGGTATATTGGCAAAATTGATCTCGATGTGCATTGGCACAAACTATGGCAAATAAGTTGATTACAACTGCTTGGGTATGTGATGATAGTTATTAATAAACTCGAATTGGCTATATTGGAAATTCAGACGGTTCCGCAGAACCGATAGAAATTACACATTAGAAAGTACACGTTAAGTCATATGTCTCTCTTCAGGCTCCATTCGTCTATGTGTGTGGAGTGGGGTGAGGTTGTGTGTCTCGCCCGGGTGATGGGATGATACCAAATAAATTGTTTATTTGATGGAATTTATATATATTGTATGTATAACAGTAGCTTTGGCGTTTGTGCTTTGTGTGTATGTTATGAGTTGAATTTCGTTGATAGTCATCATGAATAAAGGCGGCCTCTCGCATGGCATGGCGTGATTTCCGCAAATTACATTTTGGTCTTGTCAGTCACTTCTAGGGTGTGGTGGTAATGCGTATGTGTTGTTTTGAGTGAAAATTTCGAGAACACAAACGCATGTATTGACCTAATTCATACACAACACTATACAAATCAAAATTCACAATTTAAGAATAATTTTGATCTATGTAAACACGAACGAAAACACGCTAACACCCGCAGTGAAAATCGGCGAACCCACGATTCCTGAACAACGAATCAAAACAAAGCGTGCGGTGCTGGCATTGAACGGCGCACACGCGGAGTGCATTAGACATTTTCAATGCACTCCGCGTATTTCAGTTTCTTGCTTTCAGATTGGTTCGACTCTTCCACGTAATGTTGAACGTACAAGTCTTACGTACAAGTCACTTATACGTATGAGCCATGCACACCAGTTTTGCAGTGTGCCCTCCAGTTCAATCCCGAGGGTCCAATGAGCCAGTAACCTTACACCTCGTCAACCAGTCAGAAAGAGCACTGTGCATGATCGCAAAAATGCCAATACCTTTTTGGGGGCGAAGCCACCCTTATAGCATGAGATTGCAAAAACTTAAACATTTCGGTCTTTCTAGACATAAGTGGGGGGCCGCCATGTTTGTAGTCTTTGTAAATTACATGTACCTACGCAGTTTATTTCAACAGTACCCGCAGTCTGTGCTGGAGTCAAAGCTATATTTGTTTAGTTGATTAGAGATGTGCTACTCCCAACAGAGAGACATAATAGCTTATCTTGTTTGACTAGCTTATCTTGTTTGACCAAGGTCATATATACCTAGATTGTTCTTCAGACTACCCCCCCCCCCCCCCCCCCCCCCCCCCCCCCCCCCCCCCCCCCCCCCCATGCACACAAATCAACTTTATTGGTTTCCTGTACTATTTTTAGACTGCGGTGTTTTGATTCTTTTTTTGGTTTGAATTATAGAAAATACATACACACTTTTCCTGGTATTTTGGTATGAAACAGATATTTGGTTACAAAACATGCTTCTTTCTCTTGGATTGCCCCCATTCCATTTCAATGGAATTTTTATTAAAGCTTTATATCTATCTTTTAAAATAATCGGTACTAACACGATTACTTATTTAGAGGGCGAAAACTTGTAGAATTATATTCATTTCCCAACTTGACACTTTACTGAGCCCCCTAAGTCATGTTAGTACAAAACATTCGCTAATAGGTTTGGTCACATTACTGACAATAACAACAATACAATTGTTCAACTTGCAGGACTCATGGTGTACATCGCGGTAATCGCATGCTGCATGTTCCTAACATTCCGCTCATGTGGATTTTTTCTTTCGAAAATGATTATAAGAATAACAGTAGACACACTTTTTTCTCTTCACTATCTCTTTTCCTCTCTTGCTCCCTTCATTTTATTAAGCTAAGCTCATTATTATAGTAGTTTATATGAAAGTGAAGATTTACAGTTCGGTACCTTTTAACTGTACATTGGCTACACATTGGCTACTGTTATTGTATTAAGTTTGGTATCAAACTAATTCTACAAGTCTTCTCTATCCAGATATTCTTTTTAGTTTCATACTTCGAATTGTTTTACCAAAGATATAAATCTTTAAAAAAGTATCGACACTTTTGGGACACCCTGTACCAATGGTTTACACGCGCAAAATACAAGTTGACAAATGCGGGAAAAGGCATTCAAAGCAGTAGAAATGTCCATGAACCATTTAGAAGATATTTTACAAGAAGCTTCCCTCTCTCTCTCCCGTCCTAGCAGTAAATGAATGGTTTAATTATCTCTTTTTTTAATCTTCTTTGACGCAAGGTTTAAAGGAAATCCGTGCCATGGAACTTTAGCACTCAGATATATAGCATTACTATTATACAGATCACTTCTGTAGATCAATTTTTATAAAAGTACATGCGGCTTTAGAAAAAAAAACCAATCACATGTATGGACGTCGCCATATTGATCAAAGCTATGACGAAAGACTTACGAGATGTCCGCATCTCTGTTTCACGATTACGATGACATCACACTATTGGGTATGGCTATCCCATCAGCACTTTTGACACAGACGACCCGGCGCGAATTTCAAATAATCACAGGTTGGGGATGTGCAGTTTAAATTCTTTCAATTGAACATTAAAGTTCTGTGTTCAATTAAAATGATCAATATACATTAGATAATTATGTTCCTACCATATAATGCAGTGTATAATGAATAGAACGGTATTCCTTTAAAAGCGTGGGTTCTCAAGGAACAAACTGGCATTGGGCTATTCCAATTGAAATGCATACACACGCTATGGAAGACATGACCTTAATCTTCCCTAAATTTGAATTTCAAATGGGGTTAGATGCATGAGTGACTCCATTTGAAATCTACACTCAATGATTATAAAGTTAAGATCATATATTCCAAGGGGGAGGGGGGGGGGGGGGGGGGCAGTCAAATGACTTATGGAGTTACCTGAGCTGCATGGGTGACTGTAGTATCCTTGAATCTAGTAAAGACTATGCATCACGCATGCGCAACACATGCGTATCTCTAATCAATACCAATCATCAAATATTACAATGACTCCATTCGAAAACTACACTCCCTGCTGTGCAGAAGATTAAGGTCGTGTCTACCAAAGGGGGCGGGGCGGGGCGGGGGGGGGGGGGGGGGGTCAAATGACTTATAGAGTTACCTGCACTCCCTGTGTTTAAGATTAAGGTCATGTTTTCCATAGGGGGTGTATGGATTTCAAATGGAATAGCCATTGAAGTCACCTCGTCTATTCCCTCACAAACATTTTAATGCCGCCATCATATTCTGCGACAAACAACTCCACGCCACCTTTCGACAACGCGATACCAGATGGCTTCCGTACATCAGTCGTGACGCAATCAAGGTAGACGCCCTCAGTTGTGTATCGGTATACACCTGTTGGGTCGCCGTCAATACGATTAACCACAAATATCTCTCCGCGCTGACTACAACAGACATAGGCGGGAACCCAGGTGTTGACCTCCCCAGGGGGAGGAATGCTCATGACATTGCCTCCTGTGTAGTCCATCTTTTGTAGACCTTTATACTTTCTGGATTCTTTATCGTAAAAAGTGCTAACGATTTCGTTGTTGGAAGTAACAGCAAGACGCAATGGCGTGAATTTAGTGGCGAATTTAGAGATTGGCGAGCCGTCAGCGTGATGTATCGAGATGGTGTTGTTGATCTGACCTACTATGATTCTACCTTTGCTATCGACAGCAACAGAGTTAACGAATGATGCTTTATCATTAATATCCAAGATGGCGGCTTTGGATATACTATTGCCACGACTGTCGCGGAATTGGATACATTCCTGATCATGTGCGCTAAATACAAATCTATTATCCGGCGTGACACCAATATCGACAACGCCCTCAGAGTCCGAGATGCTGCACCTGACGTGACCAGTCTTTGTGAAGAGTTTCACACACTTTTCCCAACTGGACACTGCGAGGTAGCCCTCTTGGTTTATCGTCACACCGTGAAGCTTAGACAGTTGTAGCGTGCTGAATTGTCCGCAACATCTCCAATACTTCCTCTGCGTGATGTGCCCGACGGAAAGAGGAATTCCAGGTGTTATAGGTGCTTCAAACTTTAAATATCCAAGACTATCCTCAACAATATCTACTTTGAGTTGAGAAAGAGAACTAAGTTTCTTATGTAAGGATTGGTAATGATGTGTGATCTTGTAATCAGATTCAGATTTGATAGCGTCTATCCCTTTGCTACAAGCGTCTTCTATACGATCCATATTCAACATTAGAGTTTTCATTTGATCTCTGATCTCTTTCAATCGATCTTTCTCCAATCGAGTCACTTCATCTTTCCGGTTCTTAATCACTTCCTCAACTCTACGAATGTGCTCTTTCTTAACTCCATCTAGTTCACCGATAGCTTGTTTCTTCGCTTGATTCAAATCTTTGGCGATCTTTTTCGCGCCTTGAATATTCTCTTGCATCTGTTTCTTTGTGACGTTACACTTTTTCATGAGATCATCAATTTCTGACACCTGTTTGGCAGCGGCTTCCTTTATGGTGACACGTTGGTGCGAGATATGACAGGTGTTTAGAGTGACGCAATCCTGACATATCGATTTCTGTTCCGTCTCGCAATAGTATTTCAGCTGTTCTTCATGGATTGTGCAAAATCGACCCTCGTGCGCATGCGTAATGTCTCCAGACTGCAGCTGTTCGATGGTCACGATCACGTGGTCTTTTGTGAAGGTGTCGTGATTTGTGTGACATGATTTACATAGTGATTTCTTGCAGTCTATGCAGTGAACCCTGGGTTTATTTCCGCACACAATACATGTGGAATAACGAGGCTCTGCGACCTATAAAGAAAATAAAAACAAGCCAAAAAGAATGTCAGTGTCAAACTGTTCGTGATACCCAACACCGAAATTTCTTAATTTACATATGTCCAGTATAAAGTAGAATCATAAATACTGGCCGAACGGTTATTTGATTGGACCTATTCCATTTATTAACACTTTCCACGCCGCATGCGTCTGCAGACGCCATTTCAAAATGTCAAAAAATGTTTCCAAAAATGTCAAAATCATTAAATTTCTTTACCATATGCATATCATTTGGAATCACACCATGAGAAATGCATTATAATGATTTGTTTATGGTAAAACTCATAGCTGTGTGGAAAGTGTTAACAACCGAGGAACTAAAATGGACCAATCACGACGATTGAGGCATCTTTAGAGTCTATTGCTCTCGCTGGGTTGGACTTCAAAGCCGTCCATGCATGAATTTAAACAGTCCAAACAAATAGCTCGCTATTCAAACGTGCTGTTTTAACAAGTGACACAAATTGATTATAATTTCTTCAATTTTATCATATGTCCAGTTGATGTCAGCTCTCATCACTGGCTTTTTATACTGACGACCGCCGGATGTAGAGGGCGATCAAGATGAGATTAACTGGTAATATTGTTGAGTTGATACAGTCGGAACGCAAGTTCGATTTGACCCCAAATTATTAGGTACGAGGGCGTCCTAATGTAAACACGAAAAATTCAAATTTAGTCGATCACCTATTTATAAATAACTAACACTTATTTAGGACGAAATATGTACAAAAGGAGACCGCTGATCGTTTACCCACTAACCTACAATGAAGCATACATCTATTTTACTTCATACTGTTTTATCGAATCAATATATTCAGACACCAACGACCCGAAATGTGAGATTTCATGCTACTGCATCGGCGTAAAAACTGACATGAACTGGAAGAAATGGTAGCCAATTTTAGATGAAAACGTCCGTAAATCCCTTATTTTACAACGTCGTAAAAAATCCATCTATACAGTGGCACATTATAATGAGTTGTTTGATATCCTTCGTGTTTGAAATAGTAATAGTAAGACGATTTTTGCCGCATCATTTGAAGCCCGATGTGAAGCTCAATTGTAGTGACCAAAATTTGGCACTTGACAATAAGTGTTTGAATCTCCCGGTTATAGCTAGTTTCCCTTGATAGCGTAGATGGTAAAGCGCTCGCTTGAAGAACGGGAGGTCCACGGTTCGATCCTGCACAATGTCACGGATTTTTTTTCTCTCATCAAAATCAATTTTGTTGGGTTTTTAATTTATTTATGATTGTTTTATGATGATTTATGATGACCATGTTTCTTACCCGATATTCCGTCTGGGTGCGATTGTGCTCAGGTTATCCCTTCACCCACTCAAATATTAGTTTCACTAGACACATTACGCATAATGAGGAAAATCAGGTGTAAGTGCAGCAAAACATTGTCATGAAAACCATCTTCTAAACGTCACATCATGGGCCGTCCGTGACTCCGTGCGTTATATATATGAAAAAAAATACGTCGCGACTTTTATACCAGGAAATACAATACAACTTTAAAGTCTCTCTGAACCCGAGCACTATGCCGAGGTTTGTTTGTTGCTTTGGGATTATTTATACTAGAATGGTGGGGATCTGTTAACTTATGAAAAAGAAATGAACCAAACATTCATAAATAAATCACACACACAAAATGATTTTAACGAGAAAAAAATAAATCATATGAAAATGTGCAGAGCAGAAGGATCGATTTCGAACCCCGGACCTCTCATTCTCCAAGCGAACCCTTTACCATCTAAGCTATCAAGGGAAACTAGTTATCATCCGTGAGATTTAAACACTTCATCAATTCTGTTTCTAGAGCCACATGATGCAAAAACATCATTATTCTGTTAGATAAAAAGGATATCACAGTTATTTAGCTCATAAGTTGAAAAATATTTCCTTCGAAAGATGTCCCTCCTATGCACAAAGCCTGCAATCCGCACAAACATCAAAATATAATGCGATCGCATAGGAATGGACAATGGACAAAATACCAATGGTTCCAAATGTTACTCTCTCTTACAATCTGTTTTTATCTACTTAAATGGTCACGTCGTAAAATCGATTTAGGAAATAATAATGACTAAAACCCTCATTTATCTGAATATGTGACAATTTTGTAATTTCGCTGTTTAAGACAGCTGTTTGTCAGATCAATGTAACGCTACTTTTGTACATTTCACTTTCGATATCGAAAAGATTGCAAACTTCCCATGTGAAATACTCTGCTTGTAAATGTCTGAGACTGGTTTTAATAAGTTAGTAAGACAGATTGTATTATTAGGAATATTTCAAGACATTAATCTCCAAAAAAGACTTACATTTGACCTCAAGATCACTCTTGAAATGATAGTTCAGATTCCGCGGGAGTTTAACTCGGTTTTAGTACCGAAAGTGCGCGGTTCACAATTGCGAAGTTCGTTTCGGTAATAATTTACCTTTTAACGGTTATTCGGCTAAGAGGCGTTCCGACTAATAAGCCCCTCGTGTTTAATGAGAGTGGACTGCACCCAAGTTACTGAGTATATTTTTAATTAAAGTCAAATCAAATCAAAGCTGAAAATATGTAGCAGTATATAAAATACACGAAAGCGTGCTTGCTGGTAAACCAGGTATAGGAAAGAGCACACAATGCTCCAAAACAATATATATACATGTTTATTGTACTTACAATACAGCTCGAAATAGTATGGACACTGACATTGCACTGACATTAAATAATGCCTTACGATGTAACCCGATTAGTGCAGTCATTGCAATGTCATTACAATGTCATTGCACTGACATTGCACTGAAGTGCGTTGACATTGGTCCTTCTATGTTATGTATAGTTATGGTCATTTATTGCAGATTTAATTGTACACCAACTGATGTCTTTCTGTGTGTATGCGTATTACTCTTGGCACTGATCGTCTCCACCTCAGCTTTGTGTTCCTGCAGCCGTTTTACTCAAAAATATTTACGACCAGTTAATCTCATCTAGACTGCCCTCTACATCCGGCGGTCGTCAGTATAAAAAGCTAGTGATAGAGCTGACTTTAAATAGTCTGATGAAGTGCTCAGTTGAACATGAAACTGTCACAGGTGAGTATAATAATTTTAGTTATTGCTAAACATCATTCAACTTGGATTTGTCAAGATGAACCATCAAATTTTCTACATTACCATTGAATAATCCTGATGAACCTACCTACACTAAAAAACCAACCTTTTTTTGTCTCCGTTTAAAACAGCATAGATCATGGTTATAAGTAAACAATGTCTGAATCAATCATGAATAATTTGTACTTTTCTAGGTTCTAATTGGCAATGATTAATAGTTTTATATGGGGGTTTGGAATATAGTTATTTGGTTTTTATAGCTAATGTTTTATAAAGAAGAACAAATCATAATAGGCAACAGTCACTTATGAACCTAGAAGTAGTGTCGAAGATTATATATTACTTTGTTTGTCAACTCAACTGCGAAGGTCATGTGCCATTGATGACCATTAGCCATCTATCTTCATGCAAATGGTAATTGTTGGTACATGCTGTTCGCTGGTAGAGTCATGTTTTTCATATTTGTAACTTATTGATACCAGTATGTTTGAAATATTGTTATTATGTTATATAACTATGTATAGAATATAGACGAATGAAAAATAAAATGAATGAAAAAAAAGAAGAAAAAAAGAAGAAAAAGAAAAAGAAAAGAAGAGTATATAGAGGAAACATCGACATTTTCCACGCGGCTATTAATTTTACTATTTCAAAACAGATATTTTACCTATCTGAAGAATCAATTAACCAATACTAGGCATGTTAGTACTAATTTTAATGCATTCCTCATGGTGATTCCAAATATGCTAATGAAATTGGGAAATTGTGACATTTTCAAAGCATTTTGCGAAATGTTGGAATATCGTCTGCAGACACCTGCCGCATGGAAAGCGTTAACCACACTGCAAAAAGGTTGCTTAAATATTTACTCAACATTTTACACAACGTTGTTGAAGTATCCAACCGCTTAACAGTTGCGTAAAATTTACCCAACACCGTTGGATAACATGTTTTCACCAACAGTTGAACAATTCCAGTTACTCAACAGTTACACAATTTTAATTACACAACAGTTGGGTATTATTAATTAACCATTTGTTGGGCATTTTGTGACTGTTGCTTAATTTGTGAATTGTTTTCATTATATATTGAGCATTTTTGTATCGCAACTGTTGCGTAATTGATCAAATATAGCCATATGTTGGGTATTTTATTTGTGTCAAGTTTTTATTATATATTGAGCATTTTGGTATAACAACACGCGGTAGGCAAAATAATGTGAATTCCGGGCGATGCAGCAGAGATACATACATCACTTCCTCCCGGTAGTGAACCGGTAACTTGTAATGGGAATTCTAGGCGATGCAGCAGAGCTACATACACTATTCCCGTTCGGTAGTGAATCTGTTATTTATTTTAACATGTTATTAAACTATAGGCTTATACATGATATCTGACATCTCTTATCAATGGTGTTATTACTGAACGTTTGCCAAACGTGAGTCTTGCTATCTGGGTATGAAGGTATAATAAATAGTCTATATTATATAATACATAAACATATTTATGTGATTCTTTTGGTGCAAAATAGATCACATGACATGAACTATTCAGTATATGTCCATGTCGTGTATTTTTTGGCTATAAAAATCGACTATTCAATATTCATCGCTAGCGACTTCGCTATAACACCGTTGAAATGATATTTATAAACAATATATGTCAAACAAGGATGGCAATTTTAAACTATTTGTCAGTGTATTCCGTTTTGGATGCCAAAACAGAATAAATCTAATTGTGGTCCTGCGCTGCAAAAAGGTTGCTTAAATATTTACTCAACATTTTACACAACGTTGTTCAAGTATGCAACCGCTCAACTGTTAAGTAAAATTCTAGTTACCCAAAAGTTCGGCAATTATACTCACTCAACAGTTGTTCAAGTATGCAACAGCTCACGAAATTGGCTTTTTTGGACAACACTTGCCTAAAATTCACATGTGCGTAACTTGCATCAACTGTTGCGTGATTGTCCTCGATGCTCATGCAACAGTTGCCAAAGTGGAATATTTGTACGCAACATATTTTAACAACAGCAACAGTTTCCACCAACATTTTAAGGACATTGTTTTCGACGAATTGCTCAACGCTGGGAATTTTTTACTTTTATACAACGCCTAACTTTCTACATATATTGAATGAATTTTAATCAACACGTCAACGGATGATAAAAGTACTTTTAGCAACGTATTTTAAGCAACCTTTTTGCAGTGCATAGACAAATATATACCATAACGCGATTGAAAATCCCTATTGCACAGTCTGTGTTAGTATACGTCAATTGGGCTACTCCATATGATATATATACACCCCATATGGAAGAAATTACATGAATCTTCCCTACAGTAAGTTATTCATGTTGAATAATTTGGAAGATCTGTATCAAAGACGGTACCTCTTATTATGAATAGGCTAGATAGCAAATTACTACATTTATTAGGTTTGTAACCTTGGGCTTTCCAGTTGAAATCCATACCCCCTATGCAAGACATTAATTACACACAGGGAGTGTATATTTTAAATGAAGTCACCCATGAAGGTAACCCCATTTGGAAGTCACACTCTCTGTGGGAATGATTAAGGTAGGGTCTTCCAGGGGGTGTATGGATTTCAAATGGAATAACCCACCCACCTTTTCTACCTTGAACTGCATATGTACCGTCTCCTTTAAACTCTTGGCCAAGAAATGTGATGGAAATCCCCGCACTCCTTCCTGTGGTATAAGAGCTGGTAACGTACAGGCGGGACAGGTCAAATGGGTTTTATCTTGACTTGCTTTGGACCAGTCATCCAGACATTTAAAACAAAATCCGTGCAGACATGGTAAGCCAATAGGATCGTTCATCTCATCAAAACATATGCAGCAAGAGAGAAAATCTTCCTCGATTTTCTTAATGAGGGCGCTCGCCATGACGCAGTCGTTAAAAGTGGCGGCTGCGATGATTTTCAATTCGGCAACTGTTGTGAGAATACCGACAGGCAGTATGTGATTTGAAAATGCACATTTAGAACTATGTGTCACAAGGTCATATCTCTAATGAATCTGATTAACGGCAGCCTGAAGATGAAAGGAAACAATTGATTGCCGACAATTTGGAACCCGGTAGTATATTTTAACGGACTAAATCGTATTGAAAACTGGAAACCATCGCTAGTGACGTCACTGCACCAGGCTGTTGTTAGTGGGTTTCATCTCTAATAGCTGCCAGTTGTTATATGGATTTGTCTTTTATGCTGTGCAATTGATAAAAAAGAAATGTAACTCAAAGTAGCTATTGCAAATATGATCCTTTTGTTGAGATATTATAGTGATGTGAAAAGTCACTATCTGTAATAGCTGCCATATGTTATACACTTCTGGTGCTATAAGGTATACCCTTGTGAACATGCACTCTTATATGTGGCAGCCATTGGATAGGTCCTTGTGGCTCCAAACCTTCGATATATTAACCTCGAAAATATTACTTCCACTGAAGATGATTATCCAACTTTAACGGTTTAGGGTGAAATAATAATAGTTTGTAAAATGTTGATGAATATCAGCGATTACATGTTAACACTTAATTTCCACGCAGCTATTAGTTTTACCATATTCAAAACAGAGTTTTCATAAACTTTTCCCAACTTTCAAGGTCTATCTCAAGAATTACTGAACCAATATTAGGAATGCATGTAATGTTTGTACTTATGTTAATGCATTTCTCATGGTGATTCCAAATACGGTGATGAAATCCAATACTGTTAACATTTTTGAATCATTTTGTGAACTTTTGCAATGTCGTCTGCAGCCGCCTGCCGCGTGGAAAGTGTTAATAGAGTACGAAATGCAGAGTTGTGGAAATCGTGTCCGTTGCCGTCGTCGTCGTCGTCGTCGAGTAAAAGTTGTTAACTTTTAGCCAATACTTTTTAATAGCTTTCATCAGGTTGCCGTTAGTCTCCTTTACTATTCGTAATAAGGATGTTCCACAATGATACAGTTGTTGGTAACGTAACTTTCGACATAGTTGGTTTCTTCTGGCTACTATGGAATTAACAAAGCAATCCAGTATCTTCCATAGCTGTATGGTATTAGTAATCCATACAGCGTAAATGGTGCGTGCTGAAAGAACAAATAATAATTAACAACAGTCTTAAATAAAGTCAATCGTCGCTCAGATGAGGTAGACTATTTAATTAATTTCAATGAATGGTCACTTTAGAGTTCCTTGAATTTGGAATGGAATTTATCATAACAATACAGACCGGTACTAAATTATGATAGTACACGTACTCACCCTATGGCATTTGATAAGGTAGAAATGACTATTGTGGATATTTGTAATCATTAATTCAAAGTAAGTTTTAAAGAGACAGTCTAATCGTAGAAGTAGTCCGCCTACGATCAAATCGTACATATGTACATACAATGTCCCTGGCCCTGGTATCATCATTTTAATGATGTATTAACACTTTCCACGTGAACCAATACTAGGCATGTTTATACTTATTTTAACTCATTTCTCATGGTGATACCAGATATGGTGATGAAATTCAATAATGTTGACATTTTGGAAACATTTTGTGAAATGTTGGAATTGGACATCGTCTGCAGTCGACTGCCGCGTGAAAAGTGTTAATTAAACTAGGGATGAAATTCAATAATGTTGACATTTTTTTGAAATTTGGGGTCTGTCGTCTGCAGTCGACTCCCGCGTGCGAATTTATTAACCGTAAACAACATTTGGCCAAACATTGTATACATTTATTATCAGTCTCATCATGTATACTATACGCTAGTATTCCGTCAAGGTATCAAATGTTGTTTACGGTAAATAATATCGCCTCCCGCGTAGAATATTCTTCTTCGTTTTGAAAACAAAACAAAACATGATTTTCTTACGAAGTTCCCACTAGATTATTCTCACATTAAGAGTATTGTATAGGCCTACATGTATGCTTACATATAACTGAATAAAATTGAATGAAAGGTGTATAAAATATATCGCAAAAAAAGCATCGTGTAAAATGTATGCTAATGAAATGCTCTACAAGTACACCCGATATTGAAACTTGACACTGTATGCATAGCTCGCGGCCGATATACACTGTGCACAAAAATCAGCGTAAGGGCACCGAGCAATTTCACAGTGTAAAATGTGATATTTGAAGATAGGCTAACCAAATGCAACTATTACCAGTATGCCGATATAGGTGTTTTGTTTGCGGCAGATATGGTTATTTTCGAGAGCATGACAACATTCTTCGCATTTTTCATTCTTATTTTTTCCCTATTTCTTTCTTAATATAATTCAATTTTTCGCTTACACAGTGAGGTTATACACTTTTTGGCTAGCTCCGACTTAAGTGAGTCTCCGCGCGCTAGCTATTGTGGTGAGACTAGAATAGTTAAGTAGATGAAAATACAGTGTACGACACATGCATTAAACATCAATACTCAGCGTTTTTGCGGCATATTATCATCGCAATCATCCCGGCGTTTCTATGTTATAAGCTTTTATAATAAAGGGTTTTTAATTTTAAATCTTGTATATTAATCTTTAAACAAAAAGAGCAATATACTCTATCATGATCATATTCTACGAATTTGAATTTCGTAATATAATAGTAGAATATATCGTTGTTGTGTAGGATTATTAACACTTTCCACGCGGCTATTAGTTTTACCATAATACAAAACAGATATTTCAGAGATATTTCCCAATTTTCAAAGTCTTATCTCATGAATTACTGAACTAATACTAGGCATGTTTGTATTTAATTTAATGCATTTCTCATGGTGACTCCGAATATTATGAAGAAATTCAACCATTTTGACATTTTTGAAACATTTTGTGAAATTTTGGAATGTCGTCTGCAGTCACCTGCCGCGTGGAAAGTGTTAAGAAGATACTAAATGCTTCATGCATGCTTATACTATAGTCCCGGCTTATGCATGGTTTACATGCCCTAATCTTCGATGCCATTGTAGATAATATACTCTTACTCTAACAGGTCTTTGATTGTTTATGTTATTTTTTTACAGATATAGGAATTAATTAATAAAAAGAAATACATTTTAAAATAATCACACGGTACAGAATAAATTTGGAAAAAAAATTAAAATAATAAAACCATCAGTTGTATCTGATACAGTATTTAATCACGATATTTGTCATGTGGTTTTCTACATGCTCAGCTAGCATGTTGTTGGTATGGTTAGCGTGTTAGCTTGCCTAGCAAAAAAAGGTGAATACTCCCAATTTTGTGCTTACCTTACGTTAACGTGTGACGAACTGCTGATAGAGGCAGTATAACACAGGGAGATGTAACACTCTTTCCGCTGCAGTCAATATTAGATCAGAAATCAAATATAGTGATGGGCAATCCAGTATATTTAAAATACGATGAATCATCGCATAGCGAATACTGTGCAGTATACACGTAATATACATTGTCCCATCGGAGGATCAGCAGGGGGTCAACGGCATAAGGCGAAGAAAACCCCTGCTCTATGGGCTAAAGGACTTCTCAGGTAGGGTCGGTCGGGCGTTTTTGTGTGTGTTTTTTTTTCCTCCTAATTTTAGTGAAAGTGTTGGTGAATTTCTACAATTTTATTTTATAAAAAAATTAATAAAAAAATAAAAAAATAAAAATTGTCAAAAACATTTTTGATTTCATCAAAAGGGTCAGTCGGGCCCACAGGACAGGTGTTTTTTCGTCGCCAAATAGCCAAGAGAAAGAATAAGGAAAATAAGGGAGAAAGTAGAATTAGGGACTCGGGGACCCAGTCCAGGTTATACCCAAAATAGGTTTTAGGATCCCAAAATGATGCTAAAATTAAATCTTGTGGGATGCACATCAGTGTTCATTTCAACCCTTTCACTTTATTCCGTTAGGGATTTCCTGTCTGCATGCTGTCTACGGTAGTCAGCAATTTTGTATGTGAAATTAAACAAATTTGGTGGGCAATGCTGCGCAACAAATTTCTCTCAAATTAGAACAGATGAAATAGAGGTTCGTCTCATGGGTTGGGACACTTACACCCATAACATTGAAAAGGGGGGGGGCAACCAATTCGTCATTATTTCCCATGTATTTTTTTTCTCAGGGATTGGCAAACCCTGTCGATCGCTGGATAGCATTGGACGATACTGGTACATTTTGATATATCGCCCGATACAGGAACAAATACTACCAGTATTGAGCGATTATTATTTTGTTCCAGTACCAAGCAATAGGAACATTTATAGCGTGATACTCATTACTCCTCATAGTGATTTAATGACTAGTACACCTGTCCTTTCATGTTACTGTAACGGATTCGCTGCCACGGGAATAATAACAAATGTTTAAGATTTTCAGAAAGAAGATACACCAATTTCATACTAATTTGATAGCACAACTGATGCTATGAATTGGACGTTATTCACCAACTATAACATTGAATGCAGAATAGGCCGGTTCGGGTGCGAATGGTCACAGGTCACTAATAGGTACATATCAAATAAGGTGGGCCGTTTCAAAAAATCCTTAAAATCGTGATACGTGTCTCTATTTTAAATAGAAGTTGTCAAAAAAACATAACATTGTTGGTATCATATTAAAGACAATTTATCCAGCTATCGAATAAAAAAGGATTAAAGCCACATGTTTAGCAACAGTGAAGTTATCAATCTAAACGTCGAGTGAGTCAAGGGTGGGGCCGGTGGATGTGGCGCCGGTGGATGTGGCGCCCATAGGTTTCTACACAAAATAGCGGAAAACTAGAACTTTTGAAATTGATGCCATTTTAAAAGTCTACATAGGAAAATTTTAAAACTTCTCATAAGTGTTAATAACATGTGCCTGCTACTATGAATAATAATATTGAATTGTTATCTAGACATTCTCTACTAGAATATAATGTTCAATTCAGGGAGTGTTTTAATGTAAAAAATACACAATTGTATTCATTTTATTGATTAAACAATGGCCAAATCGCAGTCTCTCTATTTCATTTGTGTGACTCTTCGGTCTTTTTCTACCCTGGGTAGTAAAACATTTAACTAAAAAAGCCAGAAGTGTTTCTTCACAGAATTGTTCATAGATTAATGAAAAAATTGCTATTTAGACCTATTTTGGACCACCCTGTATTCAAAATAAAAGGAACTTTAACGATATTCATGTAGTTCATTTTGATAACCATTTTCTTTTAAATTAAATAGTCCATGCTAACTAAATTTCATAGAATATTATATACAAACCTTCATTTTATGCATTATTTCATCATAATTTTAGACACCCTGTACTTTTCCTGTGTACATTTTGGGCAAGTGATTCTTAGCAAATTTGGTAGCACCTTCTGCGGCTGTTCTGATTTTGGTGACTATCTTCATCTAAACCCTAATTGTACAAACTATCAAAATATTTTGTGAGGAGCAAAAACGATCAACTTTTTATGTTCCACCCTGTAAAAATGTTACACACCCTGTATAATTTGATTTTTTTTTGTTGCAAAAATGAAAAACCTTGAATCATAAGCTTTCCAACAATATATAGTTTGTGGGTCATTAAGTATGTAAAACTTAAGTTTTGTCCCGTTTAATCAGAATTGGTGCATTTCTCAACATTATTAGAAGTGAATTTTGTTTTTGGACCAGTTTGTGACTTCTGCCCGAATCCCTTTTGTGGCACGTCCTGCCTGGCTACATGGATAACCTCTATACCTCGAATGATGTACGGACAGACGGTGTAGCTTTGTGTTCTTGGTAGTAGTATATTCGTCCGACTCAACAGTTTAATAGGCTTTAAGGCAAATTT
Organism: Ophiura sarsii; assembly: GCA_035610835.1. Lineage (NCBI taxonomy): Eukaryota > Metazoa > Echinodermata > Ophiuroidea > Amphilepidida > Ophiuridae > Ophiura > Ophiura sarsii. The sequence continues at coordinate 27,912,020 of CM069457.1, forward strand.
TACGGGATGATCCTACCTTATTGTGTGGAACTTAATATTTATATCTTTGAATAAGTTCATCAGGATTGTAGATTGAAATTATAAAAATGTTTTGTTTACAAATCCAAATATCTACTCATGACTAGACAGTTTCGTCTTCCCGTTCGGAAGACTTCTTCGGTAGTGACTTGATCCACTTGTTTTTCCCGCGAGAATTTCTTCCAATCTCGTTCCCAGCAAGCTCAGGTGTTGTTAACAGTGGATCGTATACAAAACTCAACATAGACGACCTAATAGAGCTCTTACAATTTGTGTTAACAACCACCTATTTCATTTTCCGAGTAGACGTCTACAAACAGAAGTTCGGAGCCGCCATGGGCAGTCCTGTCAGCCCCATCATTGCTAACTTGTTCATGGAATGGCTAGAACAGAAAGCCATTGCTACAGCACCCATCACTTGCAAACCAAAACAGTGGAAGCGTTATGTAGATGACATCCTCGAGATCATCAAGAAAGACACCACACAACAACTAACAGACCACCTTAACACAATTGACGACACGGGCAACATAAAGTGTACATACGAAGAGGAAGAGAAAGGACAGATACCATTCCTCGACACCCTTATCGTCCGTAAGGCAGATGGCTCTGTGAAGTTGCTCATTTACAGAAAAAAGACACACACGGACCAGTACTTGAATTTCTCGTCACAACATCCTCTACACCAAAAACTGGGAGTCATACGAACACTGTTCGACAGAATGAACAAAATTTTCACAGAGGAACCAGACAGGATAGCAGAGGAAAAACGAATCAAAGAAGCATTGGGACGTTGTGGATACCCCAGCTGGACCTTCAAAAGAGTGCAGCAACAGATGAAGGATAAGACCACGAAGAAAGCCAAGAAAAAGGATGACACCAAAGTGAGCAATGGCATGGTGGTTATCCCCTACATCCAAGGTGTGTCTGAAAGGCTACAAAGGTCCTTTAAGAAGTATGACATCCAGACTGCAATGAAACCCTATAACACACTTAAGCGACTGTTAGTGCATCCCAAGGACAAACGAGACAAGTTACAGACCAGCGACTGTGTTTACAAAGTCCCTTGTCACTCTTGTGACAAAGCCTACGTTGGTGAGACAGGCCGTCTGTTTGGAACAAGGTTGAATGAACATAAGAAAGACGTCAAGAAAGTTAGCGACAAAAAGTTCACGAGAGCCAACAGAAAAGATTCCACGACGGAACAACATAAATCAGCGGTCACCGATCATATAGCACAAGAGAATCACACCATCGACTGGGAAGGGGCATCAATCCTCGACAAAGACTATGACAAACACAAACGATGGATAAGAGAATCCATTTGGATACGAAGGCAGGGGCCAAAATCATCAACCGCGACGAGGGTATTTATTCTCTAAATCATGTATACGATCCACTGTTAACAACACCTGAGCTTCCTGGGAACGAGATTGGAAGAAATTCTCGCGGGAAAAACAAGTGGATCAAGTCACTACCGAAGAAGTCTTCCGAACGGGAAGACGAAACTGTCTAGTCGTGAGTAGATATTTGGATTTGTAAACAAAACATTTTTATAATTAATATTTATATATTTATTAAGATCCGACGTAGCCATAACTCGTTTCTTCTGTAGTAGTATATTCAAATCCATGTCAAAATTCTACCATATGTTTGCTATGTGTGGTCTAGTGGATAGCACGCAGGGTTCATGATACAAATGTTGTGAGTTCTAGCCCCGCTAATAGCCAACATGTTTGTACCCTTGGGCAAGGTACTTAGTCTCAATTGCCTCGTCGACCCAAGCGAGATTGGGGAGCTGTTAAAAATGGTGATATTACAATCTAAGTGCTGATATGGATGTGTGCCTAGCCGGCAGCCTACGATAGATGAAAGCGAAATGATTGTGACGATTTCCTAACAACAGCCCAATAATATGAGCGTCGCTTGCGGCGGATACCGGCGCTTTATAAATATCTACTTTTATTATTATTGTTATTATTATGTGCTCTTGATAGTACCCGTATTTAACATACATGTAGTTGCTATGTGTAGTTGATAGGAAACAGAAGAATCATAGTGGCTTAACTACTGCATTATCAGAATCAATGCAACATTGTGACATAATACATACTAATAATGAACATTTATAAAGCGCGCGAATCAGCAAGAACACTCATGTCGCACAACAAAAAACATCAGGATACAAGAAAAATGAACAAGAAAACAAACCAAATATAAATACTTAAAAAATACGAACACATTATCATCAATTATGAGAACAATACACCAAATGTGGCAGAGATTAATCATACAATAATCCTAATCATAAGCTATCTTGAAAGAGTGTGTCTTGAGCTGAGATTTTAAAGAACCAATTGAAGGGCTGCTACGGATGTACTTGGGGAGGGTGTTCTATATGCAAGGAGCAGTAGAGAAAGCCCGGTCCACCAAAGAGCGTAATGATTTAGGTTCCAGTAAGAGTGTTTTCTTGGCAGAGCGAAGACCAGAACAAGATGGATTATAACATTCAAGAAGATCAGTTATATATACACCAAGCACATAAAGTCCCTGACCAGGTGCTTTGAGGTTGGCTAATTCAAAATATATGATCGTTACCAAAAATCTGAGATATACAATAAATGAGCAAATTTCTTCTCCGCAGTTTGATACCTCATTCAACAAAATCGAATGGATACTTTTAAAGTTATGTCGATTTCAATGACCGCGCATGCAACAGAAAAGTTGCACTAGGTATAGGAAATCATTGATTTGTGTGTGATTTACCACTGTCACTGAAAACTCACAGCTTATCAGCTAAGACTTGTATTCTTCACAGCCAGATACACCCTTTGTCCCGCACATTGCGGTTATCACTAAAGACCCATTCACCTGTCTCGTTCAGATAGCACACAGTTATGACAGTAATCACACACAAATCAATGATTCCTATACCTAGTGCAACTTTTCTGTTGCATGCGCGGTCATTGAAATCGCCATAACTTTAAAAGTATCCATTCGATTTTGTTAGATGCGGTATCAAATTGCGGAGAAGAAATTTGCTCATATAATATATATCTCAGATTTTTGGTACCGATTATATATTTTGAATAAATCAACCTCAAAGCACCTGGTCAGGGACTCTATATGCTAGTGTATATGGTGGAGCTGCAAGACCATTAACAGCTCGGTATGTTAAAAGCATCAGATTGTATTGAGTCCGGAAACTAAGTGGAATCCAGTGGAAATCAAATAGAACAGGTGTGATGTGATCAGAAGGTTTGGTACGGGTGATGATTCTGACGGCCATATTCTGTTTCAGTTGCAATCTGCGAATTTGATTATGATAAAGATATCTATGCATTTAGTGAGGAGTTTAATTCTATTCACCGGAAATATAGTGGATATTTGTTGTTCGCTGTATAAACGTTTACGAATGGCACAAAAATGCCATGGAGTGCCTACAATTTTTAAATGGGATAGTTGAATTTATACTTCTAATATTACCCTTTTCCCTTGTTCATGGTATACATAACCGCGTCCACAACATTCCTTCGCCCATCTGAATGCAGGTGCACGCTGGGTAATCACGATATAATAATGAGTTTTCCTAATGGAACATTCTCGATGCTTCATGTTGTATCAGTAAGCTTCTTGAATCCATTGGAAGATTATAATATGGCTAGCCCCAACAACTGAAAATGAAAGGCTTAAATCGTCAGCGACATTGCATAGTGGCGTATGATCGGTGGTACTATACGTTGGTCGATTTTGTGATGTTTAATTTATTGTTTTGAAATATCGGTTTAATAATTATTTTTACAAAGTCCGAAAGCCAAAAATTGATTAGTTAATTGTTATTCAAACAATTAATTTGATGTACAAAAAGCTAAAAAGAATCTGGTTTTTAGCGTAGTAACGTATACAATTTACATCACTATGTAATACCACAGATGAATTGTAAACGGTGATATGACAAGCTTAAATATAAACAGTGATATGACCAGCTTAAATGTAAACAGTGATATGACCAGCTTAAATATAAAGAGTGATATGACAAGCTTAGATGTAAACAGTGATATGACCAGCTTAAATGTAAACAGTGATATGACCAGCTTAAATGTAAAGAATGATATGACCAGCTTAATGTAAACAGTTATATGACCAGCTTAAATGTAAACAGCTATATGACCAGCTTAAATGTAAACAGTTATATGACCATTACATTAATAAAATGGTATTGTCCAGATTGGTTATTTGAATACGCATTATTAATATTGATTTGAGCCAATCAGCGCTCAGTTGTGATTGACCATTGGCCAATCACGGCTGGGCGCCGGATTACTGAGCGGGCCTCGCCAAGAGATTTTCTTTCGTTTTCGTCTTGTACCTTGTCGACTGCAGTCACTGTCTTGTATTCGTCTCATCATTTTGATTGTAAATCTTTGTATAATTTGGAGCATCGTATTCTTTAATAAACTGCCAGATAATGGCGAAGAAATGTATCTAGTTGTGATATAGACTGCTCCTTTATACTGTAAGAAACCAACGAGAAACGACTCTTACACAGTTATATGAGCAGCTTAAATGTAAACAGTGATATGACCAGCTTAAATGTAAACAGTTATAGTACCAGCTTAAATGTAAACAGTGATATGACCAGCTTAAATGTAAACAGTGATATGACCAGCTTAAATGTAACCAGTGATATGACAAGCTTAAATGTAAACAGTCATATGACCAGCTTAAATGTAAAGAGTGATATGACCCGCTTAAATATAAAGAGTGATATGACCCGCTTAAATGTAAACAGTTATATGACCAGCTTAAATGTAAAGAGTGATATGACAAGCTTAAATGTAAAGAGTGATATGACAAGCTTACATGTAAAGAGTGATATGACCAGCTTAAATGTAAAGAGTGATATGACCCGCTTAAATGTAAAGAGTGATATGACAAGCTTAAATGTAAACAGTGATATGACCAGCTTAAATGTAAACAGTTATATGACCAGCTTAATTGTAAAGAGTGATATGACCAGCTTAAATGTAAAGAGTGATATGACCAGCTTAAATGTAAAGAGTGATATGACCAGCTTAAATGTAAAGAGTGATATGACCAGCTTAAATGTAAAGAGTGATATGACCCGCTTAAATGTAAACAGTTATATGACCAGCTTAAATGTAAACAGTTATATGACCAGCTTAAATGTAAAGAGTGATATGACAAGCTTAAATGTAAAGAGTGATATGACAAGCTTAAATGTAAACAGGGATATGACCAGCTTAAGTGTAAACAGGGATATGACCGGCTTAAATGTAAACAGGGATGTGACCAGCTTAAATGTAAACAGTGATATGACCGGCTTAAATGTAAACAGTGATATGACAAAGTTAAATGTAAAGAGTGATATGACCAGCTAAAATGTAAACACTAATATGACATGTAAACAGTGATATGACATGTAATCAGTGGTATGACATGTAATCAGTGATATGACAAGCTCATTAGAGGTAAACTCCGTCAGATCCGTTTGAAGTAACATGTTTATCCGCCAACAAACCTCAGTTATGACGTCGTGTTAGTGGAGCATGAAACAACACACGGAAGCATACCTAATATAATACTGTATAGCAAATGTCATGAGTTTTTCTCAGACAAGGTCATGCGCAGACACATTCTTTAAAATTAAAGATTTGTATTTACACTCGTTTTTCGCATTCAGAAAGATCAGAAAAACTGAATGTGTTGTGAAAGCCCATTACAATTTTTCTAGTGAGTCCACTCGTACATTTTGTTGCGGCAAAATCCATTCTCGAAGTAGGCCTATAATATAAAATACTTGAATTTGGGCAAAAAGGATAACTAATAAGATTTTAAGTGTTTTGGTACTTGATTTTGCGATATAATTTATTTTACACAGTGATGTGTGATACATTCTACTACATTTCCTGTCTCCAATAAAAACCTGCTACACAGGTGTCACGTGTGATATGGATGCAACGACTTGATTATGTCTGGCAGTGACCCTCTGTAACCTTTGACCTTTGCACCTGAATGCTTCTGCAAATGCCTTTCTGTATGGCTCGTTACTGACGTTATACAAGATCGGGTTGATAGCAGAATTCAACAGCGTTGCCAAACGCCCAGTCCATAAGATATATTGCTGCTGTGCTTGTGTAAAAATGCGGTGCTGTGTAAACCAAAAGGAAATAGCATCTAAATTGATCAGTTCATACGGTGCAAGACACAGGAAGAATACGGTACCATTTAGTATCAACATCCGGGCTATTTGATTGCGCGTGTGCAGAATGGATTTTGATTGTGAATGGTGGATGCCCTTTCGCGTACTAAGCGTATAGATGATGTTGAAATACATGCATACAGAGCACACACAGGAGACAATGAATTGGGCGTAATCAATCAACTGGAACACTTTCCAACACCAAATACAATTTGACGTGCAAACTGAAAATCTTGGAGACAGGCCGTAGAAATCTTTCTTATCAGGCCAACTTACGCAAACGTATTCGATGACGTCATACCGGAGAGTGAAGCACGCCATCATTAGAGCGAGCAACCACGCACCGACAACCATTCGTGCAGTCCACCATGTTCCTTTGATCACGTGATGTCTTATCGGGTGACAGAGGGCGAGGAATCTTTCGAAAGTCCCCAACGTGATCAAGTAGACGGCGGCGAAGTAACAAAGGTTTATGGTAAAAATAGGTATGACGCAACCAACCCACGTGACACTAAAATGTCCATAATCAATAGGTGTATTGAAATATGTGTTCAAGGAATGAATCGATCCGACCATCAATACTATCATATCGCTAATCGCCAAGTTGCATAAGTAAACATTGGTGATTGTTCGCATTTCTTGGATAATATAAACAACGTATAAGAAAGCAGCATTGGACAAGATACCAAAGACTGCAATAATTGGTACAATACCAGCGATAACGATTTGTTTGTATATATCGTAAAGACCCGTGGAGGCCTCTTCAACCGTCAAAAGAACGTCACAACCCTCGAGTTCCTCTGAAGTATTCATGTTAAAGAACATAGATCAAGGCCGCCACACCGTGCCAGTTGTCTACGATAAGATCATTCCAGAGGCGTGTATGAAAGATCTATTAACGATCACGTGAGTGTTTTAACTGATTGGTATTTAGGAGTTCTGAAACCTTATGGCTATCTAGAGTAGCAATTATAAGCTGTTACTATTCGATTATGGGAAGATCATGAGGAAGGAAGATGTAAATTATATATCATGATAACTGTTTGCACACTTCGTTACAATCGATTGAAGAAGGGGTGACAAAGTCTCTGACGAAGAGGTTTTCAGGACTCCATTACCGATACCAATCAAGACAAGCGTACGTGTCAGTTAACTTATATAAAAAGTCTACATTTAGGTGAAACAGGAGAAACGATTGCAATGAATGTTTATGAACCCAGGAACCGAAGTCACGACAGATTTAACTGGTGTTCGCTCACACAATACTTGGTTGTCATATGACCTTTATGGTCCTTCTGCTTCATAAAAACGTCGGGTAAAATCATTGGATAGATGTACAAGGCATCAACGAAAAGTACCCAAGCATGTCGTTCAAACACCATCAACACATATCAACACATACATTATATACGTCAAGTTTGCGATCAATACCTTAGAGGCTGAAGAACAAGAGGCTTCGATTTGTTGGACACAATGTACGGATCGATGGCCCGAAGTCTCAGATCATCGAGTATTATTACATGATAGTCCTAGTACTATCTTAATTAACTGACATGTATGTATGAAGTCACAACATATTCCGTGTGAGTTATGGAAATCTATAGGACGCTCGGAGATGTGGGAACTGTAAAATGTCTCAAAACCAGCGAAGACCTTTTCCAAAGTCGTAATATGGCATCCTAAGCTTAGTAAGCAATCTGAAGATTCACTAGCGAGAATTAATTCAAGCATCTATGTAGAATTACAGGCGAAGACGTTTTCCATAGTCATACTAAGGTATTCTAAGCTTAGTAAGCAATCTGAAGATTCACTAGCGAGTGTTATTTCAAGCATCTATGTAGAATTACAGGCGAAGACGTTTTTCAAAGTCATACTATGGTATTTTAAGCTTAGTAAGTAATCTGAAGATTCACTAGCGAGAACTATTTTAACATCTATGTAAAATTACAGGCGAAGACGTTTTTAAAGTCATACTATGGTATTCTAAGCTTAGTAAGCAATCTGAAGATTCACTAGCGAGAATTATTTCAAGCATCTATGAAGAATTACAGTCGAAGACGTTTTACAAAGTCATACTATGGCATTCTAAGCTTAGTAAGCAATCTGAAGATTCACTAGCGAGTGCTATTTCAAGCATCTATGTAGAATTACAGGCGAAGACGTTTTTCAAAGTCATACTATGGCATCTTAAGCTTAGTAAGCAATCTGAAGATTCACTAGCGAGAATTGTTTCAAGCATCTATGTAGAATTACAGGCGAAGACGTTTCCAAAGTCATACTATGGTATTCTAAGCTTAGTAAGCAATCTGAGGATTCACTAGCAAGTACTATTTCAAACATCAATGTAGAATTACAGGCGAAGACGTTTTCCAAAGTCATACTATGGTATTATAAGCTTAGTTAGCAATCTGAAGATTCACTAGCGAGAACTATTTCAAACATCTATGTAGAATTACAGGCGAAGACGTTTCCAAAGTCATACTATGGTATTCTAAGCTTAGTTAGCAATCTGAAGATTCACTAGCGAGAACTATTTCAAACATCTATGTAGAATTACAGGCGAAGACGTTTCCAAAGTCATACTATGGTATCTTAAGCTTAGTTAGCAATCTGAAGATTCACTAGCGAGAACTATTTCAAGTATCCATGTAGTAGAATTGCATCACGCCGACAGGTGGAAGGTGGTGGATAGAGCAGCAGCTAGCCCACCAAGGCATCCTAGAAAAACATCCATGAGGCTGTGTCTGACACGCTTAATAGAGCATTCATCACGCCCTATTATCACTATAACATCAAAGATACCAATAAACAAATGCAGGTCTTTCTAATGAATGTCTCAATGTCTAATATGTATTTACTGAGCACAAAATGTTAGTAAGTAGTGAGTGTATCTTTTGGTTCAGCCGAAACGTTCTTTCCCTACTTCAGTTCACGCGCGACAATAATGTGTAAAAAGTTAATTACATTTCAGAGTGGCTCACTATTTCTGGTTCTGTGTGCAATTACAAGTATATGTAATTAAACTAGTGAACAAATCTTTAACACTTTCCACGCGGCTATTAGTTTTACCATTACAAAACAGATTTTTCAGAAACCTTTCCAAACTTTCAAAGTCTGATCTCAAGGATTACAGAATCAATACTGGGCATGTTTGTACTTATTGTAATGCATTTCTCATAATGATTCAAAATATGGTGATGAACTTCAATAATTGTAACATTTTTGAAACATTTTGTGAAATGTTGGAACTGTCGTCTGCGTGAAAAGTGTTAATTAAACTAGTGAAAGAATCTTAAAACACTTTCCATGCGGCAGGCGGCTGCAGACGACATTCCAAAATTTCACAAAATGTTTAAAAATGTCAGAAGTATTGAAATTCATTACTATATTCGGAATCACCATGAGAAATGCATTGATATAAGTACACACATGTTTATTATTGGTTCAGTAATCCTTTAGATAGACTCAAAAAATTGCGAAAGGTTTCTGACAAATCTGTTTTGTATATGGTAAAACTAAAAGCCGCATGGAAAGTATTTTAATACTTTTAACAGTGTGTTAAAACACACTGTTAAACCTGTCTCGTAATTTGCTGTAGGTAATCAAACGCTATACTTACGCTTAGCTATACTAAGTTATGACCTCTCTAACAAGTGTGGACTTTCTTTACAATAATTTAACCAGTCTTTGCGCTGAGCGTTAAGATTCATTCATTAGATTAATTTCATAAATTTCTCCTACGTAATTGAGCTCTCTAACTACAGAGTGTAACAATAAAATTATACAATATTTTTTACATGTACATGTATGTCTTTAAAAGGAATGAATAAACACTGCAGTGACAAAATGTTTCCTAGCAATGTCTAGCGCAAAATAGATACAATTATTGGTTACCAAAAGCAATTTAGTGGCGTTAATAATTGCTTTAATTTCAAATTTTGCCCATTTCAAAAACAAAGGGGTCATTACATGACTTGGACCAGATGCACAGTGGGTTTTTTAGCATCGACACTATGTTTGCTTGAAATGATTGGCTTCCTACCACCTTGCAGGGCCTATTAGAGAGGACAAAGCAAAAATATTTTGTTGTGTTTCAATTTTTTCTTCTTTTAGAAATTGATCTTTTGAAGTGCAACATCCGGTCCTGAAAAGGGGCTAATTCGGATTTTCGCAGTGTGACATTCATTCCACAGTTTGACATTGATTTTGTCACCTTTTTAAATACAAAAATTGACCCAAGTAGTTTTGCGACTTCTTTAGACTTTTGGCCACACCTCCGTCATTGTCCAAAGACGATTTTAAAGACACCACCACAATGCATTGCGTTTTTGCAAAATGCCCTAATTCTGGTCTCCGATTTTTCTCGGTTCCCATAAAAATAGACATTATGCACACAATCATAGCTTCCTAGCGCATTCATAGTTGGAGCTCTTAGGTTCTAGTTTACATTAATAACCAAATTAATTAGTTATCAGTGTTCCCTTTTCTTATTTCTAAAACTTGAGAGCTCGACAAATACATCGTGTGAAAAAAAGCTTTAGTTGGGTGGCGTTGGCGCAATGTATTGTACGAAGACCTTAAAATCTTCTTTGGTCATTGTCCGTCATTATACCACCGATTTGAACGAAACAAGGTTTATTTTGTAGCGATAAGTATTATTACTTATTATTACTGGTACGAAATACATAACAATAATGAAATGAACACTATTTCTAGTAAAGTGTTTCATTCTTTTTTTGTTACAGTCTGTAATAAGGGGTTCTTATAATGTTCTATTAACTAATTACATGCACTTCAGATTCTTATGTGAATGGTCCCTTTACACTGCATTCACCAATACATTGAAAGCAGCGTGAGAACCAGACGACGGTGGACATGAATGGCAGTAAATTTTGATTCTCTGTTGGTTGCAATGTAAAAAATGGATTTTGATTATATGATTCCAGAAAAATCATCACACGCTGGAACTACATTATTTCATCCTAAAACCGCTGTAGTTGGATAATCAACTCCAGTGTTATATTTAAAGAATAATAATCCGTCGTTAACCGCTCGTCCAATTCGCTTGATCACGTAACGTCGTAGCAGTGGCGTATCTGGGTCACTTGTCAGGGGGGGGGGGGGGGGGGGGGGGGGTGGAGGTTATATTTTTCCCGTTGGACTTTAACATTTTCCTTTAACTTTACTAGCAGTACGGGGCTAATGTCCAAAATTAAGGTCTAATCCCACAATGTATTGCACACGTTTAAAAAATTCAAATTCCGTAATTGCATTTTATTCTTAACAGGCGAAATACGGGGTTTACTTGACATTTTCTAGTATACAATATAATATTAAAATGATTAAGGAATAACATTATAAGTAAGATTGCCGAGAACGATATACGATATGCTCACTTGATCACTTGAACCGTTCCAAACAAAATTCCAAACAATTCCCAACTTTTAAAGTCTATCTTAAGAATTACTGAACCAATACTAGGCATGTTTGTACTTATATTTCAATGCATTTCTCATGGTGATTCTAAATGGTGATGAAATTCAATAATTTTGACATTTTAGAAAATATTTTGTAACATTTTGGAATGTCGTCTGCCGTCGCCTACCCCGAGGAAACTGTTAGTCTAATCCCACAATGTATTGCACACGCTTAAAAAAATTCGATTGCATTTGCTTCAATATCAGGCGAAATAACATGATAACCGGGTTTTACTTTACATTTTCTAGTATATAATATAATATTAAATTGATAAAGGAATATTACATTATAAGTAAGATTGCCGAGAACGATATGATATTCTCAATTGATCACTTTAAACCTGTACAGATTTGGAAATGTCTTGCCAGAAATGGACATTACCCGGACTAATGAGCAGAACCTTCCTTTATGATCTATATAGTATAAATGGAGATGTCTACTAATCATGCTAATATACCAACTCATACCAACTCGTCACTCGTCAGCAATCATCGCTGCTTCAAATTGTGAGATAGGCTTTTACGACGGGTATTCATATATGTAGGTTATAGGTCCGCATTCTCGTACGTAGTTAAACACGGTTTTAACTTTGACTTTAGACACAGCATTTAACTAAACGCGATTCTCATACATTTGTTTTACTTAAACACGCGTCTAACTCGCCGAAATGTGTCTAACTTTAAACACGGGTCTAACTCGCCGAAATGTGTCTAACTTTAAACATGGGTACGGGGGTAGTTTAGTGCGCGTTTAACTAAACTCGGGCACCAACTGTATGCCCTGAATGATCACTCAACTGTGTCCGGTGCAAGCTGAGTGCGGATCGTGTAGTCTTTAAAGTTACACAGTGGTGGAACTTCAGATTTTTTCCAACTAGCCAGTCGGGCAGGTAACTCACAGAATTTACCTGCCCGACAAAAATTCCACCAGCCCAAGGTTTTTTCATAATATTTTGCAACAAACAGTTAACATGATTAAGAGCAAGAGTACTTTTAAACTACAATTATATGTTTTTGTCTTTATTGTATGTTCCACTGTAACCCTAGCCCGTTACAGCTCCTCATATTCATCATGTTCACTTTCATATGACCCTCGTATATACACTTTGAGCTTCAAAAATGTTACCCGCCAGTCGGACGGGTAGGGGAAGGTGGGGTAATGGCGGACACATTTTGTTAGAGAGGTATAACACACATAATACGTCATATAACAATAAAAATCATGTAAACACAAAGCACTGTGAAGGTTCTACCTTTTATCAAGTTTTTATCAACTCATCATTTTGAAATTCGAAGCTACGACGCAATAAAAAAAAATGGCGTCGTCCGGCATTACCCCACACTCTGGGGGTAATCCCGGACCGTATTTATCAATGGCAGCTCTCTTTTTATTGGAATATAGCATTTCAATGGGAGTTAAAAAATACCCTTTTTAAAAGTGTAGCAGAAATCAAAGAACAATGTCACATAATTATTTATATGGTCAACAACTATTACCGATTTATGATGTTAAATTGACCACGCCCATATTGGTTACCATGGAAACGGTACATGTCCGGGATTACCCCAATCCATGTACAATGTATGGGCACATCCTCTCTTATTATTATGCTCATCATTGTGACTCCGGATTCATTTCTTTTTTATCAGAAGGTATCATACATTACATAAAAAAAAAATAAGACTTTGTTTTCCTTGATGTAGAAATACCAGTTTCAAAGAGAAAGTAATGCACCAAAATATCAACTTGCCCAAAAAGTGATTTTTGTAATTCTCGCGAGAATTTGCAAGACAACCATCCCATTTAGGTTTTGTGTGATTTCAATGGAGAGGCACCTAACATCATAGGGTGGCAAAATACCACCTTCTTTCACCTGCCTTTAGATACAGCCCTGTCCGCGATTACCCCGCGTCCGCCATTACCCCATCTTCCCCTACCTTCCCCTACCTTTGCATCTTCGCCCGCCCGACACGAAAGTTACCCGCTATGGGCAGGCGGGCGGGTCTTATTTCCATCGCTGTTAAAGTACTTAAGTTTTCCGATGTGCATGCGAAGGAGAACAGTGTTGCCAGCTGAAAGTTTCATCCTTGCTGGATTGGGCCTTTAAACTTTTTCGCGGGTTGTTGCTTTCTATTTCCGGTTTGTTCCCGCGTTTTCGATCGCCCGATCTCGATCTGTCCGCTTTTCTTTTCATTCGCTTTTTTGGCTGCCTTCAACAACGGAGGTCCGGTGGAGAAAAACACACAGAGGAAACGTCATTGGCATCAATCATCAGTGTTTTATTCTCAATTTCAATCCAGCCAAGTCTTTTCTTCTTCCGTGCACTCGTCTTTACGTGTACTTTTGACTCGTTGTATCATCATAGGGCGGCGATAAACTGTCAGTGATTTACGGTTCATCGTCAAAACGTTAAGTACTTTAATAATAGTATTTTGGTTGGATTTCGGTTCCGATTGGAATTGATCGTGTCATAGAAACGCGATATGGAAGTGGGAAGATGGATCACGTAGTTTTCTCTGTGTTTTTTCAACCGGGCTGCAAGGGTTATGCGTCAATGGCCGAATCTATTCGGCAGGAGCGTGCAGTATTACAGGTATTATTTACAACTAGCTAGGTGAGAATTATGTTACTTAATCGTTCTGTAAACATGGTAGGCCTAAACACGCAAATGTGTATACAGTTCGTGTCAATATTTTTAAAGTAAAATCCCGGCTAATCCAGGCCCAGGGGCTAGTTTTTGGTTCGCCGCGATCGATGTTGTTGATCTCGTTCCGCGGCCAGGCATATTCATTCATGCTAAAAATGTATCAAGAAATTGCGCACGATAGAGTATAGGGTTGTTTTATATTACATTGTACTTCTCGGTTATCATTATCATGCAGGATATTTTACAAGGCTTTACGGTTGTTGTTCATACCAATGTTAGTAGGCGCAAATCATTATATTCATAAATTAAAGGTTGAGGTGGGTCATTCAGAGGTTTAAAATAATTATAGATTATATGAATCTGCCTCCATTCATCATGTCTATAGGTTTTGGCTCTAAACCAGGTCTTACCAGAATATCAATAATATGCTGTCATTATCGATTTAGGATTTGATGTAGTTGACCGGTTATTATGTGTTGCAGTGGGCTTTTTAAAGTTTTAAATTACGGTCTATCCTCTTCAGTTTAGTTTGCTATTAACTTATAATTGTGAACTAAAGTCAGGCACTCGAGAGTTATCTATCTATCGATTTACGTGCTCTAATCTTCTCAACGTCTTTAGATTATTATTAATTTATAGCTCGTATTTACTTTCTCGCTATTTTGCTATCGGGTCATAATAGTAACTGAGGGCGCTATTTATATCGTGCGGTTCATATCGGGGTGGTTTTGAGACAATCTTTTTGTAGTATTTTGGTTACCGTGTCATTTGTTTATCATCAGAATGCATGTTTAAATGTTACTCGTAGTTTTTAAACATTCATCATCGGAATTCCTTGAAATAGATTATCATGGGGAATATCGTTGCAATATTAGACTGATTTTGACGTTGCCGTCGGTATGGGGGTAGAGTTTCATTCCGAAACCACTGCACCTTATCTTAGGTCATTTGGTGTATTGACTTTTCGCCCGTTGGTTTTATTGACATAACAATATACAAAGGAAGTGGGCGGAGTACTTTTTCTGATATGTGTCACTTTTTGCGATCCCAAAAAGGGAGAATCAATGACTTCACTTAAGGTAGCCCGGTTACGACATGGCATGATGGCCGGGAGGAGTATGGAAATACGCAGACTTGAATTATGTCAGCGGTGGCGAATAGAGCGGGGGGGGGGGGGGGGGGGGGTGGAATTAATCAGAACTTGAATTACGGGAGGAGAGAGGGGTGGTGTGGGGGGGGGGGGGGGAGAGGGGTGGTGTGGAAGTAAACAGAACTTAAATTACAGGGGGGGTGGAAGTAAGCATATCTTTAATTACCAGGATGGGTGGAATTCAAAATTCAAAATTCAAAAACTTGAATTCAAAATCTTTTTTTTCTTCTCATTGGCTTGTAATTCTTTTAAAATTGTATTTTTGATATTTAAAAAAAGCGAAAATGAAAGCCTTATATTTCTGCCATTTCGATAAAAAAAACATGTTAAACTTTAAATCGTTTAAAACAATCATTGGTGCCTAGGGCACGTGTCCGAGAAGTGACAATGTCGCAGGATCTTGCATTAAAATACAGTGGTGTGGAGAAAATGAGCTTTTATACACAGCTCTATGGAGAAAATTTTACATAATCGTCCATATCTCGAAAAGAAAATCATTAATTACACATTTTCTTTTTTCAAAGTAACTTTTTTGGGCAGCCTATATGCAAATCTTTTCTTTAAAAAAAAAAAGAAAAAAAAAAAGTTTTTTAATATAATTTTAATCCTCCAATTAGTCCTACTTGACTCAAATTGAATTTATTTATATTTCATGTCACATCACACCTATCTCGATCCTAAAAACCGGAACACACGTCATCACCCCGCCTACCCCACCTCATGTACGTCACTTCCTAACACTTTCCACGCGGCAGGCGTCTGCAGACGACATTCAGAAATTTCACAAAATGTTTAAAAAACAAAATATTGTATTGACTTTCAATACCCTATTTAGAATCACTATGAGAAACGCATTGAAAGAATTTTAGTTGAAAGAAGTACAAACATACCTAGTCTTGGTTATGTTATCCTTGAGGTATACTTTTAAAATTGGGAAAGGTTTCTGAAAAATCTGTTTTGTTTAATGTCATAACTAATTGCCGCGTGGAAAGTGTTAACTTCAACCCATTTTGGGTGGTTTTCTCAGTTTTTTAAACTCACTAGTAAAAAATATTGCCTGTCTGTATCTACAACATTCCGAAACCACTGCACCTTATCTTAGGTCATTTGGTGTATTGACTTTTCGCCCGTTGGTTTTATTGACATAACAATATACAAAGGAAGTGGGCGGAGTACTTTTTCTGATATGTGTCACTTTTTGCGATCCCAAAAAGGGAGAATCAATGACTTCACTTAAGGTAGCCCGGTTACGACATGGCATGATGGCCGGGAGGAGTATGGAAATACGCAGACTTGAATTATGTCAGCGGTGGCGAATAGAGCGGGGGGGGGGGGGGTGGAATTAATCAGAACTTGAATTACGGGAGGAGAGAGGGGTGGTGTGGGGGGGGGGGGGAGAGGGGTGGTGTGGAAGTAAACAGAACTTAAATTACAGGGGGGGGGGGGGGTGGAAGTAAGCATATCTTTAATTACCAGGATGGGTGGAATTCAAAATTCAAAATTCAAAAACTTGAATTCAAAATCTTTTTTTTCTTCTCATTGGCTTGTAATTCTTTTAAAATTGTATTTTTGATATTTAAAAAAAGCGAAAATGAAAGCCTTATATTTCTGCCATTTCGATAAAAAAAACATGTTAAACTTTAAATCGTTTAAAACAATCATTGGTGCCTAGGGCACGTGTCCGAGAAGTGACAATGTCGCAGGATCTTGCAATAAAATACAGTGGTGTGGAGAAAATGAGCTTTTATACACAGCTCTATGGAGAAAATTTTACATAATCGTCCATATCTCGAAAAGAAAATCATTAATTACACATTTTCTTTTTTCAAAGTAACTTTTTGGGCAGCCTATATGCAAATCTTTTCTTTAAAAAAAAAAAAAAAAAAAAAAGTTTTTTAATATAATTTTAATCCTCCAATTAGTCCTACTTGACTCAAATTGAATTTATTTATATTTCATGTCACATCACACCTATCTCGATCCTAAAAACCGGAACACACGTCATCACCCCGCCTACCCCACCTCATGTACGTCACTTCCTAACACTTTCCACGCGGCAGGCGTCTGCAGACGACATTCAGAAATTTCACAAAATGTTTAAAAAACAAAATATTGTATTGACTTTCAATACCCTATTTAGAATCACTATGAGAAACGCATTGAAAGAATTTTAGTTGAAAGAAGTACAAACATACCTAGTCTTGGTTATGTTATCCTTGAGGTATACTTTTAAAATTGGGAAAGGTTTCTGAAAAATCTGTTTTGTTTAATGTCATAACTAATTGCCGCGTGGAAAGTGTTAACTTCAACCCATTTTGGGTGGTTTTCTCAGTTTTTTAAACTCACTAGTAAAAAATATTGCCTGTCTGTATCTACAACATTCCGAAACCACTGCACCTTATCTTAGGTCATTTGGTGTATTGACTTTTCGCCCGTTGGTTTTATTGACATAACAATATACAAAGGAAGTGGGCGGAGTACTTTTTCTGATATGTGTCACTTTTTGCGATCCCAAAAAGGGAGAATCAATGACTTCACTTAAGGTAGCCCGGTTACGACATGTTGCTCTGTTGCTGAACGTTTTCAAATAAGTCAAATAAATCCTGTCATAATTATACTCATGAATGTGGTTCCATGGTTTCCAATTACTTCTGACGTTTAACTGATCAGGTGATAACACAATGTATATAAATTCAACGGCAGGGTATAAGTGAATAAG
The DNA here is from genome assembly GCA_035610835.1 of Ophiura sarsii. Classification (NCBI taxonomy): domain Eukaryota; kingdom Metazoa; phylum Echinodermata; class Ophiuroidea; order Amphilepidida; family Ophiuridae; genus Ophiura; species Ophiura sarsii. The sequence continues at coordinate 27,930,255 of CM069457.1, forward strand.
TGAATTAATTTACAACTACCATGGCACATTTTACTGATTTTACTTGTGTTCCCTGTCTGCAGTTTAATATGTTTTACATGCTTAGTCCGCCCTGGTTTGCTCTCTGTTTGTTTTGCTTGTTTCCAATTTAGATACTTCACTTGAAAGCTTATCGTCAAAACTTCCACATGTCTGAGCTGTATCATCTCGACCGCTACACCACTTGACGTCATCTTATGGGTCATCCATCCGTTCCTCAACTAGCTACGGAATCTAACGGTGACACCGGGCGTCGTAGAATTACTGTAGCGGAGCCTAGCCACCCAATACAAGTTCAATTCGTGGAGATGGAAATAGTTTGAGCTTTATAAACAAAGGCTTACATTACACCGGGCATACATATTCCTTGAAAGTTATACCTCTAATCTGAAGCAGAAAGATGGCCTACAGCACTTTTATCCAGCCAAGTCAATATCAAAGCAAATGTCTTGATAAATCATCATCCAGTGCAATTGATCCGGGATTAATTTTATTCGTATCAGTACTCTGGTTAAAATGGCTGGTATCATAAATCGTGTCTCCTATAGTCGATTCGCAGACATTGGCCGATTTTAGCGATTTACCATTTCAGTAAAGAGGTAACAGAAGCAAAAGAGGGGGAGGCACTAGAATTTAATCGTAATATGCAAGGTTAATACCGTGTCTTCGTGTGCATGTATTACTGTGATGTAGTCACCACTATGTACCTAGTGACAGGGAACTTGCGGTTGGATTATCGGCATAACGTTAAAGAAATGTATTGTTATTCAGATAAATTGATAAAGGTATACAGGTGGTCTCATAGCCAGAAATACTTAAAGTAACGTTTACAATCCGTATCTTGGTTGATATAACTGTTTTTCCATTTAATTAGGACAAATGGTTTTGTACCTAGGTATATAAAAAATGATTATTGAATTATTTTCCGGTTTTTTCTCGCAAATAAATACGTAGAACTGTTATTTTCATTTTAATGTTTCCTTTATTCCACGTGCATAATAAAAACGGAAAATAATAAAAAGTAAACACTAAATTATGAATAGGTAAAATGACATACATAATGTTTTTGTCGATGATGGTCGATTTGTTTTTTATTGTGGTAACCGCTTCAAAAGGGATAACACATTTGAAGCTGCTGGATTATTTTTGGTTGTCCTGATTGTAAAGCTATATGATCAGCCCTATTCATAAAGCCGCACTATCATGAATAGCATTTGATTATGGAGCGCAAATAATCATGATAATAACATCTATAAAAGTACCGCTGTTTCATCATTGGTCAAAATGGGTTCCTCTAACGCCCAATGGACGAGGTCCAAAATCGATACCGATGCGCCAGAGTTTATGAATCTACTATAGGGTCACGCGTTATGAACTCGCCTCCCAATAGGGTGGTGCCGTTACATTTTTTAGTTTTATGCTGTAATTTTCCTCAAATATTTTTAAAACCACAAAAGCTATCTCAACAAATTTGGTATCATTTTAAAGCCCTAATAACAAGCTATCTGCCTGCAAAATGGCATTGGTATAGCTAATACAGAATGGGAGATACAGCTGTTTGATGTTTGGGGACCAGGGGTGGTGCTGGAAGGGGTGTTTCTGGAAGGGGTGCCGCCTGTACAAACTCAATGGGGATAATCCCATGTTTTGTTCTTTTTACAATAACTAGTCATCTCCTAATGTTACAAGCACCATTCTGGTCCCATTTTAAAGGATAATTTGTAGTCTTTAAGTATGTGGTTCAACAGACTTGTCAACTATTTGTAACAAATAATTAATTATGGATAAGACAATGAACATCAGCTTTCTTCCTATTCGCTACACAGTAAACATGAATAATCAGCCTCAATTTACCGGATTTATAAAAATGACAATAACAGAAAAAGTTTTCAACCTATGATAGCAAAAGTATACATTTTTGGAAAGCTTGTAACTAGAGGAATTCAGAAATGCAGTTTATATCAGGGAAGGGTTCATCCTTAAACAAATATTTTTGAAAATTCTAAAAATATATAAAATAAAAATTGGAGATATTCACTAGCCGGTATAATTACCATATTGACGTAGTAACTTTGACAATTATATATCATCTAATGGGTAATTTCATGAGGAATTCAAATATGTAAAGTAAATAATGATAGGGGTAGGTATAAAAAATATATGGATCTCGAATTAAAAATTAAAAACTCTGATATTTTTCCGAACATTTCCGATCATACCATTTTAGTTCTTAGTCGTACTATAATTTTAATGGCATATTTGGTTTCCTCATGAAATTTCCCTTCAGAAAATATATACTTTTACTACCTCAGGGGGGTATACAAGCAAATATAAATGTGTAAAGTTAAAATCATGTCTTGAAAGCCAAAATCCGTGTGTAACGCGAAAGGAGGCGAGCTTAAAACACATGACCATAGTCGGAAAGGTTTCGTTACAAAGTCTGGTCCAGGATTGATGCAGCTGTTTTCATATCTCCAAGCTCAAAGTCGTAGCCATGCTTTTCAGCTGTTTACTGTTTTTGTATTACTGCATGGTTTGTGGACACGCTTTAGTCATCGTCATGCGTTACACATCAAATAACTAAACCTTTTCAGCAAATCCGGTAGGTAGTAATCTCCTAATGGCTAAACCATTCAAGTGAATGCGTATGAATTACTCGTCCATGCAGCTCGGAGCTCGTCGAACCTATCTGTTTAGCTTGTTTATACAGCTCTATTCTGTTATATGATCAATAAGTAACAATGATAACAGGGCTTGATTGAATAATACAGGTCATTCATGTCATCAGGGTTTACACTCTGTGCATTTTCATTTTTACATTTCATAATGAAAAAGTTGTGACCATCGTCGTAGGAAATATTGTTCATTATAAATCGTTCTAACATCTATTTTTAATATTTAATGATTGTGCATATAATGGGTATTTATCAATTTAATACCTCTCCTTTATATCAGCGCTCTTATTTTCCTGGAGTTTACAATGGTTGCACTAATCTTTGAAATATATGTAAAGGCGCGGCACTCTAAATAACTAGGCAAATCTTAATATGCATATGATCAAAACTTCTATAATTGTTTTAGTGCATACAAGTTTGGAGTTGTATCCTTTATTGTGTATCAAATTTGTCAGTTGAACAACGTTTGGAATTTAGGTGTCATGTCCATATTGAACTACAGTTTTCACTTATTGTCGGGTCCTCGTTCGAAAATAATATCTCGACTCGTTCTGTTTGGTATGCCCCCTCCCTAATTTGCCATTATCGACCCCGTGATTTGCTGTAGCATTTTTAATTGTGTATGAGGATGAGGCACTGGGCACATTTTAATTGTTGTAAATGGTTAACTTGGAATATTTGATTTGTTATAATATATGTATGTCTATCACATGTACTATTCATGACTATTCAATTTAACAAAATTGATGGTCTATTATCAACTGATGCATTATTTTAAAAAGGGATAACATAACCATAGTTCAATCTCTTGGTTATATATTATTTATTAAAATAGAATTTTGTCTATTAATGTGTTAACTTAAATGGATTATCTATAACAATTGATTGAGGACGAGGCACATCATGTTCACATTATGTATACTAAATATCCATTGCAAGTTGAAAAAATAAATAAAAAATAATAACAATAATGATAATAAAATTAAAAAAAGTTGCCGCTGGATGATTTCAGTCCACATAGTTTTAGAATAGGAGCAGCGACTTCGGCATGATAATAATAATAACAGTAATGTTAATAAAATAAAATAAGATAAAATCATAATCTATATAAGATTATTATAACTTATTAATAACAATCCATTGAGTTGCCGCTGGATGATTTCAGTCCACATAGTTTTAGAATAGGAGCAGCGACTTCGGCAGCTTTAGGTGGTATTCTAATCGAGCACATAATGGAAAGGGTCGCTGGCGCTCATCCGCTGTAAATACATTTTGGCCATGAAAAGTGATAGTTTCGAATTCTTGGGCGCGGTAACTCGGTAAATCATTGATCAATTGTATGTCATGGTAATCTCCTGTTGCCATGCGGGGGAGGGGCATGTTTACGCATAAACGGTTTGGTCTTTGGCGTTCAATTCTGTTTTTAATTTACATTATTTGAATAATTAATAATGAACAATTTATGGTAACTATTGCATGGATCTGTCAATCAGAATTCACTGGTCTCAGATTTTTATTGGTGCTTTAATTCACACTTGATTGGTCATTACTTACCTTAATCTGGTTGCCCGGCAGTATGCGTACGCACCATAAGGGCATGTGCTGTTAAATTTGGCGCTCAGTGATGTGTGTTTTGCTTTCGAATAGTATGTATGCAGTAGTCATGGACTAGTATCTCTAGCATGTCTTTAGACCAGGCGATAATCAATTTGTAAACACTACTGATGTAAACAACGGTCACCTCATTTACACTGCCTAAGGTTATTATTTAATCACGAGTTACTTTTACCTTCAGGTAAAATCAAGGAAAACATAAATGCAAACAGTAGGCCGGCCGTGTTTAGGAATGTATTACATATATCTTAATGGGTATACAAACAAGGTATTCAAGGCTATTCACCAGGGTTATTCAGTCTTTTTCTCATGTATCCGCCATCTTCTGCCACATACCCGCATTATTTGGTGTGACATCATACCTCGGTTGTTTTTTCTATGGGGATGGGGAGCATAGACCTGGGGTGGGAAGGCGGATCGTTAATGTTATGAACTCGCAGGCTCATAAGGCCATTCACGCTATGATCAATGCCGGTTTTATTATCCACGCCAGAGCCATGTCGGCTAATGATTTTGGGTTGGTTAAGAGAGACGGCCTGCACCCCACCGAGGAGGGTAGGGCAGTTTTTAGAATGGGGTCTGGTGATATATATAGATAAATAATAATAATATTTATGCCAATATAGTAATATATTTTGTTCTTTGTTTTGGGGCAAGTACCTTAATGAGTTCCTTGGTTGGCAGTTTTCGTTTCCGTGGAAAAATAATTGTCTAAAATTATTACTTTTGTCTAATTAAATTAGCATTTTCAAGAAAAATCCCATACAGGGGACAACATAAAGTGGCAGGAGTGAAAGTCCTAGGAGAAGTGTTATGAAAATGAAGACTAATTCAAATGAATTAAAATGGGCGTCGTAAATTATATGTAATCGCCGTCCGGCCTTTGTCTATGTTAGGCTGGCTCAATAACAAGAATAAATTTGGGTTATAAATTAAAGTATTAAAGTATGGCAATTCATGATACATGTTTTCATGATCAATTTAAAAAAGTTCAGTGACAAGGTTAAATCTTGGTGTCCAAAAATTTCTGTCATTTATATGCTAAAGTCCATCCTTACTTAATGGTAGGTTGAAGTATTAAAGTATGGCAATTCATGATACAGGTTTTCATGATTAATTTTAAAAAGTTCAGTGACAACGTTAAATCTTGGTGTCCAAAATGTCTGTCAGTTATATGCTAAAGTCCAGCCTTACTTAATGGTAGGTTTAAGTATTAAAGTATAGCAATTCATGATCAATTTATAAAAGTTCAGTGACAAGGTTAAATCTTGGTGTCCAACAACAATTTCCGTCATTTATATGCTAAAGTCCATCCTTACTTAATGGTAGGTTGGCATTGCAATCACTGTTCTTCTCATCACAATGGTGCATCATTGTATGCAAATTTAAATATGATACTGAATGATAGATATGAATGATCAAAGAGTTTATACGGAATGATATAATTAAATGATGAAAGAGTTGTGGTAGGCAGCCAAAATGCTACCAATACCAGATCGGTGTTTTTGTCTCTCAAACTTTTCTGTGGGCAACGTGTATTTATGGCATTATCGATATCTATTCGATATCTATTGTAACCCATTAGGGACACGACACAATGAATTAACCTGTATAATACAATCAACGCAGCCTCGCAGGACCACTCTGGGAACGAGATTTGCAGAGTTTAAAATCGTGTTTTGTTAAACAAGTTGTTTAAAGGATAAACTCACGTTTTAAGTTAGACACGCGGTTAGTTAAACACGATTTAAAGCTAAAATCGTGTTTAGTACGAGAATACGGCCCTAAGAGTTTAACGGGTTCGGCATCGGACAAGTTTAAAACTGTCAATCATTCGTCAGGATTAGCTCTGACTTCTTCAGGACCAAATTATTGTTAGGCCTATAAATATTAAGCAAAACATTGAGATTGCCACTTCTCTATAAAAATAAATCATAATTTGGGCAGCCCCTTCCTTCGATGTGAGAGTAGGTATCTCTCTTAAATCAAAAGATTGACAAGTCAATCTTAAAGATTGTGCTTAGGGAAAGATCTTAAAAGATTGAAAATGTTCAATCTAATAGGCCTAGAGTGAAGTTTCAATCCGATATATTGAAATTTCACTCTATTAGATTGAATATTTTCAATCTTTTAAGATCTTTCCCTAAGCACAATCTTTAAGATTGACTTATCAATCTTTTGATTTAAGAGAGAGGTTCCCCTTTCCTACTTGTGGAATTGGCATGATTGGTGGCTCTGAAAAGAGCTTTGGCTATTCCAATTGAAATGCATACACCCCCTATAGAAGATATGGCGTTAATCTTCCGTGAGTGTATAGATTTCAATGGAGTCTCCCATGCGGGTACTTCCATTTGAAATTCACACTCCATGCGGGGAAGATTAACACTTTCCATGCGGCAGGCGTCTGCAGACGACAGTCCAAAATTTCACAAACTGTTTCAAACATGTCATAATTATTGAATTTCATTACCGTTTTTGGAATCACTATCAGAAATGCATTGAAATAAGTACAAACATACCTAGTATTGGTTCAGTTATCCTTGAGATAGACTTTTGAAAGTTGGAAAAGATAAAAGATTTCTGAAAATCTGTTTTGTATACGCTAAAATTGAGATAGACTTTGAAAGTTTGGAAAGGTTTCTCAAAAAATCTGTTTTGTATAATTATGGTAAAACTAAAACTTAAAAAACCGCGTGGAAAGTGTTAACATGCTTAATAGCCGCGTGGAAAGTGTTTTAACACTTAAAACACTTTCCACGCGGCAGGCAGCTGCATTCCAATATTTTACAAAATGTTTAAAAAAGTCAAAATTATGGAATTTCAGTACCATATTTGGAATCATCGTGAGAAATGCATTGACATAAGTATAAACATGCCTAGTATTGGGTCAGTAATTCTTGAGATAGACTTTGAAAATTGTTAAAGGTTTCTCAAAAATCTGTTTTGTGTATGTTGAAAATAATAGCCGCGTGGAAAGTGTTAAGATCATGTCTTCCATAGGTTGTGTATGGATTTAAACTGGAATCGCCTCTTCGATATCCGGCTTTGACAAAAACCTTTGGACAAAAACGATCAATGTCAGAAGTGTAATTAAATTTCTAAATTGGCCGCTCTGCATGCAAGCCCCGAATTGCCCGGCCATGACATTGGATTTGAAGTATATGGCATAACGTAGGAGTGAGAGACGTTTTAATTCAATGTCATTGTGTAATTTTTAGCTCAATGGTTCTCTAGCAATTAAAACAAAGTAATCAAAGATGTCAGTATATGGTGGATGATGTGTGTGTTGTGTACGTGTTCACTATCTAAATTGTGGACACCACCGTATGAATACACACCTTCAAAATGCGGACACACATGAGATATGCGGACAGTCCTCGGTTTCCTGATATATGTTCAAAATATTTCAAATAGTGTCAAAACGCTATCTAAATGAGTGAGGTCCTCGCATGTCATACCCCTCACATACCTCGGTTGGATAGTATCACTGTGTGGTTGGCGGTATGATACTAAAAACACAAACAAATAATCGCCATTTTGTCCTCGGTGTGTCGATGTGTATCCATATAGTGTCTTCGTTTGGATCCATTTCATGGTCCTCGTTCGCCGGTGAAAGCACGTAGGTAGGTGTGGGGGTGTGTGGGGAGGGGGAGGGGGAGGCCAGGAGGGGGAGGGGGAGGGGGAGGGGGAGGGGGGAGACGAACGTATTATTCTATTAGACTTTATATAATTCAAGAATGTTGTGGCTGGTAACCAAAACATTTAACATAACAAAGATAAAACATATGCATGGACAGGGGCGGACTGGCCACTGTGGCGTTGTGGCGATCGCCACATGGGCCGCTTGGTTCTGGGCCTCTCAGGGCCGGTTAGTCACTTGTGTAAAGCATTTTTTCGGGTCGTTTTGGACTAAAATTGTTCCTAACCCCACCCCCCCCCCCCCCACCCCCCACCCCACCCCCACTCGCTACGATGATATGGTCAAAAAGGGCCGCTTTAATAATTTTGCCACGGTCGCTTTTAGGTCCCAGTCCGCCCCTGTGCATGGATACACTTTTAACACTTTCCACGCGGCACGTCAGGCGTCTGCATTCCAAAATGTCACAAAATATTTCAAAAATGTCAACATAATTGAATTTCATTACCATATTATTTGGAATCACTATGAGAAATGCATTAACATAAGTATAAGCATGCCTAGTAGACCTATAATTAATAACTAATTTAGTTCAGTAATTCTTGAGATAGACTTTGAAAGTTGGGAAAGGTTTCTGAAAAATCAGTTTTGTATATAATGGTAAAACTAACGGTGGAAAGTTAAGTGTTAAAGGGGAAAACCAGATAGAATTCCCATTTTTCAATCAAAATTGAGATTTTTTTAGTTTCAGCAGAAAGCCCAAATTTGTCTAATTACCCTGGCAAAATTCCAGACTTGAAAGATGATTTCTTTAGATGCTATATGAGGGGAAAAGTAATTGGAAAATTCCCGTGAATTACCTTCAAAACTCTATTCCAGAAATCAGGTCATCCACGTTTTTAAGGTGGTATTATTTGGTATCTTTCACAAATTAATGTCGTATAACATAATTATTTTCATTAGGCCAAACAAAAAAAACAAGTTTGTTTCCATTAGTGCACGCGCATTTCACTGAGACGCTTGATTCTTGCGCATTTAAAATAAAAAATAGAAAAATAATTATTAGGGCTCGGCGAAAATCACATTTAGTGAGCACAAGAGTAACAAAAAGGACAGATTTGACTAAATAAAACCATTTCAAATGAATCTCCACTATGAATTTCAGCAAAAAAAACAAAAAACAAAACCCGCATTTCGCATTTGACTCATTCAGGCTTGCTACTGGAAACAAACTTGTTTTTCTGTGTGTGTGTGTGGCCTTATGGAATTATTGGTAAGAGGAGGAGAGGCACCGGTCAGGACATGTGCATTCGGTTAAACGTTAAAATAATATAGCTTGAAATCCATTCTTGGATATTGTTAATTGTGACAATATTTCGTGATTACATAATTATTTGATTTGTATTGCATAGATAATAGAAACACTTAGCTAGTGTTCGGGTATGATGGTTCCCTTATAAATACCCTGGATCCCCGCCGCGCCATTTCATCGATAGATATGTATGGATGTGGATGAGTTGTGTAGAGCAACTGTATGTATGTACAAGTGACCAGATTAGTATGAGATGCTTTTATGATGAATATGTTGAGAAATTCCTTAAATTGAAATCAGATTTCCATTATTAGTAAAGTTGTGTGATGGTTTTTCACAGAAAATACAGTCAAGATAATCGGATTATTGAGTCCAGGAAAGTCTTCCTGATAATTCAAACTTCATTAAGAGAGAAACAATTATAAGTACAATTTTGAAAAAGATCACATAGGCCTAATAATTGCTAAAACATTTTCCACGCGGCAGGCGTCTGCAGACGATTCTAAAATGTCACAACATGTTTCAAAAATTTCAAAATGATTGAATGTCATTACCATTTGGAATCACCATAAGAAATGCATTGCCATGCCCCATAAGTACAAACATGCCTAGTATTGTTTCACTAATTCTTGAGATAGACATTGAAAGTTGAGAAAGGTTTCTGACAAATCTGTTTTATTATAATGGTAAAACCAATAGCCGTGTGGAAAGTGCTAACACGGCTGTTTGATCCCACATAATGTGTCCGTTTTAATCTGAGAACACCGTAACTTGCTGGCCCAGTTCTGTGTCTAACTGATTCAAATACTATACTGGCCATCTTTTGCGAAAATGTCAGAACATTGGTGCCAGTTCTGATTTACTATAATAGCGCCCGCATCGGCCACATTTCCCATAGAGTTACATGTAAAATATGTATCAAGTAGAAAATGCCGATAATTTAAAAAGGGCTCGAACAATTTTCTTGACATTTTCACCGTATACTCTTATTCATTAGCACTACCTAAATCAGGTCAAACCATAAAGGGGCTAGTTTATAATCTTTTTTTATCCCATAATTTTAATCATAAATCGGACAGTCAAACATCCGTGCTAAGTAGCCTAAGGTGTACGGAATAGGGAAATAACTATCTCAGAATGTATTTGACGAGTCCTCATAATTATTAACCAGATATATTCTATGTTGTCAGATAATGCATTTGATCATAAATACTGGAGTCGATTTGATGTAGTTTATAGGAACATGCTCAGAATTAAATTATTTATAACTTATTTCATTATTATTATTCAAAAATCAAATCTTAAAATGGGCCTTAGGCACACGATATATAAATAGCTATTTTTGGATAGATTTTGATATTCTTCATTGAGTAAACATTATTATGCAAATGACATCCTTTAACTGTTTTTTACACAACCTTGTGTAGGGGGTGTTTGTTTTAAACAACCCGATTTGAAAAATAATTTTACACAATTCATGTTAAGCAGCATTATTGTGCAATTTTTACATATAGGCCTTATACATACGTAAATAGTCGACATTATTTTTTACTTAATAGGGTCGAACTGGTGTTCACCGGGAAGAATATACTCTTCCCCGCCCCCCGAAAAGACCCCAGATACGCCACTGCTCTGCCCACGGCGGAAGTTGACTATTTCTGTGGCGAAGAATTAAGAAATACCTAATACTTATTTATTGTTATTATTTCCCCAATAATCATAACACTATATAAGGCCAGCATATCTTCAAGTAATATATTGCTTATGACTATCCCTTTTCTACTGTTTCGCCTCCAAATTGAACTTTGAAGAGCATACTATGAAATTTCGAGCTAAACACGTAGGCCTACGTGACTAATTTAAAATGTTCAAGTTCAAAGAACTGTTATCAAATCCATTGGGTTCGGGATTATTTAATTTAGTATTACATAGCAATGTGATATTGAGAAATCGTGATTAAACCGATTCAAATTGGCAAATTTAGGCAAATCGTGTCCAGCGACGTCTGCTACCATCTCGAATGTGTGATGACGCCCTCTACCATTATGCACACGGGCTTTATTTAGTAGCGACACGTCAGATTATTTTTCAGGAAATGGGCACTTGTAAAGTTTGTTAGTGCAGTTTTAAGTTTCTTTTTGTCCTATTTTAGTACGGTAAGTGGATCTCATGTTATGTAGAAAATACTCAATAACTGGCATGTGACAGTACGAATGAATATTAAATGTCTCGGATCAATCGCCACTGTACAAATCCTCCCATTATTTAGTCCTTGGATAGATTTTGGTACTTACTCAAGGCACAGTGTTGAAGGGAACCAATTTAATAACCTAACCATTTCCTTATTGCATAGTCTATTAAAGCAATCGAGTCCCCTGTGGATGTCAATAACTTCTTGTTCTATTCATCAATTTATTAAGTTTATTGATTCTTTTGTCATGTTTGTCCTATGCTTGGCATGCATGGATTAACATAGGCCTAATCCCAACTTATCTTTTCTGGCATTTCTAAGGAGCAATCAATAACTTCTTTTCATAAACATGATGCCTTTCAAGATGAGATATGCTAATGCTGGCTGATTATGCAATCGGCTACGGATTAGTTTTTTACAAGCATGGACTTATTTTATAGACTGATTAAAGTCTGATTAAGTCTGTGTTTCAAGAGATGGTTAGCTTCCACCTTACACACTTGCCTGAGTAAGTACCAAAATCCTAGATTTTGGTACCAAGGACTACCATTATTGGGAATTAAAAAATTAACAAAAAGGCTTCGACAGCTGAACAGGCTAGCTCTGTCTGTCTTGAATCCTATTCCTAGGTAGGCATGTTCATAACATTTTGAAAATAAAATGATCTCTTTGAAAATGGAATACATGGAAACAAAGTACTTAACAATAAAAAATGATGGTTCAACCATCATTACCATGTCTGCAGGCTGAATAATAAAAAAGTTATAACCAAAACTAGTAAAGTAGTATGCCTCAGTCATCATATAATATTTATAGCCTATCCTATTCGCCATTAGCCGCCCGAAGTGCATGCTGGGTAATATCCGCCAAATTTATGGGAGATAAACATGCCGAGGTTGCCGTGCTTTCCCAATGTGGCGAACTTTGTAATTATCATGAAAATGACTGTAGGCCTACTTGCAGTTTTTATTACCGTAACACCTCTATTTTTTTATATGTATTGCACCTTGGAGTATTGATTATTATGCGGCTGAAAATAAATGAAATGATTACTGATGGCACAAACAAATCACAGGGGATTCCCAAAGAGTCGCAGTTCATCACATGGCCGTCTAGGCGTCTACGGTCGAGTTTGTCTTGTTTATCTCCAGGGATTTCCGGAAGTAAAACTTCTGAGCATGCGCGGTTGTAATGGCGAATAGGCTTATTGCTGAAAACTAAAACTGGGCAAGTCATGCACATTTTAAACCATTTTAGGTAAAAAGAGGTTTACTTTCATGATGTCAAGTTGCTGGTGCGGGGTTATATAGACATCAGTGAATACATCCTAGCCACATCGTACTACATCTCTGTACATAAAAGAGGTATGGAGTTTTCTACATTTTTTGGTCAACTAATTTTCAAAAAAATGTCGCCCTCTGTAGTCAATGATATGAACATCCCTATCCTAGGTCTCTGGTCTGGAATGAAAGCATTATGAGTCGGCGTCGGATTTGTTCATCAATATTTGCAACTTTTCTGAATAAAGTTAGTCAAACTTTTGCTTCAGATATCATGTGTAAGTAATTTATGTATACATTGGTTAAATATCTCAACCTCTTTCTATTTCCAAGAGAAGTACTGACTTGAATTTCGATCGCCCAATTCCCGCTATAGCCTAGCCCTGGCCTAGGTAGGGAGTCCAGCGAATCGGCCAATTAGTATATTGTGTGTGAAAATAAGGGTACTTGCTTACTTTGTAAAATCACTTTCTGTGGGTCAAATCAACCACCGAAAAAATCTTCGGAAGGAAGAAGAATTATATCTTTGCAACCACACCAATATTTCCTTGAAAGTAATCACGTAAGTACTTGGAAACAAAATTGTTGAAAATCATACTTCTCGCGACACCGAAGCGAGTGACATGGATGGCGCCATCTTTTTCTTCTTTTCGTATCACAAGCGCACTACTTTCAAAGCGTTGTATTACGGAAGTAAGTCTGCTTATTTGAGATTAAAGGTCATTGAACTTTAATGAAAAATTAATCTCTATCGTTTGAGACCAAACACGCTAACGTGTGAAGTAATTAAAAAGTTGTGGACCGCTCAATTTTGCTACAAAATCAAGGTAAATTTCACTGAATTTCTTTGTCAAAAAGCTTAGATTTCATATACAAGTAGAAGGTAAATTTCACTGAATTTCTTTGTCAAAAAGCTTAGATTTCATATACAAGTAGAAGAACTTTAGGAAACCATTTAAAACTGTCAGAAATGAACATTTGGGAGTTTTTGATTAAGTTTGACATGTTTTTGATGGCATTAGAACAGTCGCGAATTGTCGCCAGGGGTTTTGCCGTATAAGGTGCAGACTCAAGCTGAGACAAAATTGGTGCGCGGCGCCAGCTGGTGCAGGTTTGGGTATCGGCCTGTCGCATGCAGTATGCGGGGATTAGAAAGGAACAGACTGATTAATTTGTTTATTTACTGATATTTTTGTTACCTATTTTAATAAATTCAATAATATTTAATGAATCCTTACAATTTTTTTTTAAATTTGTGTATTCTTTATTTAATATTTTTTCATGTTGAAGACTTTGTCAAAGCAAGTTAAAGCATGGACATATAAATAAGTCCATGGTTAAAAGGAGCTGAACTTGAAATCTTCACCTTGAGTTGTGTGTTTCTTCTCTGCTTGCAATTATATTTTAAGTTATATCACAATTGATAAATGAGAAATGACCTTAGTGACCAGCCTGCAGGCACTAGATGGATTTTTTTGATTTTTTTTCCCAAAAAAGTTTTTTGACAAATTTCTTTCTTTCGCCTTTACTTTCTTTTGCCTTTACTTTCTTTTACCTTTACTTTCTTTTGCCTTTACTTTCTTTTGCCTTTACTTTCTTTTGCCTTTACTTTCTTTTGCCTTTACTTTCTTTTGCCTTTACTTTCTTTTCTTGTGCCATTTCTTTTGCAATTTTAATTTATTTATTGAAGCCGTTGAAGTATATTATACTTCAGTGTTTTCCTTTTTTAATTCTCTTTCTAGTGATACCAACTATGCATGGTTTTCTACCCTATAAAATGGGTTTGTCAACATTAATAACCAAACATACCGGATGAGCAAAAAATGGTTGGATATGTGTGTATTTCCATTGCTGCATATTTATATAACCAAATTTTGAATGAACTTAATATTAATACTGCCTGCATTATGGGAAGTCAGGAAGTAACGGTGACAGTGATATGGATCTCAAATACATTAAAGGTATCATTATGTGATCTTTTCCAGGGGATGCCCTCAATCCTCAATAACAAAAATTGGAAGCAGATTTTATTGCAGATTTACATTTCTGATCATAAATCATGAATATATTCTAAGTTACAGAGCGATACGATTCCTAATTTCCTCCAAATCATGGTTTTAGAGTGAATTTAGAGTCAAAATAAGTTGTCGGCGCAGACTCCGACAGTTTATTTTCACTCTAAAACTATGAAGTAATTAAGAATCGTATCGTCCTGTAACTTGGAATGTATACATACAATTTGTGATCAGAAATGTAAATCTGCAAGAAAATCTGCTTTCATTTTTTTTTTTGATGATTGAGGGCGTTCCCTGGAAAAGATCACATCATATATCTTTAAATGGATGTTTTCAAGGTTGGACATAAATTGTAGCTTTAATCTTCAAGTAGAATGTTTAGATAATCAGGCAGCAAATCAGTATAATAACTCCTTGTTTGTTTAAACCAAACTCTTCCAGATTTCCACAATGGACCTGCAAGCGACCTGCCTGTCGGTTTCACTAATAGCTACTCTTCTAATGATAGCTCTGACTGAAGGCAGCCTAAATGCTGACGTTAACCCACAGATTGTGCCAAGCAAAAACAATCGGGATAACCACCAGCCAATCACTATGAACCAACAGCGCCCTCAACATCAGGGGTCAAGGTTCAGAGACAAGCAGCATGTACAAGATAAAGAGTAAGTATTAACAAGTTCAAAGTGCAATAAAATGAAAGTGTAAGAAAATAAACAAGCCTCGGAATTAACTGGGAGCGTGGGAGTTTTTTACACCTGGTTGCCAAGTTAAGCTCCTGGTGTTTTCAAATTTTGCACAGCAAAGTCTAGGACCAGGAGCTACTTTTGTCAGAAAAGTCACAATGTAGCTCCTGATCCACAATGTGCTTAAATCGAAACTTGAAAATATATATCGATCGGAACAGACAAGTTGTCGGCAAACATTATTTGCAGTGAAGAACAAAAGAAAATGAAAGAAAATAATATAGGTTCTCATCACCTCAAGTTTCACTTTTTTTTTTTAATGTTCAATTTCAATAAAGTTAGGTGTCATTTGAAAGCTTAAAATTAGGTTTGTAACATGAAATTAAGATATCAATTTTCCTTTTTGGAGATTTTCCTTTTTGGTCTGTTTCGATGTGATGGGTCAGATTATATCTCTCAAAAACTTGTTCTGCGTTTGGAACTTTACGACCTCTGGTGATAGATGGTCACGTCATCATGATCCTCATCATTATAAAATCATCAATATGGGTACATCGTAATAGATTTAAAAATGTTGTCATGTTATTTACAGTCTCATTTTAGGACACTTTACATACTGAAAGTGTATTCAAATTTGGTACATGATTTTCTGTCAACTTGCACTTTCTATGCTTCAAATTTGTTTAAAAAGTTTTAAAATATCAGAAAAAGAAGGTTGATATGAAGATGCTGTTTACCATTCAATCTTGCCAGGTTTTCTGAGACACACTATAATTGCAAAACTAATGTTATTACGCAGGCAATACTTGAGAATTGCAATCAGTGTGGAAAACAATTGAAATTAATTAACGTTGTACATGTCGAGGGTTGAGTGCCAGAAGGCTGTAACTCAATTTTTGGGCAAATTGATGTTTTGGTACAAAAATAATCCATATAAACCTAAACCATGGAGAGATAACTCATAAACACTCTTAATTTAACTAAAATTAGAGTTATAAGTTGGGTGCTACAGTGTATTGTAATGAGTCCCAAATATTTGAAATTTGATTATCTCAAAATAGCATTTCTTGAGTTACTGCCTTCTGGCGCTCAATTCTCGATGTATTCAATTGTGTTTACAACAAAATAGACTTGTTATTTTCATTAATGTTGTGTCATACAATTGTGTTTATGTTTGCCTTCAAATTTCTTAATGATTGAATTTGACGTTTTAACCACTACTAACATGATGATATCATTATTCGACTAATCAACTACTAATAATATTTGAACTTTTCATCATCTAGATAACAATAACATTCACCATACTGCATGTTGCATGGCTCAAACTATTGCTTCCTGCTTATCCACCAAAACCTGCAATCCCTTGCTTGACTCCACGTATATAGACCATGCATAGAAAGAAAAAGTTACAATCATCACTCATGTGGTAGAGAAGAGATCATTTAAAATAGGTTTTCAACACTCACATTTGTATCTGTAATTTTCATACTAACAATGGTCTTTCATTAGCAGAAGGAAGCTGGTTTCTTGTCCTCTTGTGGTGATGTTTGTTTAAGAGGACGCTGTTGCTGTTTTAGATCCTAGAAAGTCTCATCCCCTGTCCCTGACTCTCACCTCTGTTAAGAGTGGGCTGGTTTCCTGCCTGATGAAGATAGATTCCTGTATCTTTTGGCAGTTAATAATTGTTTTAAGTTAATCAGTTGTTTTGTCCTGCCGCCACAGCATTTGTGTGCCCTATATATTGGGGGTATGCCCTGTTACATGTACATGTTCTGTTAGGGCCGACTAATAAGGTTAGTCTGAACATATCGGATAAAAATGTGAGTGTTGACCTATTTTAGATTAACCCTAACCCCCGAAGCACCTTCTCCAAAGATTTTTTTCGCGGCCCAATAGAGAGGGGAAAAGGCCCCCAAACCCCCAGGGCTCGAACCCCGGACCTCTGGGTTCAGAGGCAGAAGATATACCGCTAGGCCACGGGGGTCAACCATGCAAGGCTCAGTATACTTCGCCATGTATATACCTTGGGGCCATTATTTCATCGAAAAACAGCCGAGCCGGGTGACACTTAAGCATACCGCATCGTAGTAAGGCCTTAAAAAAAGAGGTTTGATTGGCGTAACATAGAAAATCTATAAAACGTCTATGACATTTTATATACCAGCACACATATACCATACAGACATAAACAAATGGCATAAATACACATTTTCACTGTTTTCTTTTTTTCTTCTTCTCACACACACAAAATAAATATTAAAAAATATATATATAACAAATAAAAAATTTTAAAAAAAATGTTTAGGGTCGGCGGTAAAAATAGGGTCGGTCAGGTAACGCCAATCAAACTTTTTTTATTAGGCCTAATTCGTAGTACTCGAGTGATAGGGTTAATGAGACCAAAATTAGAAACAAAATGAAAAAAAGAAAAAAAGTGAAAAAAATCGCTCCTAGACTCTTCGCTATGTCCCCTACCTCTATAAAGAAGAACAGGCATTTACTCGATGCTGCGTGACATAAGATAAAAACCAAACAAGACAGCATATGTGACGCGATCAAGAGGAATGAGTCGGATGTCGACCCTGGTCGAAAATGAGTTTTTAATACGGTTTTAAAGAAGACACCTAGAGCTTTCAGAAACTGAAAACCCCATGTCGATACGACGTTTTGTTCCAAAGTTATGTCAAATTGAATACATGAATTTCCATCAAAACGTATGTAAGCCGCCATTTTGAATTGGCCATATCTCAATTTGGGATTCCCCGACATCCGACTCATTCCTCTTGATCGCGTCACATATAGGCTGCTAAACAAAACAGGCTCAAGTCAACATACTTTTGTTAACTGTTTCATCACAAGGAGACAAAACAAGACTGTAGACATTATTAACACTTTCCACGTGTGTGGCAGGCGTCTGTAGACGACACTCCAAAATGTCACAAAATGTTTTGAAAATGTCCAAATTATTGAATTTCATTACCATATTTGAATTCACCATGAGAATGAGTAATGCATTAAAATAACTACAAACATGCCTAGTATTGTTTCAGTAATCATTGAGATAGACCTTGAAAGCTGGGAAAGGTTTCTGAAAAACTTCTTTTGTATGGTAAAACTAACAGCCGCATGGAAAGTGTTAAGACATGTTCATTGACCGACCCGATTTTCGGAAATCTAGGGTCGCTATTTTTTTAATTTTTTAATTTGTCAACAAAAAAAAACAAAAAATGAAAGGAAAAAAAATTGAAATTTTTGTTTTGTTTTGAAAGAAGCACATAACAATTATATAAAGAAAGATAAAAACGTGTTTTTGAGTAGTATCTGCTTGTTTTAATTTTTTATTTTTAAAAATCACAAATGAAAAAAAAATCAAAAAAAAAAAAAATCTATAAAACGTGTTTTTGTGCAGTAAATTTTCAAAAAATCCGAACGTCCGACCCTGACTTTGACCCTGAAAGGGCAAGTCAACTTTTTTTTGTTGCCTCATCGTGTGAATGGGGCCAATCAGCGCTGTGAGATCGAGCTTACGTATTGCACAGCCACGGGGTGAGGTTGACCTTGTGCACTATACCCAAGTTCCAACTCATGTGTCGTGCGCTCATTCCCAAGTAATCAGCATAAACAACATAATATGTACATGTGATGTGCATCACATGTATACTGCTCACAAAAAGTATCGTAACACTTAGAAATGATCCAATATATAACGGCTCGAAAGGGTATGCATTAATCGAAGCAAATAACCAAGTGCATAATTTTGTTCTGCGTATTTTGACACCTCGATCGATGAGATACGATGTTGCAGCGTGGAGTTATTGTCATTTCAATGGTCGTGGGTCCAGTTTCAAAAGTGACAATCACCCTATAGAAAGAGGTTTGCATTACTGTTTAGAATGATCAGATTCGTGATTTTCAATAGGGATGAGTGTCACCTTGGAAACTGGACCCACGATCATTGAAATGACAATAACTCCACTCTGCAACATCGTATCTCATCGATCGAGGTGTCAAAATACGCAGAACAAAATTATGCACTTGGTTATTGGCTTCGATTAATGCATACCCTTACGAGCCGTTATATATTGGATCATTTCTAAGTGTTACGATACTTTTTGTGAGCAGTTTATGTACATCACATGCACACCAAGTCTTTATCATATTTACGCATTATGATCGCTATCATTTCATACAATCAATTTGCAGCATGTTGCATGATAAAACAGGTGTGATCAGTAAACAATGGGGTCTGCCGGGTAGTTTATCACATGCATGCTTGTCATACATCACATCACAATTTCTATCATTTATTTTGAAAGTCCATTGTGATCATACAGCATGTTGCATGGCACTAGGATCTACCTCGCGTATACGCAAGCTTTAATCTGAGTAACCAACCCACGCTCACTGATCAACCACTCGCCTATCCATTTCTCCCCAGCCATATAAAGCAACACTACGATGGTTCCATAGACTTTGACCATCTTAACTACGAACAGATGCAAGAGGAAGAGGTTTCATTCCATTATTTCAAAATCCATGACACTGACAACGACAATCGGCTGGATGGTCTGGAGATCATGCAAGCTATGATGCATAATTCAGATTTCAAGAAAGACGTCCTGAAGATGGATGACGGAGAGGAGGATAGCGAGTATGAGGAGGCGGATGAAGATCACCATGGAGATGAGCATGAAGTCATGGAT
The DNA here is from genome assembly GCA_035610835.1 of Ophiura sarsii. Taxonomy (NCBI): domain Eukaryota; kingdom Metazoa; phylum Echinodermata; class Ophiuroidea; order Amphilepidida; family Ophiuridae; genus Ophiura; species Ophiura sarsii. Next base: position 27,950,386 of record CM069457.1, read on the forward strand.
GAGAAAACCATCATAGCGATTGTAGAACAAGTTTTGAAGGACGACGATTCAAACGGGGACGGTTATATTGACTTTCCAGAGTTTATAACATCGCAGTCTTAAAGTTGCCAAGTCATCAATTTTCCTGGGAGTAAGTCTCCAAATTGCAGGCATTCACCTTAATTTGTCCTGGAGAGAGCTCATTCATTGCAGCTTCCCAAGGATACCTACATGTATTATAACCCATACCTTACTGACAGCTTTCCTATGCAAGGCCAAGGATGCTGACTACACTCTTGGTACATAGGTCAAGAAGAGTAAAAGATGACTCTTCTTGCAGTACACTAACTGAAGGTCTGTATAATTGCCAGTTTTTTCTCTCTTTTCTTTTGTTTCCATTGCATTTCCTACTTCGTGTGTACATAGTCACATCCTAGAACATCTTGAGAATGTAATCGAAAAGAAAACGGAAGACATGACGGAAGAAGAGCTACAACTCCACTACTTCAAGATGCACGATTACGACAACAATAACAAGCTAGACGGACTCGAGCTGATTCAGGCATTGACACATTTTCACCACGACGAGGATGATGATGACCCCGGAGAGCAACATAAAGAGGAGAAACCAGCAATGTCAGAAGAAGAATTGATCGACTTAATTGATCCCATATTTGAGGAAGAAGACGGGAACAAGGATGGGTATATTGACTATCCGGAATTTGCACGCTCGCAGCAGTTGTAACACATTTAGTTGTTATCATGTTTTTTTCTCTATAAAACTGTGCTCACCAATATTGATCACAAACAGCGCATTAAATAATGATATTTATTTCAATACTGGAAATACCTAGCTAGTGCACCAGGCATTTTTCAAAGTCACTTGATATTTAATTTGTTTTTAAGAGAAAAGAAATGTATAATAGTCGCCTTCAGAATCCCTGGCTGGTGGTAAACTTGTCCTGTAAAGTAAATAAATGTAATCATAGCCAGTGGTGGCACCATGGGGGACAAGAAGTGGGGGGGGGGGGGGGGGGGGGGGGGGGTTGGAACATTTTCCCACACTTGCCCACCAAGTCAGCTCAAGCCCCACCCATTGTGTCCCCCAAACAAAATTTTGACCAATTATCTTAAAATTGGTCTGAAATGTCTACTTCAGAACAAATTAAGCTAATTTCAGGCATTTTTACAATAAATGCCATAAAAATAGCACTTTCGCGCATCTTGCCACTCAATATTTTGTTTTTTCCCCCAGTTTATTCTTGTCCCCCGTCCCCCCACGAAATATTTAAATGCTGGTGCCGCCACTGATCATCCCATATTCCCTCTATTGCACTGCCTTGATGCCATCATGTACCAGTGTGGTGTGCTCATGTACCAAACACAACATAATTGACTTCTTTTTTAAAACCAGCCAGGTATTATGAAGGCAATACACAGTTTTTGGGCTTCGGCACAGGAAGCTGGGATGTATCAAAATTCAATCCCACAATGCAATGCGCAGCATATATAACAAAGCCCATGAATAAGGGGTGCACACCACTATTACGATCAATGTGCGACCCGACCGCATCACGCCGCTAATCCCTAGATAACAGAAAGAATTGTTCATATTGACATTATTTGGCATTAAAAATGATTGAATTTGGTCTCTATTTATTCCCTGAATTGTAGCCGATATATTTTGAACAATAAGAGTATACATCGAAGGTTTTATTTAAAAAGTATTGGCGGATGGATACACATTGATCCCAACTCGCTACAACGTGTGAATTCTTGTTCAAAATGACTACTCTGTATAAAGGGGCAAATATTGAAATATGTAAAAGGGCAACTCGGTCTGATTTTCTTACCCAAGTAAGATATATCTGTGTTTATAAATATTCCAAAATGTTACAAAAGGAGTTGCAAGGTAACTCAAGTTATCTTTGTTTTCAGAAGGCATCTTTAGAACCACACTTTAGCGCGTAATAGTGGTGTGCACCCTTACTTAGCCTTTGGCCTATAACCATTGTAATGTCAATTTGCATTGTGGTATTGAATCTCGGTATATCTAGGCTTCCGCTGCCGAAACTACAAAACCATGTATGCAAAAGTTAGGCATATAATGTCTCCTGTAATCTGGAAAAACCTAGTAAGTCAAAATGTTGGTGAAAATTTAGTTAGACCCATATTACTATTAGGTCTTAATTAGGTTTTTCCCCTTCAGTTTATCAAGTTAAAGTGTGTGAAACTCTTCCCTGATGGCAGTTTTTTATCTGGAAGAACCTAGTATGGAAAAACCTAGTATGGAAAGAATATGGGAACAGTTTTCCTTTTATTTTCTCAAATTTGCTTTCAACAGACTTACTAGGTTTTTCCAGATTACAGGAGACGTATCCAATCATATATGTTTATGAAATTGGTAAAAACATGTGGACCAATTCTTCATACATTGTCTACGTCTATCAATGCATGATCATCAATTTTTCATGCCAGGTTATAATATTGTAATTGTATTTCTTCAGTATTTAATTATAAAAATGTATATTTTTATCATCATTGTAATTATTAATCATCATGGTGCTAACTTGCTAAGATGATATTCTCTGAATCTAATCAAATATCTATTCATATCATGTCTTCCATTCCATTATGCTTGTAATAAGCTGACATTACAATGGCCTGGGGCAAGTTACATTCAGTAAGATTGAATAAAAAAATATGAATTTTTAAATTGTTTACCTTTTACTTGAATGATGTGCCCAAATTATGATTAAGTCAAAGATGTTGACTAATTATAATCTGGCTTAATCTTGATTCCAGATGCTCTATTTTAGGTTCAATTGACCCGAACACACCCATGACGTCATTTTGTAGTGACAAAACCACGCCCACATGAACAAATCTGGCCCATTTTTGCGACTTGAACTCATTATTTTGTCTGTTGGTGAAAAGCTAGCAAATATATTTAACTTCCGGGTTCAGAAGTTTTCACTCACCCCTCATTTTGCTGGACCCCACAAACTGTTGCTTATTTTACATCGAGGTACATTTTCCTGTACTTTACCGTGTAGAGCCATACAACATCCGGGACACATGTACGCCCTCACATGATAATAGCGGCCACCAGTAGCGGGACACAAATAACAAAATTCACATTTTTATATTCCATCCGACTGACTGTTACAAGGGCCTGTGGTAGGTTCAAAATCTTTGCTGTGATAGTGAAGCTGACAGGCTTACTGAGTAGTAAAGTTGAAGGCCCCATGGCTTGTATCACTCTTCCATTATCTAGTCTTGCTCACCACCTTAAACATTTGTTGTAAATTCTTGTACATTACTTGCCCTATTCCCTGATTTGTACATGATTTTAGCGGCTGCCAGTTCATGCAGATGTCATGGCAGAACTACCAAAGAATTTAGTATCCAATTAGGTGTCAATACCGCCCTATCCCCTGATGCAGGCCTGACCAACCCATTTTATTGATTTATCGATTTTGTTTTATTTAACAAAATCGTTTTGAAAATTGTTTGGAAAAAAGGACATATTGTGACGGAACGATCTCAAACTAGATTTAGTTATTATCAAGGACCACCAACAAAACTTCCTTTAAAAGGAGAATTTACCCACCTGAGAACTTTGTAAATAAGGTCAGATATGAATTCATAAAGAGCTACTTGCCTTCCATTTATCGTTTACTGTTCTTCCAAATTGTCGCCTATAGCAAGTGTATGGCATGAATGCAATAATGTTGAAATGATTATAGTTCATTCAGTTCTAAATTATCAAACCTACATACAGTAGCGAATGAATTCAGAAAAGCGTGGGTGCACAAAACACTCGCATAACGCAACTGGCGCATTGTGAATCATATGTGATGCCAAATTATCGCACATACGCTTGGATTACTTTTGTGCGCGGAGAGATAAAAACTGCATATTTCTCGCCAATTTGGAACTGATTAAACTATAGTACATTGTATGGGCTAGAATAGATCAATGTACTGCTTAACTTCGTGGTATAATGCTATAGATGTATTTCTATCTACATGTACTCACATTAGAAATATGGTGTGTATACACTTAGCTGCTCTTGGTTGGGGTGGTTCTCTTTTTAAAAAGGATATTTTGTGACGGACTTTCTCAATCTAGACTTCGTTATTACAAGTTTGGATACGGAAAGACCCTCAACAAATTTTCTTTAAAAGGAGAATGTCCCCCACCTGAGAATTAGTAAACATTACATATGTAATTAAAGGTGAGATATTGATTCATTTATAGTGGGCTTACTTGCCTTCCATTAATTGTTTACTGTTCTTCCAAATATGAAACCTATTGTTTTGTTTCCAAATGTCAAGTTTTCTTCCCTATTGTACCAAAACTTGATAGTGAGTGCCTTATTCTATGAATATCATGATGAGACCAATTGTAAGCAATATAAAATGTTCATTTCCCGCTGTCATGTCGTTATGTTCCATTGCCTTAACACTTTCAACGCGACAGGCGTCTGCAGACGACATTCCAAAATTTCACAAAATGTTAAAAAAATGTCAACATTATTGAATTTCATTACCATATTTGGAATCACCATGAGAAATGCATTGACATAAGTACAAATATGCCTAGTATTGGGTCAGTAATTCTTGAGATAGACCTTGAAAATTGTGAAAGGTTTCTGAAAAATGTGTTTTGTGTATGGTAAAAATAATAGCCATGTGGAAAGTGTTAACGCGGCTATTAGTTTTACCATATTTAAAAACAGATTTTTCAGAAACCTTTCCCAACTTTCAAAGTCTATCTCAAAATTTACTGAGCCAATACCAGGCATGTTTGTACTTATTTCAATGCATTTGTCATGGTTATTCCAAATACATTTTTGGAATATTTGGTGACACTTTGGAACTGTCGTCTACAATGCCTGCCACGTGGAAAGTGTTAACACTTCTTATTGCAGACCAAAGACCTAATACCCTGAGGCCATAAAGTGTCTGTTTTTCAGGCTGTTAGTTGCTGTCATTGTTGACTAAAGCAGGCCATGTGTGGGATTTACATAAAAACTGCTTTTTAGGGCATGACCACTAGCCTGCCTAATCTGGGAATTGGAGAATTTATGACCAGTCAATAGCAAAATTGCCAATAAAAGTGATTACATTGAGCCTACCCTCTTCAAGGTTAGTCAAAGATTAGATGCCTAATCTTTGCCTAGTTATATTTTTGAAGTGGTGAATTTTGGAACTAATTTATATTTTGGAAAGGTGAATCTATGGTGAATCCACACTATATTTCAACTTCTCTCATATATAGAACAAACATAGTACACTTAGGTGAATCTTCACCCCAATTATTGCAGGACAGACTTAATCATGACCTATATATTCCTGAAGGAAGGTGAATACAGGTGAAGGCTTGAGGGTAGGTTCAAAATTCAAATTGAAGTCCGCAAGTGTTGGAATTTCTCTTCCGTACTTAATGCTCATTACATACTAGTCAGTCGCCGGTCGTGGCAATTTGGAGTCGCTAGAGTGGATTATGAAACACAAATCACTCACAGCAACATGACAGCTCGAATGACCAGTCGCGCACAAATTGGATTGAAGTCAACTGCAACAATTCAGGCCTATAGCAACCGTGTGCGACCTGTCTCACTTTTTGGAAAGTCATGTGAGGTCACCTCTGACTTGATTGCATTCGACTGAATAACAAATGATGTAACACATGTCATTGTGAACGACCAGGATTGCAAAGCGACCTTAGTATGTCATCAGCATAACCCAGCACATTTTTTGTATAATCATAAGGTATGCTAATTGGTATACACTTTCCATCACTTCACAGAGTATATAATAGACGTTATTCATAATTGGTGCATGTATGTCAAAAGAGGGCCGTGCTATCCAACTGAGAATGCTCAGAGGTAATTTAAGTGCTCCGAAAACAAGGCTAGTGATGTAGCCGAGAGGAGAGTGATGTAGTCTTTCAATTTGGTGAACTTTGCACTAATTATAAAAAAATCTTCATACTTCTAAGCTGTTCAATATTTGACCTTATTACATTCGTGAAATAAACTTGACCTATGTATTCCAATAGTTTGAAACGAAATGTTTGCTGGTAACCGACAGGAAAATGTAGAAGTTCACAGTTCATTACATTGCAGTAAAAGTACGAGATTGTAATGTTTATCGGCGCACTAATTGCTCTGAGCATGCTCAGTTAGATTTAACACCCTCTGTTGATGTACACAATGCGCTATGATCTAGATGGAATAGCGCTATATAAATATTAATTGTTATAAATGTTATATTATGTTATGTGACATGCGCCAATTATGAATAACGTCTATAGTCTGAGGTGAACAAAATAAATATTATGTAGATATTTTATAATAATTCCACTAATGTATTGTATAAGATGCAAGGTTTTTCTGGTCACAAGTACAATATATGTGCAAATTGATTAACATTTTGTTAATACCAACATGCCATGTGTCAAAACTTTTGTAATGTCCTAATAATGTAATTTAACTTTTTTTGTGGGTATATACTTAATTATGTACACTAAAAATATTCAATAAGTTCTACTTCTCGTCAGTTTCAAACTTGGTAATTAAAATATTTCTTCTTAACATCTTTTTGTAGAATGCCCTTACTTGCTTGAGCTCTTGTTTATGATAGACTTTTGATCTATCAATCATGCAACTGTTCAGACCAAAAGGTCAGATGGGAAAGGAAATGACGTATAGTATCCAGACTGATTGGCCCGTATTATCGTGCGTATTTAAACACGGTATTAGGCTAAACACACTTTAAACTCATAATTGATTAAAATGCAATTCTCAAACATTTGTTTAACTTAATCACGCGTCTTACTCACTGAAAAGTGTCGAACTTTAAACATGGGTGTGGAGGTAGTTTAACGCGCATTTAACTAAACTTATGCATGAATACAGCCTTTAATGATTACTCAACCATGCACGGTGCAAGCTGAGTGCAGATCATGTAGTCTTAAGAATACATGTGCATTTGAGGAATTCGGTCAATATCTATAGTATTGTAACCCATTTGGGCCACAATTAATTGAATACCCGTAAACAGTGAACACACAGCCACTCTGGGGACTAGATCTAATTGGGTTTTGTTAAACATGTCATTTAAAAGTTAAACTCGCGTTTAATTTAGACACAAGTTTAGTTAGACACGGTTTTAAGCTAAAACCGTGTTTAGTACAAGAATACGGCCCATTATGCAGGGCTGGAAAAATCTGGCAAAACGGCAAGCTTCTTGCCGGGAAATGTTGCCATCTCGCGGGAAATTCCCCCCAGATTTTTTAAAAAAGATTTTTGTTCAGAGTATAGAGCAATACAGCCGATATTAAATAAAATGATGCACAAAATAGCATCAATTGGACCTTATCGCAAATTGTTTTAAATCGCCAAAAAAGGTGCACCAAATCGCACCAATTGCAGTCTAATTTTTCAAAAAGCACTACCATCTGAGGGGGGCACATCCACCCTCAGACTCCCCCCTGGCGCCGCTTCACCATTGGGTTCGCGGGAAACAGCAACTCCCTTGCAGGGAAAAAACATTCTTTCCAGCCCTGCCATTATGTTTGAAATCCTCAGAAAGAAATGTGAACTAGGAATAGGATGGAAAATAAGTGCAATGAGTGGAAGCAATACATTTGGATTTGAATGAAGTAGATTAATAAAGATTCAAAGGAAGAAGATAAATCTTGTCATTATATAGCATTTTTTGGTCATCTTTGTGTATTTATTTGATTGACAAACAAATGTTTTTAAGTAAGAAATCTTTTTCTTTTTCTTCCTCATGGAAACTTGATAATATCAGCAAGAAACTAGGTTTCTTAATTGAAAAAAAAAATCCAGACAAAAATACCATTAACAAAATCCAAAAAACCAAAAACCAACCTGGATTATCTTTCAGATACAGGTTTTAACCCAAAATGTCTCACCCAAAAACCTTGTTTGTCAAATAATAGGACAATAGCTTTTAAGATTGCAGAAGCATTACACACAGAAGACAACACAATTGAGTCAAGCTACAAAATGTTTTTATTGGTGACTAATTTACATAATCTACAAGCAGCATATAAACTATGAGAGCACTGACAAACTTAACAGGTCATAAGAAGTAAATCCCCCTGGGAAATGATGCATTTTTCTGGAAAACAGTTAGGCTCCTTAACTAGTTACAATAATGTAAAATGTAGACTGAAATGTTACACATTAAATGTGCAATAAAGTTTCACCCCAACAGTTAATTAGCCTTCGCCTTGAAATGCTGCCATTTATTAAATTTGATGACCAATAACAAATGACACTTTCTTGCATAGGGATTTGACAAATTGAAGTGTACTCCAAGGGATTATATACACTTTCAATTGATGTTATTCATTCAACCATGAACAGGTCCTTCACATTTTTATTCAAATAGGTGACAACCATTTGAAGAAAGTTTATTCATGTGTTTCAATTTGTCATGGGTTTAAAATTTCTTCAATTTGTCAAATCCCAAATCAGCATTTCAAGGCGAAGGTTAATTGTTGGGTGAAACTTTATTGCACATTAAATGTGTAACATTTCAGCCTACATTTTACATTTTTGTAACAGGTTAAAGGAGCCAAATTGTTTTCCAGTTATTTAGGATATAATTCATGTTCAGCTCTTTTTAAAGATGACCTTCATGATATCTTTTTCAAAGGTTGAAACTTTGTTGAGATGTATGACATTCTTCTGATCGTTACATGATTTAATTTGTTCTTCAAATGATGATCATGCTATGTCGTTTGTTTCTCATGTGATGGCCATATGACAAATATGTTTTAAATATAAATGCTCAAAAGCCACCAAAGCACTGGGTCACACGTTCATACATGTATATACAAACTGGATAATTGTATAGGTTAAAGGCAACCCATTATTTATTTGTGACTAAGATGACTTTGACTTCCACTGATGATTTGAGAAATCTAGTCAAATCCAAGGACTTTTCATGAAATATTGATTATGTTAGTCAACGTTGTCGTAAAGCAATATCATGTTGATACCTTTGAAAAACAAAATCTCAAATGACTATTAGTTTTACCATATACAAAACAGATTTTTCAGAAAACTTTCCTAAATGGCAAGGTCTATCTGGAGTATTACTGAACCAATACTAGACATGTTTGTACTTATGTCAATGCATTTCTCATGGTGGTTCCAAATATGGTAATGAAATTCAATAATTTTGACATTTTTGAAACATTTTGTGAAATGTTGGAATGTCGTCTGCAGCCGCCTGCCGCGTGGAAAGTGTTAATTAGCTAACTTATTGAATATTTTGACATTTTTAAAAGCTATACTGTAACTATGACTGAACATTCCTTTTTGGGCACTTTTGACACAAATATGTTAGTCCTCCAACTATAGATTTGCACCACAAAATCTAAGAAATCTATAAGATGATGTTAAATTTGCCTTGATGAACAATGGGTAAATTACAAATCTGCTAAAAACGTTCTGCTTTCTCCCAAGTTCTTGACATTTACTTCAAACTGCCCGATTTGTCTGCCAATTGACGCCCTTTCGAGATTAATTTAGCCGCTCTGTGTTTTAGCAGATATTCCTGAAGTCGACTGCGTTTACCGCCCTGTTTGCCCTGTTTACCCTTGCTTTGACCGACACCTCCTGGAGCGTTGCCTACATTATCATTAGATTGTTGGTGGCGCAATTGTATTTCATGGATGGTCTGTGGCACTGAGGGCTCCTGTACAGGGGTAAGATCCGTGAAGGGTAGTGAGGAATACACATTCACCTGTCGATACAAAAACATCATAATAATATTTTTAAATAAATTCATCCATTATGTTCCCACTCCCTTAACACTTTTGATTTGACATTTCGCCAGTGATAAATCATCTAAGGATGTGTTTATTTCCCACTATGTGGTCCAATTAAAGGACTGCAAAGGACATAATACTAACCTTCATAACCCTGAAAATGGGCCACATAGTCTGTGGTTGACAACATATTAGATGATTTATTACCGGCGAAATGTAAAAATCACCGGTCCAAAAGTGTTACGGGATGGGAACATAATGTGACTGTTTCGTGTGTTATGGTCATGTTTTTTATACTGGGTACAATTTGTGTTACATGTCCCTTTTTCCATAAATTAGGTTCCTTTTTCAGTTTATGCATTATATCTGAAAAAGTTTACATTTAAAGTTGGTAAAAGTATACATATTCTGAAAGCATATACTGTAACGGATGCAAATAGCATACAATCAAGTTGATTATACAGGGTGGTCCGAAATTGTACAGGGTGTAACAAGCAAAATCTTCTTAAAAAAGAAGGGTTACAATAATTACTTCCACTATGTATATGAAGTGATGAGAGAAAAGTTCAGTACAGATTTAAAGTAGTTTAATAAAATACCCATCCAGACATATGCAAATTAAATTTCATTACGAATCTGAAATTCTACATACAGGGTGTCTACAAATTTGTTTATTTAGTTCCAGAAAAATGCTTCTATTACTACATACATACAAAGACTAGTATTTTAACCAAATTCAAGTAGATTTCAAATAAATATGCATCAATTACATGTACATGAACATTTTTTGATTTTAAAAGTCACCCTTTTCAAACATATAGGGTGTTTAAAACATTAATTTATAGGTATACATGATTATCCACAACTCATTAAATTGAATGAATTTATATTTGCATATGAAACATGATTTTACATTCCAATTTGATGTGGCAAATGCTTAAAGTGGTATGAGTTTCAAATAATGTTCAATAAAAAGGGGCCCTTTAACTACAGGGTGACTCAAATTTTCCCAATGGCACATGTTTAGTGGCATACAATCAATTGCGTTCATTCTTCTTGTACCTTCATGATGTGCAAAGCACATTCAAATGAACAAATTAGGTTAGTTTCCATAATGTTTGAACTCAGTATTCAAATTTCAAGAGTCTGATTTAAGTTTGAAATACAATTGTTTTCGTTTTAAGTTGTATTCAACATATAGGGTGATCCAATGTTGATTGGCAAACTGCTTATGCTGGTCATCCTATACTAGGTCAGGTCAGTTGCATTCCTAAGAATTTAATAATTCTCCTGAGTTTACAAGCTTGATGAAAACCAGCAGTTTTTTACTTATTTGGTAACACAGTTAAAAACAAGTAATAACACCACACTTAAACGCATTTAACAAAATGTGCTAATTAACATCCAGACAATACAGAATACATGAGGTTAATTACATATCTTCTTTTAATTTTTAATTAAATAGTTACATTTATTTATTCAAAAGGGTACCTCAACCTTTCTATATTTTTAAAATGGACAGTTTGGTGCAGGCAAATGTTTGCATACATTTGCAAACTGCGACCAACTTACATTTCTTAACATTTTTTTGAGCTTCATATTTAATGCTAATTAATGATTCCTTAATTAAATAATTATATTTTTAATTCAAATATACTTCAATAATGTTATGTTTTCAATATAGAATTGTACCAAGAGTGAAACCAGTGCATTTTATGTTTGCCCAATGTATATTGCACCATACTTGTTCAACTATGCACTCCTCCTCCTCCACATACTCCTCCTCCACATACTCCTCCACCCCTGACTAATTAGGTTTAACGGACTATTGTAATTAACAGAACCATGGTAGTTTATATTTTTCTTTTTAAAATAAAGGCCAAATACTTTCTCATCAAAATAAGACCAAATTTAAGTATGTGTGATAAAGAATAGCCAAAATATATGCATGCAAAGTAATAATATGTAGTGCAAATGTAACAGATCCACCTTTTTTGGGTACCCAGTATAAAAAACATGACCTTATGGTCTACACACTTCATCAGAATGACCTCTTCTGACTCGACCTCTTCTGACTCGTGCTGCTACCAGTTGAGGGTGCTGTTAGAGTGATCAGTGGTTCATTTGCATGACTTTGAAAACGGGGCACTTTTTCTTGATATCATTATATAAAACCAATATTAAATGCCTTTGGTTTCTGCAATTGTAAAACTAGATCACTCGGTCCAATTTGGATTGTTCTATCACACTCGGCTTCACCTCGTGCAATGGAAAAGTCCAATTTGACCTTTTTTAATCTCAGGCATTCAATATTTGTTTTAATTATCCCCAAAATGTAGAGCAATCAATAATTTGTTTTATATAGCACGATTGTTTTGAGATTCCATGCCACTATTTTAATAGGTTCCCTATACTTTGACTTGTTTAATAAAGGGGTGTTACAAAACACAGATTTTCTCGCTTATAGAGCGACTGGATTTTTCAACTTCATTTTTCTTCAAGTTCATATAATAATGATATTTGTGATCATTGAAGTATAAAATTTATATAGGGCAATCCTGAAAGTTCCGAGAACTGAGCCCCCGATTTTGGACAGTTGGTGCATCGCTCTCATTTATCATTTAAAACAAATTGAGCAGTGTTGACAGAACATGTACAAAAATAACCCAAAAACCTACAAAATGGACTTGAATGGTGCAAAAAAGGTCCCCTTGGTAACTGGAGACCGTGGGCTGACTATTTCCCCTCGACCTTTGGTGTTCGTAAAATAGTAGGCCCACGGTCTCCATTCACCTCGGGGAGTTATTTAAATTGCACCATTTTCCTAATGAATATTTGTATACCATTGCCTGGTCAATATATTACCTGACTCTGGTTATGCTTAATCTCCGGTAAGATAGGCGGCATTTTATGGCGTGTTTTAGGCTTGTAGGATTTCCCCAGTATAGAACTTGTGCCATATGCGGCATCACGTCTATCGTCATCTCTCTCCTCCTCCAAGGTTGCGCCAGTGACGATGGCATCAATACCGGTGGTGGGAATGCCGAGGGCTTTACCTAAGAACTTCTTTGTGGCAATAATCATCATCATGTGTTTGGCAAGTCTGTTGATAAATGATCCAAGGTTGTAAAATGTATGAGAGATAATCACTGAGGGCGAAGCCCGAGGTTTGATTACTATAATAACATCTCCCCTCCCCAAGGTATTATCATGGACAGAAATTAGTATGGGCAAAATGGGCTCTAGATATACTCTGCGACAAGCCACATGTTTCACCAAAAACAAAGACGGCTAATGTTAACATTATGACAGCTAATGTTTACATTTATGCTAGACCAGCCAGACAAAACAGAATATGTTCTGGTGTCATGCTTGTTTAAGATGTCATTTATTATGTCCTGTGTGAGCTACTAGTTTATTAAATAGCAGGAACAGAACTAGACATTTATATGGGTGATATTATAATAGCGGCAATGCGGTAAACATTTATCTGTATTGTATAAATGGTTTATACCCTGAAATATGCTTAACTAGACCACTTACCCCATCCTTCCCTATACCAGACCAAATAAGAAATGATAATAAAAGTTATAAAACGACCCTTGTTATTAGTAAGTTATACACACTCTATAGCTTCAGAAATACCAATGCATGATATAGCTATTTTTAAACCTTGTGTAGTACATATTAATTTAAAGGCATATTATGCGATCTTTTCCAGGGGAAGCCCTATCCTTGATTTTTTGCAGATTAACATTTCTGATCATAAATTATAAATACATTTTGAGTAACAGGGTGACACGATTCCTAATTACTTAAAAATCATGGTTTTAGAGTGAATTTAGAGTTAAAATAAACTATCCTGCCAACAGGACAGTTTGTTTTCACTCTGTAAACCATGATTTTGAAGTAATCAGGAATCGTATCGCTTTTTAGCTCAAAATATATTATGAAAATCTGCTTTAAAAAGAAATCAAGGATAGAGGGCTTCCCATGGAAAAGATCGCATAATATGCCTTTAATTTGCTCAAAATGTGTAAATTTTCAAACTATAAATGGCAAATACTTTAACATTTGATCAGAATTTGTTTTACACATAACAAAGGGTATGCTCACCTCCATTTAGGCGTAGCACCTCCGTTGAACACTTTAAGTGTCATGGCCGATGCGATACGCTGTATATCACGTGGCATTCTCCTTGGAAGTTTACTGGGTACTATTACATCCGGGAGCTTCGACCATCCCCCTTTGTCCATGAATGTTCCTAGAATGTACATGAACAACAAATCGATGTAGTTATTCACAACTCAAACAGTGTTGTTATGAATTAAGTGAGTGGTTAACACTTTCCACGCTATCTCAAGGATTACTGAACCAATTATACTAGGCATCTTTGTACTTATTTCAATGCATTTCTCATGGTGATTATGATGAAATAAGAAATCCCTAGATGATAATTCCACTGCAAAAAGCGTTGTTTGTCATCGAGATCATCAATACCAAAATTGTACACATGAGCACCGCCTTTTACACCTTTGCACTAGGTTCTGCTCTAAATGACATCAGAGTCGATGAGTTTCGAAAATTAACTCTTAGCTCATGCATCTTGAACCTTTCTGAAGTAGATTTATTTCTATAGCAATTTGACTATTAAATTGTGTTTTATGCTTGGTTTTTCTGATGAACATTCAAAACCACCAGTATGGTGACACAAAGTTAAATAAATATACACCCTGACATTTTAGTTGCTTCAATTTTTAAAGCCGGCGTCTGAGCCCCATCTTTGACGAAGACTGGTAGTGGTATAGGTCCAAATATTAATGATTTCCTTTGACGCCTGCCTCTCTCATTGCAATCTTATCTTTGTCTCGAAATCCATGTGATGCAATACTTGAGACTTTAGATAGATATTTGGATACCTCTGATGTTAAGTCATATCGTAAGTCATATGAAAAACTGAAAATCCCAGCTATTTCTATCACACTTTTTTGTTTTAGTTAAAAATTGTTCTCATCATAGGCTAATATATGCCTTTTCACGCTGAGGAATAAACATCTTACCAATATATCTGCCACACAGGGTCCATAACCTGATGGAGCAGTCAGCACTGGACGTGATTATCAGCTGTTTATCCTCCGCATACTCGATATACGTGATCGCTTTCAGATGGGAGCGGAATGAGTTCAGTTTCAGCGGCCATTTTAGCGTCTGCTCCGGGTGAGTCTCTGGCGTTGGAGGGCGCATTGAAGCTCTTGCTTTCTCGTCCATTTCTGCCTGCAGTTTTAGGAGGGCAGGCGTACCTTCCCGGTAGGGAAATCTCTTCTTATTTTTCAGGTAGTCCAAGGCGGGGGATTGTTTGCGGCGCCGCATAGTGTCCTTCCGGGCTATACAATAGTCTGATATGTCCCATATCTGATGAAAAACGTAAATCGTTTGAGATTAACACCACACGGTTATTAGTTCTACCATATTATACAAGACATATTTCAGAAACTTTTCCCAATTTTCAAAGTCTATCCGTAAGGATTATTGAACCAATTCTAGGCATGCTTGTACTTATTTCAATGCATTTCTCATGGTGATTCCAAATATGGTAATGAAATAGATTAATTTTGACATTTTTGAAACATTTTGTGAAATTTAGGAATGTCGTCTGCAGACGCCTGTCGCGTGGAAAGTGTTAAGGTACAGGGTTTCAAGTTTTCCGGCAATTTCCCGATTTCAGGCTTTTTGTTGGTCCATATTTTCGCACTTTTATTATTAGCCTATTTTTGGGCTTTTAGCCCGAATTCAAGCGTTTTTCAGGCTGTTAGTTATAATTCCTTCCTTCTCCTTCTAGCCTACTGATATCCCTGAAGGTAATAGTAAGAAATCCAAAGAAACTATTTTTAAGTCCTCGTCGACCCTTTTATGAAAAAGGAAGGAGCCCACCCCCTGTTTTTTTTAAGATGGCGGATTTTATTTGATGGCCGATTTTCAAGACGGGAAAAGTTGTTTGTTTCCCAGGTTACACCAATTTTAAAGATGGCCAGTCACGTTTCTCTTGTTTCCTGAATGTATTTTATTTTCTAGACCAGTTCTTGATGTTACCTAACCTGTCGTTACCTTACCTTGACACATCCCAAAGTGTCCCCTTCTATTAGGAACTCGTTATTGGAGTCCGTTTTCATAGCCATGACCGACTCGCCAGGTTTATGTGGCAAGTTGTATTGACCAAGCAAATAGAACCCTCCCCCGATAATCTGACCAGGCCCTAATATTTCGTTACCTTGCCATATCCCAACGTGTCCCCTACTATTAGGAACTCGTTATTGGAGTCCGTTGTCATATCCATGACCGACTCGCCAGGTTTATATGGCAAGTTGAATTGATAAAGAAAATAGAACCCTCCTCCGCTAAACTGACCAGGCCTAATATTTCGTTACCTTGACGTACATATCCCAACGTGTCCCCTACTATTAGGAACTCGTTATTGGAGTCCGTTGTAATATCCATGACCGACTCGCCAGGTTTAATTGGCAAGTTGAATTGACCATGAAAATAGAACGCTCCTCCGCTAAACTGACCAGGCCCTAATATTTCGTTACCTTGACATATCCCAACGTGTCCCCTACTATTAGGAACTCGTTATTGGAGTCCGTTGTCATAGCCATGACCGACTCGCCAGGTTTATGTGCTGAGTTGAATTGACCAAGTAGACCTCCGTTATGATGAACTGACCAGGCCCTAATCCATCCTTCTGCATCACTTGCCATCAGAGAGGCCGTCTCCTTGTTGTGCGGTCGAGACTCAAGAAATAACAACTGTGTAAACAGAAGTACACAGTGAGTCAAAATATATAGGTCCCGTTTTTAAAACAATCAGCGAAATATAATAAATTTTGGCTAAAATAACGTGTCTATTTTAAGATTGAATATAAAACTGAAAACATTTTCATTATTACTATTACTAGTGCCGCGCAGGCGACTGGGTTCGATTCCCAGGGTGCCGGCGCGGCCAGACACTCCCCATAATCGGACCCGTTTTCTCCTCAGATAGTTTATTCCCCCGCAAGCCGCCCCCCCCCCCCCCCCCCCCCACCCCCCAAAAAACCCGCCTTAGGAGTACGGGTTAAAGAAATCCAAGTTTGGCGCTCAAGTTTGTCTTCCCACAACCTGCAACACCATGCAAAACCAGCATTCAGGTCCCGTTTTTAAAACAATCAGCAAAATCTAATACATTTTGGCTAAAATAATGTGTCTATTTTAAGATTGAATAACACGTAAACACCTTTTCATACTAAGTATTGCGCAGGGACGGTCGGACTTTCCCCCTAATCTGACCCGTTTTCTCCTCTGATATAGTTTTATTCCCCCCCCCCCCCCCCCCCCCCCCCCACCTCCAAAAAACACCTTGGGAGTTCGGGTTAAAGAAATCCAAGTTTGGCGCTCACTGTTGTCTTACTAAGGTTGTCTTACCACAGCCTGCACCACCATGCAAAACCAATTTGTGCTCCATTTTAATACAAATTGGAGAATGTGATATCAAAATATGTTGAAGCTGTATGACCGTTGGAGCAAACTCTAATATCATTATAAATTCTACCTATTTCGTCAACTTTGAAATGAAAAGTGGAATTAATATGTCAGAGTTTATCCGATAACATACATTGTAGGCAAATACGGCTCGTAGAGATTTACTCACCGGGGAAAGTCTATCAAACGAAAACGAAAACTAACGTCTTTAGCAAACCCGAATTTTAATAAGATATAGTTTGAGTTATAATACAGTAATATAAATATTATAAATAGGCTGTTCCTGTTAAAAACCATGCACCCCCTGGGAAAGATATTACCTCAATTTCCAGCACAGAAAGTGTAGATCTCAAATGGAGTTTGGAAGGGGAGAGGTTACCCATTCAGGTAACCCCATTTGAGATCCACACTCCCTGTAGGGAAGATTTAGGTAATATCTTCCATAGAGGGTGTATGGATTTCAAATGGACAGCCTATCTATTTAATTTAACAAACGTACCTTTTCCACTGCCGATTCATGCTTCTTATCAAACATTTTATTCGATATCGTGTCCTCCTGGTCTTTTCTTCCTCCATCCTCAATATCCTCGCTTTTGACATAACCGCCATTGATACTCTCAGTGAAGAAAGTCCGTGATCCAGCTGCAGCCCTGTTATCGTCAGAAAACCTGTCAACGAGACTATTCTTTCTCAAAGTGCTAATAGCGGGTAAGGTCACGTGATTGGTGCTCGCTGCTTTGCTTGTAGCCGCCGTGGTCGGTACAGACGGGTGAGATTTATCACGCCTAGCCTCCGATGATAAATCTTTATCGCCATCGCGATGCCGTTCCTCTTCCGATGATCCACTACTTTTCTGCGAGCCAGCGCTATTTCGGCGCGTTAGTTCTTTTGACGAATCTAATTTCCCGCCACTGACGGTATGACTACCGGTTCTAGGTTTGGTCCCTTCATTGGCGTTTAGTTTGCACAAGGGATGGGCGGTTTCTAAAGACCAGATGTAGATGTCACCATCGTACGAGGATGTTGCTATCATACTATTCTGGTAGGAACTTAATGACAAGATGTCTTCCTGATGCTTCTTCATCCATTGTCTTGAATCTTCGTCATCATCAGAATCTCTGTGATAAATATATAAAAGGATTATTTAAGATGTTCTTCAGGACTGTTAGATTAGGCCAAACAAAGAAGGTCTGTCTCAGAAACATTATGCAAATAAGCTAAGTGCTGTGCTTTTTTTTTTGCTTTTTTTTAGAAAATAGGCTATGAGGTATGCGATTTTTTTTTGATTTTTTTGTTGCTATTTTTGTTGTTGCTTATCCAAGCTTACGGAGAACTTTTTAATCTTTTTAAAAAAAATCAAAAAAAAATCAAAAAAAAAGAAATCAAAAAAAAGAAAGAAAAAATTTAAGAAAAAAAAGAAATCAAAAAAAGTTTTTTAGCCCGCAGCGCATAGACCAACGCGCCGTAGCTCATTTCACATACCAATGCGGGCGGGCTTCTGAGACAGACCTTCTTCTTTGTTTGGCCTTATTGAAGTCGGGTTATCATATCCAGTCCCGGTTAAACATACCTTAGCGGACGATAGAGAACAAGCTGTTCTCTTTAACAACACTGATGATGACGTGACGATCCTGTGTTGATAGCACGATTGAAACGGGTATTTCGATCTAGATGTTTTAGCGCCCAGAAGATCGTTGTACACGTGACATTAACTGGGCTCAAAAATAAACTTTTACTTTTTCACATGGTCATATCTTGAAAATCTGTCCATCAAAATGAACCAAAATGACTTCTTCACGTGCCTTAAACTCTATGTTGCCGATTTCTCCCCAGGCTGTGAACTGTGATACAGCAAGCGGTTCCATGCCAGTGCATTTTTCAGTTCTGTCAGTAAGGTAAACCGTTTGGATATTGACATGTCATTAGAGTAGAGTATTGAAGTAATCCTGTGTGTCATTTTGGTTCATTTTGACGGACAGATTTTCAAGATATGACCATGTGAACAATTATAAGTTTCTTTTTGAGTCCAGTTTAGATTGAACTGCCCGGCGTCTCTATTCGAGAGGCAGTCAAGAAATAGATCTAGAAACGCTATTTCCGACCAGAAAGTAGTGCTATCAACACAGTATTTTCGTCCGATTGATCATCAGTGTTGATCCTGCGGGTGTTGATAAATAGCACAGCTTATTCTCTCTCAATGTCCGCTAAAAAGTATGCATGGAAGAAGGACCTGTATAAATCTATCGGATATGCGCTTTTCATTGTGAGGAGGCATTTTTTCTTCTTTAATTAAGCAGTATTATATCACATAGGCCCTACAGACATTATGATATTATCACCAAGCGTTGTGGAACCTAATTTGTCTGCGCGCGTTGTCTACACATAGGAAAAAGGTAATAAATCGTTATGAGACTGAAACTTTCCCATGTATATTAATTATTTACGTTTGCCCCCCCCCCCCCCCCCCCCCCCCCCCCCCCCCCCCCCCCCCCCCCCCCATATGTCGCCAGCCATGAAGGGACTTCGGGAAAGAGTCAAGACAAAACTTACATAAATGTAGATATTCTTCGGCTCCATCCGGCAGTAACTATCCGTTGCTTTGGACACACAATACCAGTGACCTACAGTACGAATAGTAAAACATGGAAAGGACATTGTTGTATTTCGGAATAACAAGCATTGTCTGTCTTTGTTCGGCGTTACCTATGAGCAAGCTACAGGGTGTCCCAAAAGTCTATGCACGACTTTGAAGCTTTGTATTTCACAAAATATAAGTCGTATTGAAAATATGAATACATATTTAGAAAGAGGAGATGTGGGAAATAATTTTGATACCAAACATTGGAGTAACATCCGTTTGTAATGCCACCCTAGAAGTAAAATATGTATTACTGCAAAAATGTAATTTTATACTTCGGAGGAATAAAGTTCATAAATCCATACCTATTGAGATTTAAAAAAAATACGGGTAGAGTTGGTCACACGGAAAGTGATCTGTCAATTGTAATATTTAAAATTTTACATTACAGTGATATCATCATAATAACAAACTATATCACACATAATTTTCGTTTCTATAGTGAAATCTAATTTAAATGTTTTCCATGTTTACAGAGACGTGTGCTAGTGCAAAAACACAGACCTAAACAATTGAATAACGTAACAGAAAAGTGAACACACACATCACACAGCTGTCAAACATGTTACAATTTAAACTTAGCGGATTAGCGGATTATTTTAATGCTGCTTGAAGGCCTCATCGAAGGTTGTTTTACCCATTTAGAATATGTTCCTGTGTTCAAAAATGTATCCACCAACTTCAGAATGGATATTCTTCCTGGTGCGCGTTTCACTTTGAAATGTTTTCTGAACTTTTGTTGAGTAAGTTGAACTGAATGTGTTTCAGCGTAGAACCATACAATTTGTATTCGCTTATCTATGCTGTAAACCATCTTGATAATGAAGACTTTTGCTGTGCAATGTTGTCTACTACGCTTATTTATGTTGTGAGTGACCGAGTTTGGTATTAAATAACAAATTAATGTTGCAAGGTAAGCAGTGAACTGTGACTAATGCGCAACGTTGCTTTCATACCGTTAATTTATGCGCACTTTTAGCAACAATGTGTGGACTTGGTATGGGTTGGTCTGGCACACGGCCAATGACTTTCAACCAGTTTTATAATGTTGTGGGTTCACCAATAGGGTTGTGTTTGATATCAAATTATTTTCCCAAATCTCGTCTATCAAAATATGGTTAAATTTATACCATATGATTTATATTTTATGAGATATGACTCTTCAAAAACGTGCATAGACTTTTGGGACACCCTGTATATCGCAAATTAGTCTAGTCGTAAGTCTTCCGACTTAGAAACATTGTCCCCATTTTGGGTAAAATGAATTAAAGCAAAGGTTTTGCATAAAATGACGTACTGGGATTTGAACCCATGTCCTTTCGGTCTCAAATCGAATGTCATAACCACTCTTCCCAACTTTCAAAGCCTATCTTTCTCAAGGATTACTGAACCAAGGAATGTTTGTACTTATTTTAATGCATTTTCCATGGTGATTCCAAATTTTGGTGATAACATTTTGAATTTTTTGAAACATTTTTTGAAATTTTGGAATCGTCGTCTGCAGACGCTTGCAGCGTGGAAAGTGTTAAGGTACACGCAGCCCTTTTGTGGCAAAAGAATGTATCTTATATGTAGTTTTCTAAAAGTATACTTCCTTTTAACATGATTAAAGTTAGCTTTTTTCTCCATAAATCATGTAGTGGTAAAAGGCAGTATATTACTTTTATTGTCTTTACAAGTTGCAACCTTTTCCCAAGTGAGGATTATTGAACCAAGTTAACACAATCCATGTTAAAAGGAAGTTTATCATTAGGAAAGTACAAATAAGATACATTCTTTTGCCATAAAAGGGCTGCTGACGGTAACACGAATACATTATGTTCCCCTAGCTCAACATATTTGTACCAATGATTACAGACCATAGACCCTCAGGCCATAAAATTTCTGTTTTCCAGGCTGTTATTCTGCTGTCATTGTTGACTATGCAAGGCTACGTGTGGGATTTACGTCAAAAATGCCTAATTTTGGAATTTGAGAATTTATGACCGGCCAATAGTAAATCGACGGTATAAAAGTGATTTGGCAGTGAATCAAAATAACATTTTTACATACAATAATAATGATGTTCTTCTTAAATCATCTATTAAAAATAAAAATATAGCAACAATTAACATATTCCTTTAGAAATCATTTACAAGAATGTTTTGTCTCCTACAAAGTTGTGCTACAAAACCCTACCTCGAGATTATCAAAAGAATCTAACTCTCTCAGACAGGCGCCATTGTTGAAATTCCATATTTTCACCGTTCCATTTCTTCCTCCCGTCACCAATCGTCTTCCAGACGGGTCAAATGTCATTGCTGTAATCTCGGCGCACTTTTCTTGTCCTTTCTCTAAATACTTATGGGCATTTGAGAATTGTATAGTCTTCATACCAGTCGCCAAGTCCCACACACTAACGACAGAATCATGGCATGCACTGACAACTTGATTGAAAAGACTATTATAGAGGGCAGCGGTTATTGGCGCATTGTGTGACTGGTATTCGTCTTCTTCCGCTTCGGCTTCCCACTTGTGCTCTAGCAAGGCGAGCTGTAAAGAACACCGTGAATGCATTATAAAATACACTTTGATATTAGATCAAGTATGAATTTGGTTGAACACTAAATGTAATATAATAGTGCATTATTGTGAGGAGATAGCGACTTTGCTGTTAATGCGGGAATAGGTAAATCAACGGTATATATATGTATCAATTTAATTTCAATTCTTTCTTTACGTGCATCATATTATAACCATCTTTATTCAGGAATATTTACAATAATCATTACCATGTTATAAACACAATAACAGAATATAAACAATATCGAGTACAGTTAGCAATAATTAGAGAGTTGATTTTAAAACCATCTAAAAATCATTAGACATCTAATTAAAAGCCCGAACAGCCGTGATAAATCTTGGTGGCCATTTTAACATTCTGATTTGTTCCAAAAATGTGCGATCCAGCCTTCATGTAAGAACACACATGGTGTCGATGTAGCAAGGACTTATATTAATGTCAATCGATACCCGAATAACCGTGATACATTGGTGGCCATTTTAACGTCTGTCTTGTTTACTTACCTGATTTGTTCCAATAATGAGTGATCCGGTCTTGACGTGGAAACATACAGTGTTGATGTTGTGAGGTCCTACACTAATATTGCGCGGATTGATATTCTGTAAACAGGTCTGGTCCCTCATATCCCATACTTTGATGCCCTGACAGGAAAATAAAACACGAGAAATGCTTTTGTACACATTAACATTTTAATGACTTATCTATAGATAGCCATTATAATTAGACTTAATATGACCAATTGGCATTTTAAGGCAATCGTAGATTTCCGTTAATAATCCCAAGACACAACTGAACTATTGTATTCTAAAACCTTAGAAGTTTGAAAATCGATTTAAGTTGTTTTGACGTTTTTTGATATTGACTGTCACTGCTATTTAAAACACAACACTTTGAGGGTCAATTTACGCATGTTGCCAGCGCCAGTTGCTTGAAATCAGATTGCTTGATTGGAAAAACACCATGGCCGACATCGTCTGCTTATTAACGCGCCCTCACCTTATCCTTGCCGACACTTATGATTTGTCCATGCTGTTGATTGACAACTATATGACTAACAGCTGACGTGTGTCCTTTCATAATGGCCGTCGCCTTGGTTGTGACGTATGGATTCCACATACGAACTGATCGATCCATCCCACCAGTTACTATAGATCAAAACGATAGATCGATACAATAATGAAATGGCTTTTCAGAGTAAATTAGGTACACCTACATCAATGAACTGATTTGCAAATGAAAGCATAAAGGATCACTAAGCTATAGGAGCTGTAGACTCATCGGGCAAGGGGCAGCCAATATTATCATATGATAATAAAATATAGAGAGGTGGCAGTCTCTATGTTTTGCATATGATAACTTGGATCTAGAAGTAGAGCTACAATCAAGGAAAATAATAGTTGGCACACTTGACGCAACTTATTACAAATATCCCTGTGCTCGCAATTGAGATCAGACTTGGGACATAGCACTGTTTAATAGAAAGCAAAAGTCTCCCCCCTTTCTTATATCCTTCCCCATCCCCCATGGGCTCGCAATTGAGATCAGACTTGGGACATAGCACTGTTTAATAGAAAGCAAAAGTCTCACCCTTTCTTATATCCTTCCCCATCCCCCATCAATCAATGTTGGGGGACCTACCATGGCTTCTGATAATATGACTCGGATCAACATTGCCTCCGGGGAGAGGGGCGGGTTTTTTCCGTAATTAAGACAAAGTGTGCCAACCTTTTTTTCCTTGATTGTAGGTCTGGCGAAAGCTTGACAGTTTTAAACTTGTCCAACGGCGAACCCGTTAAACCCTTCATCTACACTTTGTTTAATTTTTTTTTAAAGACTTACATCGTATAAGCCGAGTCCATATACATTTGCATTTGGGTAACGAAAGTTGTTATGGTCCAAGTTTTGACTTTACTCAAATCATCTTTGTTGTGTGTACGTGTACCGCTGGAGGTTTGAAACCCTAACAATATAAGGGTGTTTATGACTTTCAAAAAGGGGTTGTTTTTACCTCAAAACGGCCGATTTGACTATTATTCGCTCAATGGAACCCATGTTTAGGGAGTTTCCAGCCCAATTCATACCCCTGGTTTTCTTGCAAAACAAAAACAAAAACATGTCCCCGTATACCGAACATACCCCTGTGTTTGCTTATGAAAGTTTACCGTTAACTTGTTTACGTTATGAAAGTCATTACATCAAGCGTTATGAAAACTTTGCTGCTACTAATTGTAACTTACCCAGCATGTTGGCGTCTATAGCGTAATCAAAACATAGAATGCCTTTCCTTATCTGGAAGATCTTATCTGATCCACTGCAAAAACCAAAGTACATATGTGTAAGAAATAATTTATAATAACAGGTGCGGCTGCTCATGTCATGCGGTTCATCGACCAGGAATTACGGTGCACGGCCGCCGCGGATGAGGGGACGTTGGTAAATGCTAGTCATATAAGCTGACTTTAAAGGTTTTAACCAGGAAATACGGTTCCTGCCCGGGTGATGATAAATAATATCTGAATACCTCATGGTCTTGTGCAAGGAGAATACAAAGCAGGGTCGATTCCATTTCTTTCTAGATCTACGAACAAATGTTACCTGACTCCGCGGTCTCGAGGAAGTCTAATGGACTTTAGGTTTACTAACGATTTCGTTTTCGTTTCAGATCACTGATAAATAGTGATGTTCCATTGGTAAAGTTGCACATGATAAATACGGGAAATACGGGGGGGGGGGGGGGGGGTGTAAATGTTAAAAAGGTCAACCTCATGGTCTGATAATTACCGGGGTAAATGTAATCTGACTCCACGGTTTCAGGGAAGTCTAATACGTTTAAAGGGTTACGATTCCATTCTTTATAGATCTACGGAAAATAGTTTTATTTCATTGGAAGTTGCACTTGATACATGCGTAAATGTTAAATAAGCAGACTTCATGGTCTCGAGGAAGTCTAGTGGACTTTAGGTTACTTACGATTTCTTTCGTTCCAAATCGCCGATAAATAGTGATGTGTCATTGGTAGTAGCACATGACACAAATGAGTTGAGGTTGGCGACATACTTGACTTTCCTGACCCAGTCATCATGCAATGGCTACAAAATTAGAGGCAAAACGCTAGTTAGTATCTTTTTTCCTTTTTGTGTGACGTGATTGTATCCTTATTTAGATAACTGTTGGTACCAATGGGAATACACTTGGGTTGTTTGAGACTACATACCAATTAACTCGGGCTTTATTTACATCATAAAACAGGAGCATTTTAATTTACTGGCCTGATGAAGTCAGAACACAAAAGATGAAAACATTATGTTCCTCTTGATTATTGACCGGTCATAAATTCTCCAAATCCCAGATTAGGCAGGCTAGTGGTTAATAATCAAAGACAATGCTGATGTTAATCCTACAATTGGCCTTGCTAGTCAATGATAGCAGCAGACTTAACAGCCTGAAAACATACACTTATGCCTGAGGGTCTTTGGTCTGAATACAAAAGTGTTTTAACATTTAAAAACACTTAAAACACTTACCACTCCGCGCGCTATTAGTGTTACTATAGTATATACAAAACAAGATGTTTCAAAAAGCCTTTCCCAAATTTCTAAATCTACTCAAGAATTACTGAACCAATACTAGGCATGTTTGTACTTATTTTAATGCATTTCTCGTGGTGATTCCAAATATGGTGATGAAATTCAATAATCGTAACATATTTGAAAACATTTTGTTCGTGGAAAGTGGTAAATGCAGTGAAACACACATTTCTTGTACTTACAGTCCATCGCCATTGCCTGCACACCCTTAATGTTGCCTTTTACAATCTCTTGGAAGGAACTCTTCTGGAGCCAACTGAAATAGAAAACGAGGGAAGAAAACGGTGTCCTTTAGGCCGATGCGCAACGACGTGAGAATGAACATGCTTTGAAGTGCATCATAATTATTCATATAGCACATACACTGCCAGTCCAGAATTCCCACAAATTTCACTTACAGTACACGCTGAAGATATGCTGGTTCCCTGCACCCTGGATCCCCCGGCCCAACTTATGGATAAGTTGTGTGGAGCCCATAGATTGCAGGGAACCAGCATAAGCTGAAGAGTGCTTTAAATTTGACATCGTAAATAACCATTATAAAATATACAGCTCTGTAATTTTTACCCATCTTGGTGTGTGTGTTGAGTAGATGATTATTTATCTTTATCAGTGTTGCTTAGAGGTGTCCTACTGTGAAAGCGGTGAAAGTGGTGTGTATAATGTATTGAAGTGTCTGAGTTGCAGGCGGTGTCAATAAATGAGTGCTATTAATTCTTCCTTATTAGCACTCGGCAAGCTTGCGCTGCCTCGTGCTATAAGTCATACTAACAAGCCATTTCGTTCTAGTTATATAATTGATACATGGATACACATGGTCCCGACTTAGTCTGTGTCAAAGTATATTGAGTAGTACACAAACTGGCGGTGTGGTTACAGCCCTTTGGCAGTAATTCACCACATGTTAGCCTATAATTTCTAAATGGATCATTTCCTGGCCCCTAAGATTTAAACAGACACAATGAGAAAAATATGGGATTCTC
>CM069457.1:27977568-28185628 GCA_035610835.1 Ophiura sarsii
AACCAACATGTCAGATAGTCGGATCTTACATGGAAATAACTATTTCTGTAACTATAAATTCTCCTAGAAAACTATGGCATAGCATGAACAGTGCTGTCTTAAAAAATCATAAATTGTACAATGTCATCATTGAACTGATTGGTCAAACGTATTGCAAATTCATACTCCCCGGATATAACCAAAACTCCCCTCTTTAATGAGTGGAATAGTCTCATTTTGGCTATTCCTGATATTAATGGTACCCCCCCCCCCCCCCCCCCCCCCCCCCCCCCCACCACAATGGAAGGTGTGTGAATTCTTCAAACTTCTTTTTCGCTGGTGAGAATTCCCCAGAAAACATCCATGTCCCTTCAGAATGGTATAGAAGGCATAGGGAATTCCCAAAATTGTCTGTTAACAAATGTTTGCCTTCTATATGGGGGGTGGGGGGGGGGGGGGGGGGGGGGTGGTACCATTAACTTATGGAATAGCACATTTCCATCGCACTATTGTAAGTACATTTAAAGAATATTATTGTCATACTAGCACGAGTTTTATGTTACGATGCATCATCACAAAAACCTGACTTTTCACATATTCAGGATTCTTTTGTAATGAATTACCCATGAAAATAATGGAACAGTCCAATTTTATTTTATCTTATTAACTTTATGTGGTAGAAATGAACAATATTGGTCTTGTTTGTAAGAAATTAATTATTTTAACCGCAACATTCATTCAGTTGAGAGAACTAATTTACTAAATTAACGCCAAGTATGAAAATACTAAAGATCTGTATTTTCAGAAAATGGCCCGAGTATATGGTGTGAATATATTAATAATGAAAAAGTCTCCGTCGTTTTTATTTGTTGAATTGCTTTATCTATGTCTATTGGTGCTCTGAGGAAAACAACAATAAAAAAAAAATCACTGGCAATTTTGCTATGCTATTGCAAACTTGACCTTCATTTTGCCTTTTCTCCATTTAATGAAAACCCTGAAAATGCCATTATACCCCCCTCTAAAAATGGAACAATCCAATATCTTAATTTTTTTATTATTATTGCATTGTAAAGACAAAAGATGAATGTTTGATGGAAAGCATAACTGAAATGATATTATAATGTTGTCAGTAATTGGCACTAGTCTGAAAATTGTGAAAAATTACTTTTTTCACTTCTGAAAATGTACTATTAAGGGTCATTAGTAGGGGGTCATATATCTCCCAGTAGGGGGGTACCCAGAATTTTGTATTACCATCATTGTAAATCTTCATGGACATGTATCTTATCCCCAAAGTACAACAAAAATTGGCCGACCCCCATCTGCACACCCATCTGCGACCCCCATCTGCACACCTCTGCCTGACATATAGATTTAATATAGATATAGATATATTAGTTTTAGTATATAATGTATACAAAAACAGATTTTCAAAAACCATTCCCAACTTTCAAAGTCTTATCTCAAGGATTACTGAACCAATACTAGGCATGTTTATACTTATTTTAATTTATATCTCATGGTGATACCAGATATAGGGATGAAATTCAATAATGTTGACATTTTGGAAACATTTTGTGAAATGTTGGAACTGTCGTCTGCAGACGACTGCCGCGTAAAAAGTGTTAATTAAACTAGGGAGGAAATTCAATAATATTGACATTTTTGACACATTTTGTGAAATTTGGGAACTGCCGTCTGTCATTTTGTGAAATTTGGGAACCGCCGTCTGTCGTCTGCAGACGACTCCCGCATATGATATTCTTCTTTGTTTGAAAAACAAAACAAAACATGATTGACTTTCGAAGTTCCCACTAGGTTGTTCTCATCTCATATTGAGTGTACTGTACATGTATGCTTACATATAACTGAATAAAATTGAGTGAAAGGTGTATATAAAATATATCGCAAAAAAAAAGCATCGTGTAAAATGTATGCTAATGAAATGCTCTACAAGTACACCCGATATTGGAACTTGACACTGTATGCATAGCTCGCGGCCGATATACACTGTGCACAAAAATCAGCGTAAGCATGGTAAGGGCACCGAGCAGTTTCACAGTGTAAATATGATATTTTAATAATTATAGGCTAACCAAATGCAACTTGCCAGTATGCCGATATAGGTGTTCTGTTTGGGGCAGATATGGTTATTTTCGAGAGCATGATAACATTCTTCGCATTTTTCATTCTTATTTTTTCCTATTTCTTTCTTGATATAATTCCATTTTTCGCTTACGCGTCAGTGAGGTTATACACTTTTTGGCTAGCTTCGACTTAAGTGAGTCTCCGCGCTCTAGCTATTGTGGTGAGACTAGAATAGTTAAGTAGATGAAAATACAGTGTACGACACATGCATTAAACATCAATACTCAGCGTTTTTGCTGCATATTATCATCGCAATCATCCCGATGTTATAAGCTTTTATATATAAAGGGATTTTAAATTTTAAATTTTGTATGAAAAACTATAAACAAAAAGATCAACATACTCTATCATGATCATGCAAATTTTAATTTCGTAATATAATAGTAGAATGTATCGTTGTTGTGTAGGATTATTAACACTTTCCACGCGGCAATTAGTTTTACCATATATACATAACAGATCTTTCAGAAATAGTTCCCAATTTTCAAAGTCTTATCTCAAGAATTACTGAACTAATACTAGGCATGTTTGTATTTAATTTAATGCATTTCTCATGGTGACTCCAAATATGGTGAAGAAATTCAATCATTTTGACATTTTTGAAACATTTTGTGAAATTTTGGAATGTCGTCTGCAGTCACTTGCCGCGTGGAAAGTGTTAAGACACTATATAAACGCTTCATGCATGCGTATAGTCCCGGCTTACATGGTTTACATGCCCTAATCTTCGATGCCATTGTAGATAATAATTATACTCTTACTCTAACAGGTCTTTGATTGTTTATGTTATATACAGGATATAGATATAGGAATTAATAAATATAAAGAAATACATTTTAAAATAATCAAACGGTACAGAAAAAATTAAATAAAAAAAATTAAAAATAACAAAACCATCAGTTGTATCTGATAAAGTATTTAATCACGATATTTGTCAGGTAGTTTTCTACATGTACAGCTAGCATGTTGGCATGGTTAGCATGTTAGCTTGCCTAGCAAAAAAGGGGAATACTCCCAATTTTGTGCTTACCTTTTGACGTTAACGAGTGACGAACTGTTGATAGAGGCAGTATAATACGGGGAGATGTAACACTCTTTCCGCCGCAGTCAATATTAGATCAGAAATCGTATATAGTGATGGGCAATCCAGTATATTTAAAATACGATGAATCATCGCATATTACGAATACGGTGCAGTAGTATATGCACGATGCATTGTCCCATCGGAGGATCAGCAGGGGGTCAACGACATACATGTAAGGCGAAGAAAACCCTGCTCTATGGGCAAACGGACTTCTCAGGTATAGGGTCGGTCGGGCGTTTTGGTGTGTTTTTTCCCTCCAAATTTTAGTGAAAGTGTTGGTGAATTTCTACAATTTTATTTTATAAAACAAAACAAAAATAGGAAAATTATATTAAAAATAAATGAATCTTACTATAATTTGTCTTATGGTGTATGTGTGTGGGTATCTATAAAAGGCTCTCTCAGTTTGCAACTAAACACCGTGAACTTTGCACTGATAAAAGATGATTATAATGTGAGTGTTATAAGCTATAAATGGCTGAAAACCGTACAGAATTGACCGAGATATGAGTAAAAAACCATGAAAATCCATGGATACGGGCCGTGTTTGTTTTTCACTGCGTACGCTGTAACCATGCAGTCGGCTCGCGTAACACAAAACGCGTCGCAGTGCGCCATGCAAAATAAACGCGCACACGCACTACACCCACGCAAATGTAACCTCGCTGCCACGCACCCCTACACACGCGGGCGGGCAAATATTGGAGAAATACGCTGCGCCACGGGAGTTGGTTACGGTTTAGGCCTTGGGGTTGCATAAGCCACGGGGCGGGGGCGGGGTGGTGATGGTTAGGGGTTGTGTGTAATGATCGCCTTAGTGCCTACATGTAGGTTATGTTAGGGTTATGTGGTTTGGGATGGGGTTAATGAAGAAATGTATTATTAAATTGCGTAACGATGGTGTCAGATGTGGGATTTGATATTGTATGTGACACCCGGGCCGCAATATTGGAGAAATACGCCGCACTACGGGGGATGGTTAAGGTTAGACCTTGGCGTTGAGATAAGCCGCGGGGCGTGGAACTTTGGGCCTTGGGGTTGAGATATGTCACGGGGCGGGGCGGGCGGGGGCGGTGACGAATGGGGGTTGTGTGTTATGATGTAATGTGGTTTGGGAGACAGGGGGTTAATGAAGAAATGTGATGCTAAATTGCGTAACGGATATGCCACGGGGCGGGGCGGGGGAGTAACGGTGGGGTACGGGAGATGGTTAAGGTTAAGGCCTTGGGAGTTGACATATGCCACGGGGCGTGGGCGGGCGGGCGGGGGTCTTTTTTAATTGAAATTTGAAAACTTTTGAATTAATCCTACTACAAAACCTTTTGATTTAAAACAAAAATGTTTTAGATATTGTTCTATTTCTATTATGTGTTTCGTTATACATTTTCCAACACTTTAAGTTGTTTCATTTTGTAGGTGTTCTATCTGGTAGGCCCTACTCCCTAGCGGGAGAGCCCGTCCGAAGGACGGGCGTCGCGCTAGTCATACTATAATTTGCCGTATGTTGTATGTATGTATGTATCCATAAAGGCTCCCTCATTTTAGGTCTAAACAACGTGAACGTTGCACTGATGAAAGATGATTATAATGTGAGTGTTATAAGCTATAAATGGCTGAAAACCGTACAGAATTGACCAAGATATGAGCAAAAACGGGAAATCCAAAGCCTTTTCAGCCCGGCTTTTAAGACTATTTCTACACGGGCCATGTTTGTTTTTCTCATGCGTACACTGTAACCATGCAGTCGGCGCGCGTAGCACATAACGCGTCGAAGTGCGCCATGCAAAATAAACGCGCACGCGCACTACACCCACGCACCCCTACACACGAGGGCGGGCGAATATTAGAGAATTTACGCTGAGCCACACGGGAGTTGGTTACGGTTTAGGCCTTGGGGTTGAGATAAGCCATTGGGCGGGGGCGGAGACGGGGACGGGGCGGGGACGGCAGGGCGGGCGGGGGCGGGAACGGCGGCGGGTCATAAGGTAACGAAATAATTTGGTTTCTGATAGAACAAATCATGATATGGTGAATCTAAATTACGTAACATGGTGTCAGATGTGGGATTTGATACTGTATGTGATACGCGGGCGGACAAATATTGGAGAAATACGCCGCGCTACGGGAGATGGTTAAGGTGAGGCCTTTGCGTTGAGATAAGCCGTGGGGCGGGGAACTTTAGGCCGTTGGGGTTGAGATATGCCACGGGGCGCGGTGGGGCGGTGACGAATGGGGGTTGTGTGTAATGATGTAATGTGGTTTGGGAGGCAGGGTGTTAATGAAGAAATGTGATGCTAAATTGCGGATATGCCACGGGGCGGGGCGGGCGGGGGCGGGATGATGACGGTTGGGGTACGGGAGATGGTTAAGGTTTAGGCCTTGGAGTTAAAATATGCCACGGGGCATGGGCAAAACAAAAATGTTTTAAATATTGTTCTATTCCTGTGTTTCGTTATACATTTTCCAACACTTATGTGTTGTTTCATTTCGTAGGTGTTCTATCTGGTAGGCCCTACTCCCTAGCGGGAGAGCCCGTCCGAAGGACGGGCGTCCCGCTAGTAAATACAAATTGTCAAAAACATTTTTTATTTCATCTAAAGGGTTAGTCGGGCCCACAGGACAGGATGTTTTCGTCGCCAAATAGCCAAGAGAAAGAATTAGGAAAAATTAGGGAGAAAGTAGAATTAGGGACTCGGGGACCCAGTCCAGGTTACACCCAGAATAGGTTTTAGGATCGTAAAATGAACCTAAAATTGCATCTTGTGGGATGCACATCCTTGTCTATAATACCATGTGGTGTTCATTTCAAACCTTTCACTTTATTCCGTTAGAACAGGGATTTCCTGTCTGCTGTCTACGGTAGACAGCAATTTTATATGTGAAATTAAACAAATTTGGTGGGCAAATGCTGCGCAACAAATTACTCTCAAATTGAGTGTTATATCTGAACTTCGGTTTAACGCCCAAGTTCAAAATTACCGCATGAGTAAGGTACTATTCATTCAACGTCGAATGTCAACAATCATACAAATCAGATTTATCTTATTTCAATTTTAATTAACCACTTCCTTCGTCGATTCTCTTCAGGTCATCAACATGATGTATACATGTACATTTGATTTCATTCATAAATATTAAATCATAAAGTTCATACCAAATTATAACATTCCATTAAAAGTTAATTCCGTTATATCTGTATGTGGATGGCCTCCCAGAAGCGTAGCGAGCCATAGCTATGGTACGTTGTTTGGTTACACATCATTCGGTTATATGGATGGCTTAAATCCCCACAAGAAGCGTAGCGAGCCATAACTAGGATATGCTGCTTGGTTACGCATCAGTCACCACCAGCCAAACATCAGGATGGATTAGTAACGGTACATGGTATTTGAGCCACAATGGTATCAGCAAGTATCACTAACAGCCAACGTACTGTAACAATAAATTGAAATCAAAACCTGGCAAATAATATTTTGTATTTGCGAATAAAATTTGTATCCATCTTAGATACAAGTTCAACAAATAATTCTTTTGAGGCCGTACTAAGGACGGCGGATCCAAAATAGATTAATCTTGACATTCAACTGATGTAAAAAGAAATATTGTGGTTATATTTTCACCACATGAATTCATTTCAACATATCATAAATCATATTTATTTCGCGGGAGAAATCATGATTGTATGCTAATTTGCATAACGTTACATAATACCAGCGAGTTCATGAGTTCGCCCGCTTTCAATACATTGTTGTATTGAAATATATAATATTGGGTGGGGAAAATCATGATTAGGCCTAAAAAAAGGTTTGATTGGCGTAACATGACCAAAACAAATAGGGTAGGTCGGTCGGGATTTTTTTTTTTTTATAATATTTTTTTTAAAAATCATCTACTTTTGAACACTTAAAAGACAGCAGTACACACAAATGAAGAGACGGCAAAAATTCCCTTTTCTTTAAACATTTTTATTTTTATTTGTAGAAACCAACAGACTCTATGAGTACAAGTTTCTGAAGTTTTAAACAATAACAAACGTCAGATTTCAGTTTTTTTGTTTTTTGGTGTTTTTGTGTGTTTTTTTCCCCCTCAAAATAATAAAAAATATTCAGGGTCGGCGATGTATTAAGAGTCGGTCGGGTTACGCCAATCAAACATTTTTTTTAGGCCTTATTATGCTAATTTGCATAATGCCACGTAATACCAAGAAGTCATGATTTTGACCTTTATTCCCAGTACTCATTTCATACGGATAAAATTGTATATAAAATATATTTACACATTTAGGACAGTAAAAAATGTGCGGAAAGAAACCTACTATTATCCCATTTCAGTTCTATTCCAAAATAAATCAAAAGAGTATTGTTCGTTTCCTCCTCCAAAACTTCATTACTCATGATAAGACAAAACTAAACTAATACGGACATTTGTTTTCTTTATTTTCACGAGTACACTTAACGGAATATCCGTAATTTTCACGGAGTTAGATTTTGATACTCGAATTGATACTCAACTTGAGTATATACGGTTGGGACCGTGTAATATCATGAAATGAAAATTAGACGTATTTCATTGAACCAATATAGCACGCATACGCCTATAAATGATACACATTTTATTTACACTAATTTACAAACTTACTTGTTTGCATACTATTTCAGGTTCCGATAAATCTGACCATTTGATGATGTCCTTTACTCCCGCACCCGACGGCATGATAACACTACTTGAGTTGAGTCATGACGGTCGTCCATTTAACAGTATAACGCCGACTGAAAAGTAGGATACATTCTACGCAATATATTGCATTGATGCCACAGAATTACCTAAACGATGGGTTTGCAATACGCAAACTTTCCCCCATGAAGCAACGTAAATCAGGCTCAGAATCCCTGAGCTTTACCCTGATAGAGATGCTGGTATTTCGTCAGCAACCAAAAGATATCCGTTTATCAGGACATCGTACCAGGGAATGATTTTATTAGCCACGCCACGAATACAAATCTTTCGTATAGCGCGGGAAAATGTATTCACGTGTTATAAAGCAAGCCATAAAGCCCGCCAGCTATCGCTATTCGCGGCAGCTATCGCTATTCGCGCCAGCTAGTGCCGCACCTAACATGCCTAATCAAAAATAGTAATAATCTCCAAGATCCACGTAACATTGAGAGAATAGATGAAATAGAGGTTTGTCTCATGGGTTGGGACACTTACACCCATAACATTGAAAAAGGGGGACAACCAATTCGTCATTATTTCCCATGTATTTTTTTCTCAGGGATTGGCACACCCTGTCGACCGCTGGCTAGTATTGGACGATACTGGTACATTTTGATGTATCGCCCGATACTGGAACAAATTCTACCATATCGAGCGATACTGATTAATTATTTTGTACCAGTACCAGGCAATACAGGAACATTTTAGCGCGATAGTTTTACTCATCATAGCGATATAATGATAGTGCACCATAGTCCTGGGGAAATTCATTGATATGGCCTGTGAGGTGGAAAGTTAGTACAGACTCTTTTTGATGAGTGATTTGAGTTCATATAGGCATAATGTTATAATTTTCAGAGGGTGTGCAACATTTCACCCAGTGGCAATTGTAAAATCCAAGATGGTCGCCATTACCCAAAAATGCTTACTGTAACGGATTACCAGCAATTTTACCGGTATGAGAATAATTTTTGTAAAACAAAATTCAGAAAGAAGACACACCTGTTTCATACATAAGCCTACTAATTGGATAGCGCAACTGATGCTATGAATTGGACGTTATTCACCAACTATAACATTGAATTCAGAATAGGCCGATTCGGGTGCGAATCCCTTTTGTGGCACGTTTTGCATGGATTACCTCTATACCCGAATGATGTACGGACAGACGGTGTAGCTTTGTGTTCGTGGTAGTAGTATATTCGTCCGACTCAACAGTTTAATGGGCTTTAAGGCCAATTTTACGGGATGATCCTACCTTATTGGTGGAACTTTAGATTTATATATTTATTCAGATCCGACGTAGCCATAACTTCGTTTCTCCTGTAGTAGTATATTCAAATCCATTGCAAAAGTCTACCATGTTTGCTATGTATTCTTGATAGTACCCGTATTTAATATAGTTAATAGGAAACAGAAGAATCACTGTGGCTTAACTAGTACTGCATTGTCAGAATCAATGCAACACTGTGAAATATTGATGAAGATATCTATGCATTTAATGAGGAGTTTAATTCTATTCACAGGAAATAGTCGATATTTGTTGTTCGTTGTATACACATTTACGAAAGGAACAAAAAATGCCACGGAGTGCGTACAATTCTTACATGAGATAGTATACAAATACTACATGGTAGAGGGGAAAAGAGCAAACTTTTTTCCCGATTACTGGCTATACGGACCTATCACCCCGAACCCGAAAGGTGAGGGGTGATAGGTCCGTAACCGACGATCGAGGGAAAATAGTACCACGGTCTGCAGTTCACCGAGGGGCCCAATAGATTCCACCAGATCCCGAATAAAGAGCAGAAAATATTTGTTTTATATCCTTCATCAATATATTACTTGTTCATTAATTTGTTAAAAGTAGACTCTTAAGACTGAGCTAAGCCTAGGCCTTACTAGGCTAAGATTAAGCTTTGTAAATTTTAGCCTAGGCCTAGGGCCTAGGAAACGAGAAATATAAAAAAAGAATTTTACTCGCCACCTGGCACTAGTAGAGTAGCTGCAATATGTTTCACGGCTGTTCGACTGTCCGCTTTATAATTAAAATTATGGGATAAAAAAAGATTATATAGTGGCCCTTTTATGGTTTGACCTGATTTAGGTATTGCTAATGAAGAAGAGTAGGTGAACATTTCAAGAAAATTGTTCGAGCCCTTTTTAAATTATCGGCATTTTCTACTTGATACATATCTTACATGTAACTCTATGGGAAATGTGGACGATGAGGGCGCTATTATAGTAAAAAAAAATAAGATTCAAAGCTCTATTTCTCAGAACTGGCACCAACAAATGTTCTGAAATTTCTACAAGAGATGGCCAGTATATTCAGGTATTTGAATCAGTTAAAAACAGAACTGGGCCAGCAAGTTACGGTGTTCTCAGCACAAAACGGACACATTATGTGGGATCAAACAGCCGTGGTTTCAAAGTCAAAAGCTGACTGTTCAAAAGTTTCAAAAAGTTCCAACTCACGAACTATTCAATTCAAATTTCATTCGGTTACGGGCACCGGCATACAATTTGGAAAGCAATATGTCGAGTGCGGCGTTTTCCATTAAAGTGTAATCGGCGTTGGTGTCCTTGCAAAATTCGCAAAAAACTAACACCCCATATTTTATTTGTTTTTTTAGTGTTCTCGCTGTCTGCGCTGTCAATAAATTGAGTCAATTGATCATCATTTACACGCCGAAACCGTGGAGTTTCACCAGCAGCCGCCATTGTTGAAACTGTTGTCGTCTGTTTACGTTTTTCTTTTGAAAGGCTTGTCAATCCTAAAGTCAACTGTCATAATATTAACATAAGGAGAACTTTGACACGTAAATCGAGGTCATAGGGTAATAGTAGACTATTTCATTCTCCAAATAGTACCTCTCTCCCTCGTCAATAGCATTTTTGGTCTTCTTGCCTAATGGTGAGACTATTTTTGATCATGTGACACACATTTAACCAATTAATAAAGGAATATATTGATGAAGGATATAATGTGCCCTATTGCCCCGATCACACCATGTTGTATTTGTTTTATTACACCTCACTGTGACTCTGGGGATGAGGTTGTAGGGAAATAGTCAAAACTATTTCCCTAGGGAAATAGTACTTGTGATTGGAATTGGCTAATGAATTGCCATGATTAGTTCATGAATATGAGGTGTTATGAGGTGTAATAGTATACAAATATGGACTGTTCATGAGGGAAATGGGGTGAACTATTACCCCCCAGGTGATTTGGAGACCGTAATCCTACTATTAGGTCTCCAGATCACCGAGGGACAATAGTCGACCCCATTTCACGAATAAAGAGCAGTCCATATTTGTTTTATATAACGTATGAAAATATTTTTGTGTGCGATTTTGATCAAATTAAACTTGAACAAGTACTTACAAGCGAGTCGATCCTCCATGCCATTATGGCAAAATCGTACGAGGCAGGTCATTTTTTGTCTTTCAAAAAGTACTATTGATCGCCTGGTCAATAGTACTTTTTGAAAGAACCCCCCCCCCCCCCCCCCCCCCCCTCCCCCCGGGAAGTGACGTCAAGCATGAAATGGACTGAACTATTTTGTGTTATCTGATGTATCCACCAATCAGATGGCTACAATATTTTCATGCATAATATAATGAAGTATAGTATACCTTAGTTGATTTTGTGATGTATAACTTATTGTTTTGAAATATCGGTTTAATAATTGTTTTTACAAAAGTCCTAAAGCCAACAATTGATTAGTTAAATCGATATCAAAAAATTATTTGGTGTACAAACTACTACTACTACTACTACTACTAAGCTGCATTTTAGAAACGCTTTTCGTAAAAAACCCAAAGCGCTTTACAATTTAAAACAATTTAAAAATCAACAAATTATAAAACTACAATTTAAAAGTACACAGATTGGAGGATAAAAGATAAAACTGGTAAGATATATACAATACCAGAACCAATTGTAAGACATGCATACAGGTATAAAACAATTTAAAAATCAACAAATTAAAAACAAAAAGCTAATAAGAATTTGGTTTTAACATAGTGACGTAGGCCTATACAATTTACGTCACTATGTAATACCACCGATGAATGATATGACAAGCTTAAATGTAAAGAGTGATATGACAAGCTCATTAGATGTAAACTCCGTCAGATACGTTTGAAGTAACATGTTCATCCGCAACACACCTCAGTTATGACGTCACTTTAGTGGAGACTCTAAACAACACACGGAAGCATTCCTAAAACTATGCTGGTTCCCTGCATCAATGGGCTCCACACAACTTATCATACTTATTATAAGTTGGGCCGGGGATCCAGGGTGCAGGGAACCAGCATATCCTAAAACA
The DNA here is from genome assembly GCA_035610835.1 of Ophiura sarsii. Taxonomy (NCBI): domain Eukaryota; kingdom Metazoa; phylum Echinodermata; class Ophiuroidea; order Amphilepidida; family Ophiuridae; genus Ophiura; species Ophiura sarsii. The sequence goes on from CM069457.1 coordinate 27,989,836, forward strand.
TGTATAATACATCAAATGTCATGAGATTTTCTCAGACAGGGTCATGCGCAGACGCATTCTTTGAAATTAAAGATTTTGTATTAACTCATTAAGATCAGAAATGCTGAATGTGTTGTATGAAAGTCTTGAGCCTATTACAATTTTCCTGGAGAGTCCAGTCGTACATTTTGTTGTGGCAGAATCCATTTTCGAAGTACCACATAAAATACTTGAATTTTGTTAAATAGGATAACTTATATAAAGATTTAAACTGTTTTGGTACTTGATTTTGCGATATTATTTATTCTACACAGTGATGTGTGATATATTATACTACATTTACGATTCTGCCTAAGGCAGTATCTGTCTCCAATAAAAACTGCTATACAGGTGTCACGTGCGATATGGATGCAACGACTTGATTATGTCTGGCAGTGACCCTCTGTAACCTTTGACCTTTGCACCTGAATGCTTCTGCAAATGCCTTTCTGTATGGCTCGTTACTGACATTATACAAGATCGGGTTGATGGCAGAATTCAACAGCGTTGCCAAACGCCCTGTCCATAAGATATATTGCTGCTGTGCTTGTGTAAAAATGCGGTGCTGTGTAAACCAAAAGGAAATGGCATCAAGATTGATCAGTTCATACGGTGCAAGACACAGGAAGAATACGGTACCATTTAGTATCAACATCCGGGCTATTTGATTGCGCGTATGCAGTATGGATTTTGATTGTGAATGGTGGATGCCCTTTCGCGTACTAAGCGTATAGATGATGTTGACATACATGCATAAAGAGCACACGCAGGAGATAATGAATTGGGCGTAATCAATCAACTGGAACACTTTCCAACACCAAATACAATCGGACGTGCAGACTGAAAATCTCGGAGACAGGCCGTAGAAATCTTTCTTATCAGGCCAACTTACGCAAACGTATTCGATGACGTCATACCGGAGAGTGAAGCACGCCATCATTAGAGCGAGCAACCACGCACCGACAACCATTCGTGCAGTCCACCATGTTCCTTTGATCACGTGATGTCTTATCGGGTGACAGAGGGCGAGGAACCTTTCGAAAGTCCCCAAGGTGATCAAGTAGACGGCGGCGAAGTAACAAAGGTTTATGGTAAAAATAGGTATGACGCAACCAACCCACGTGACACTAAAATGTCCATAATCGATAGGTGTATTGAAATATGTGTTCAGGGAATGAATCGATCCGACCATCAATACTATCATATCGCTAATCGCTAAGTTGCATAAGTAAACATTGGTGATGGTTCGCATTTCTTGGATAATATAAACAACGTATAAGAAAGCAGCATTGGACAAGATACCAAAGACTGCAATAATTGGTACAATACCAGCGATAACGATTTGTTTGTATATATCGTAAAGACCCGTGGAGGCCTCTTCAACCGTCAAAAGAACGTCACAACCCTCGAGTTCCTCTGAAGTATTCATGTTAAAGAACAGAGATCAAGGCTGCCACACCGTGCCAGTTATCTACGATAAGATCATTCCAGAGGCGCGTATGAAAGATCTATTAACGATCACGTGAGTGTTTTTACTGATTGGTATTTAGGAGTTCTGCAACTTGACGGCTATCAAGAGTAGCAATTAATAAGCTGTTACTGTGAAGATCATGAAGATGGAAGATGTAAATTAGATATCATGATAATTGTGTGCACACTCCGTTACAATCGATAGAAGAGGTGACCAGTCTCTGGCGAAGAGGTTCACAAGACTCCATGTCCGATGCCAATCAAGACAAGCGTAGGTGTCAGTTTATGTTCAGAGACTAAATTATGTAAAAAGTCTACATTTAGGTGAAACAGGACAAACGATTGCAATGAATGTTTATGAACCCAGGAACCGAAGTCACGACAGTTTTAACTGGGTGCTCGCTCACACAATACTTGGTTGTCATATGACCTTGATGGTCCTTCTGCGACATGAAAACGCCGGGTAAAATCATTGGATAGATGTAATACAAGGCATCAACGAAAAGTACCCAAGCATGTCGTTCAAACACCATCAACACATACATTATATACGTCAAATTTACTATCAATACCTTATAGAGGCTGAAGAACAAGAGGCTTCGATTTGTTGGACACAACATGTACGGATCGATGACTCGAAGTCACAGATCATCGAGTATTATTACATGATAGTCCTAGTACTATCTTAGTTAACTGACATGTATGTATGAAGTCAGAGCGTATTCCGTGTGAGTTATGGAAATCTATAGGACGCTCGGAACCGGCGAAGACTTTTTCCAAAGTCGTACTATGGCATCCTAAGCTTTGTAAGCAATCTGAAGATTAACTAGCGAGTACTATTTCAAGCATCTATGTAGAATTACAGGCGAAGACGTTTTACAAAGTCATACTATGGTATTCTAAGTTTAGTAAGTAATCTGAAGATTCACTAGCGAGAACTATTTCAAGCATCTATGAAGAATTACAGTCAAAGACGTTTTCAAAAGTCATGGCATCCTAAGCTTAGTAAGCAATCTGGAGATTCACTAGCAAGAACTATTTCAAACATCTATGTAGAATTACAGTCGAAGACGTTTTCCAAAGTCATACTATGGTATTCTAAGCTTAGTAAGCAATCTGAATATTCACTAGCGAGAACTATTTCAAACATCTATGTAGAATTACAGGCGAAGACGTTTTCCAAAATCATGCTATATGGCATCCTTAGCTTTGTAAGCAATCTGAAGATTAACTAGCGAGAACTATTTCAAGCATCTATGTAAAATTACAGGCGAAGATGTTTTTAAAGTCATACTATGGTATTCTAAGTTTAGTAAGTAATCTGAAGATTCACTAGCGAGAACTATTGCGTTAAACCTGGACTACTGTGTGGTTCCGATTTTTGTCCTGGGCTTTAATCTACCTTCTTTTTCTCGCATCGTATAATTTATGTCAGTGATTGCTTGAATAAAGATTGATTACACACATCAAAAATATATGTTGAATTACAGGCGAAGACGTTTTCCAAAGTCATACTATGGCATTCTAAAGCTTAGTAGGCAATCTGAAGATTCACTAGCGAGAACTATTTCAAGCATCTATGAAGAATTACAGTCAAAGACGTTTTCCAAAGTCATACTTTGGCATCCTAAGCTTAGTAAGCAATCTAGAGATTCACTAGCAAGAACTATTTCAAGCATCTATGTAGAATTACAGTACAGGCGAAGACGTTTTCCAAAGTCATACTATAAGCTTAGTAAGCACTTTGAAGATTCACTAGCGAGAACTATTTCAAGTATTTATGTAGTAGAATCACAGCACACCGACAGGTGGTAGGTGGAAGCAGCAGCTATAGCTCACCAAGGCATCCTAGAAAAACATCCATGAGGCTGTGTCTGACACACTTAGAGCATTCATCACGCCTTATTATCACTATATAACATCGAAGATACCAATAAACAAATGCAGGTCTTTCAGATGAATGTCTCAATGTCTAATATGTATTTACTGAGCACAACATGTTAGCAAGTAGTGAGTGTATCTTTTGATTCAGCCGAAACGTCCTTTCCCTACTTCAGTTTTCACGCGCGACCATCATGTGTAAAAAGTTAATTACATTTCAGAGTGGCTCACTATTTCTGGTTCTGTGTGTAATTACAAGTATATGTTATTAAACTAGTGAACAAATCTTTAACACTTTCCACGCGGCTATTAGTTTTACCATTACAAAACAGATTTTTCAGAAACCTTTCCAAACTTTCAAAGTCTGATCTCAAGGATTACAGAATCAATACTAGGCATGTTTGTACTTATTTTAATGCATTTCTCATAATGATTCAAAATATGGTGATGAACTTCAATAATTGTAACATTTTTGAAACATTTTGTGAAATGTTGGAACTGTCGTCTGCGTGAAAAGTGTTAATTAAACTAGTAAAAGAATCTTAAAACACTTTCCATGCGGCAGGCGGCTGCATGCAGACGACATTCCAAAATTTCACAAAACGTTTAAAAATGTCAAAAGTATTGAAATTCATTACTATATTCGGAATCACCATGAGAAATGCATTGATATAAGTACACACATGTTTATTATTGGTTCAGTAATCCTTTAGATAGACTCAAAAAATTGCGAAAGGTTTCTGACAAATCTGTTTTGTATAATGGTAAAACTAAAAGCCGCATGGAAAGTGTTAACACACTGTTAAACCTGTCTCGTAATTTGCTGTAGGTAATCAAACGCTAAGTTATGACCTCTCTAACGAGTGTGGACTTTCTTTACAATAATTTAACCAGTCTTTGCGCTGCGCGTTAAGATTCATTCATTAGATTAATTTCATAAATTTCTCCTACGTAATTGAGCTCTCTAACTACAGACTGTAACAATAAAGTTATACAATATTTTCACATGTATGTCTCCAAAAGGAAAGAATAAACACTGCAGTGACAGAATGTTTCCTAGCAATGTCTAGCGCAAAATAGATAAAATTATTGGTAACCAAAAGCAAATAGTGGCGTTTATAATTGCTTTACATTAAAAGTTATGCCCATTAAAACTATGAGGCCATACCATTGGGCCAGATTCACCGTTTCTTTAGCATTAACAGTTGTTTGTACTAATAGGTTGAAATGATTGGCTTCCCACCACCATGCAGGGATTATGAGAGAGGATAAAACAACAAGATTTTGGTGTGTTTCATTTTTTTCTTCTTTTAGAAATTGATCTTTTGAAACGCAACATTACCCGGTCCTGAAAAGGGGGTAATTCGTGTTTTCGCAGTGTGACATTTATTCCACAGTTGGCCATTGATTTTGTCAATTTTAGATAAAGAAATTGGCCCAAGTAGTTTTGCGACTTCTCTAGACTATTTGGCCACACCTCCGTCATTGTCCTAAGAAGATTTTAAATTCTGGTCTCCGATTTTTCTCGGTTCCCATAGACATTATGCGAACAATCATGGCTTCATAGCGCGTTCTTAGGTTCTAGTTTACATCAATGAATAAATTAGTTATCAGTGTTCCTTTTTCTTATTTCTAAAACTTAAGAGCTCGACAAATGCATCGTGTGAAAAAAGCTTTAGTTGGCTGGCGTTGGCGCAATGTATTGTGGGAAGACCTTAAACTCTTCTTGGGTCATTATCCGTCATTATACCACCGATTTGAACGAAACAAATTTTATTTTGTAGCGATAAGTATTATTACTTATTATTACTGGTATGAAACACAAAACAATAATGAAATGAACACTATTTCTAGTAAAGTGTTTCATTCTTTTTTGTTACAGTCTGTAATAAGGGGTTCTTATAATGTCCTATTAACTAATTACATGCATTGTCTGTCATTATACCCCCGATTTGAACGAAAAAGGTTTATTTTGTAGCGATAAGTATTATTACTTATTATTACTGGTACGAAACACATAACAATAATGAAATGAACACTATTTCTAGAATAGTGTTTAATTCTTTCTTTTTTGTTACACTCTGTAATAAGGGGTTCTTATAATGTCCTATTAACTAATTACATGCACTTCAGATTGAGATATGTGAATGGTCCCTTTACACTGCATTCACCAATACATTGAAAGCAGCGTGAGAACCAGACGACGGTGGACATGAATGCCCGTAAATTTTGATTCTCCGTTGGTTGCAATGTAAAGATGGATTTTAATATGATTCCAGAAAATTATCACACGCTGAACCTACATTATTTCATCCTAAAGCCGCTGTAGTTACACTAATCAACCCCAGTGTTAGTGTTACATTAAAAAAATAATAATCCGTCGTTAACCGTTCGTCCCATTCGCTTAATTACTTAAACTCGTAGCAGTGGCGTATCTGGGTCACTTGTCAGAAGGGGGGGGGGGGGGGGGGGGGGGGGGGGGGGGGGGGGGGGGGGGGGGGGGGGGGGCAAAGGTTATTTTCCCCGGTGGACTTAAACTTTTTACCGGTGGACTTTAACTTTACCAGCAGTCTGGGCAAATTTCCATAATTAAGGTCTAATCCTACAATGTATTGCACACGTTTAAAAAATTCAAATTCCGTAATTGCATTTTATTCTTAACAGGCGAAATACGGGGTTTACTTGACATTTTCTAGTATACAATATAATATTAAAATGATTAAGGAATAACATTATAAGTAAGATGGCCGAGAACGATACGATAACTATGCTCACTTGATCACTTGAACCGTTCCAAATAAAATTTAGAAAACTTTCCCAACTTATTAATTATTAGTAATTATTAATTATTATTAATTATTAATTATTAATTATTAATTATTAATTATTAATTATTAATTATTAATTATTAATTATTAATTATTAATTATTAATTATTAATTATTAATTATTAATTATTAATTATTAATTATTAATTATTAATTATTAATTATTAATTATTAATTATTAATTATTAATTATTAAAAATTAATTATTAGTATTCTCGTACTAAACATGGGTTTAGCTTAAAACCGTGTTTAACTAAACGCGTGTCTAACTTAAACGTGAGTTTATCTTTAAACGACGTGTTTAACAAAACACGATTTTAAACTCTGCAAATGCGTTGATTGTATACAGGTATTTAATTCATTGTGGCCCTAATGGGTTACAATAGATATCGACCGAATGCCTTAAATACACGGTACTTTTAAAGACTACACGATCCGCACGGCAGCTTGCACCGGGCACGGTTGAGTGATCATTCAAGGCATACAGATGGTGCGCGAGTTTAGTTAAACACGCATTCAACCAGGGACAATCAAATGGAGGGACAAGAAACTATTGTACTATTATATAAGTATGCGTGTTGCGGGGGTACAAATATCATCAGTTGAGCAAGCATACACAATACATTCATGAACGGGCACTGGTACAAATCTCAGCAATCATACTGCACGAGTCGCTGTGTGTCTTGCTCGATACGAATGGACCCTTAGTCGGGTGAAAGCTCGACATGACCGTGAAGTAGGGTACAAATGTGATTTTATTGTTGAAAATCATGGATGAGTAAGTCTAGATTCACACCACCGGGTGCCAAAATGGTACTCTTGGGCAACTTTTTTTATTGACGTCTTAAGCCATAATAATGACAGTTATAATAATGACAAATATATTTGCAACACAAACATCTTGTGTTTGGTATGAAATTAAAGCACGGCCTATAGATTCAAATTCAGGCTAATGACGCAATCGTTTTTATTTTAGCATTTTTAGTGTCTTAGCTGTTCTCAATGTTGTTAGTTTCAAAATATAAGTCTTTGCTTCTATTTCCAGCTTATTTTGAATCACTTTACCCGCAATATTATGCTATCTCACAGTGTTTCCAAATTAATGAGGCCTAATGTTGTTTTTACATGCCTGTACGCAACTATTCATATGTCCTTAAGAAAATCAGTGGAGAAGTAATATAATGAGAATACCGGTAACTGCAGTATAGGGGTTTCTTATGTTCTGAGGGTGGAATTGTGAAGTATTATATACTGTTGCCTTCAACAAGGCACGGTTTTAATTAAACAACATAACCACAAATAATGAAGACCATGGTCTCAATCTACTTGTATTAAATATTTGAACGTTTTTTAAACATTTGAACTCCAAATATATTACTAACAAGCACCTGATGTGTATGGAGACAGGCATTGACAGTTTGACAGTTTTGCTTGTATGGATGAAGTATCACATCTTGAAATAGACAGGCAGGATATAGCGTTTTATGTACGTTACATGAAATTACAGGTGACATGAAATTACAGGTGACATGAAATTACAGGTGACATGAAATTACAGGTGACATGAAATTACAGGTGACATGACATGTATGAATACATTTTAATCACGTTTGACCTCTTTTGACTTTTATATGTATTTATTATATAATTGTATATGTATTCCAGGAGTCAACAGCTTAAATTTGATACCAAACATGATATTTTGTTTATAAGACCAACTATATTTGTCATAAATATAACATTATCGAAAAGGGCGTGGCTTGACGTCATTCCCCCTCATGTAACATTTTCAGCAATAAAATTGCATTTGTACCCTACTTCACGGTCATGTCATAATTGTGAAGATATCCACTTGACTACATACCTGTGCAATTCCTACTGAACTACTATACTCTAGAAATGCAAATATATATCATCAAAGAACATCATTTTCCGATTAATTTGGATATTGGATTCAATAGGAACAAAATGTCTATAGTTTAAACTTCCCAGGAAAAATATTAATTTCTTTGTTCTAGCATGTTTTCACATTTTTTATAAATCTAAAATTATCACATTTTTCTCAAATATACCGATTATTATTAACACTAGAACGTTATTTATTGAACAAATCACGTATAAATTGTATTCAGTTTGACCTAGGCCCAAGTTTTTTTGGAAAATTATATTTTGATCATTTTTCGAAAGATTATAGGGCAACCTTTGAGTTCCTTGAATAAAAACACACCGCAACTACTAGAGCTAACCCGCAACACGCATGTTTTGTTCTTTTTTTTGTAATTGAATACAATGATGTAACGATACCATAGGCCGTTTCTAGTCCCTCCATTCGATTGTCCCTGATTCAACTACCCCCGTACCCACAGTCAATAGTTAGGTCACCCAAGCCCTATATGAAAGCTATGAAGATTGTTAAACGGGGTCAGTCGTCACAAACATGCACAAACACAATAGCCAAGCGACCTTGCTTTTGTCAACACTCCCTACACAAAAAGGACTGCAGTGCAAATCTCTACGATTTTCGCTATAATCTCTATGGCGGATTTCATTCCGTTGTATGAAGCTATGATATTTGCGTGGTCTTCGCTATCTCCCAGCAGATAAAGCAATACGTACATGGACTTTTTTGTAGACGAGGGTTCATTTCATGATTTGGTGAGGTTTAGAATGAGTTAGGATTCCTGTAATTTCGAAGACCACAGATTTTCAAAACGTGAATTTTCCAACATTTTACGACATAAATTTGGTCACAAAACGTGTTTAATACTATACATTTTACCGTTCTGCAGATGCTAATGACCCTCCTCTAAAATTCTACATGATTTTTAACACGTTTCTCAGTTTTTAAGATGCCCAAATAGACCGTTTTCCGAAGCTACTTCTAGCAAATATTGCAGTCACTGAGACTCCATTGTTTTCTTGCGTATAACAAAATCTGACACGCAGCGTGACCTCCCTGCTGGCTGCCCACTGTTTAAAGTTAGACACATTTCGGCGAGTTAGACGCGTGTTTAAGTAAAACAAATGTACGAGAATTGCGTTTAGTTAAACGCTGTGTCTAAAATCAAAGTAAGACGCGTGTTTAGCTTAAAACCGTGTTTAACTACGTACGAGAAAACGGGCCTTAAAGTCTATCTCAAGAATTACTGAACCAATACTAGGCATGTTTGTACTTATATTTCAATTCATTTCTCATGGTGATTCTAAATATGGTGATGAAATTCAATAACTTTGACATTTTAGAAAATATTTTGTGACATTTTGGAATGTCGTCAGCAGTCGCCTACCACGAGGAAAGTGTTGAAGTCTAATCCCACAATGTATTGCACACGCTTAGAAAATTCCGATTGCATTTGCTTCAATATCAGGCGAAATAACATGATAACCGGGTTTTACTTTACATTTTCTGGTATATAATATAATATTAAATTGATAAAGGAATATTACATTATAAGTAAGATTGCCGAGAACGATATAATATTCTCAATTGATCACTTTAAACCTTTACAGATTTGGAAATGTCTTGCCAGAAATGGACATTTACCGGACTAATGAACAGAACCTTCCTTTATGATCTAGAACTATAAATGGAGATGTCTACTATACTAATCATGCTAATATACCAACTCATACCAACTCGTCACTCGTCAGCAATCATCGCTGCTTCAAATTGTGAGATAGGCTTTTACGACGGGTATTCATATAGGTTAGGTCCGCATTCTCGTACGTAGTTAAACACGGTTTTAAGCTGAACACGCGTCTAACTTTGACTTTACATGTAGACACAGCGTTTAACTAAACCCGATTCTCATACATTTGTTTTACTTAAAGGTCCAGCGACGTGCTCATGAAACTTATTTTTAAAAGTTATACAATATATTAGTTAGAACATTTCACATGTTATATCTTTTAAAATGTGAATAAATATATTTAAAAAAAAGATAAAATACGTTCGGCCGTATACCAAATCCAAGCCTTTCGCCAGAAACGCAATGAACCATGAAGTGGTTTGGGCGACTTTGCTGGTGACGTCACTCCGGGAGGAACTGAAGTGTCAATACGGTCAGATTCCCGGACTGACGTCACAGTGTCCGTGTTGTCTAAGAGGAGAATTTGTAGTAAGCAAACAATGCACCACGGTCTAAAAATATGGCCTCAAAATAACATGTGTATTACGTTGTACAGGTTCCCTTACAAACAGTATCATGACCTCGATCTATTCATTCACTTAATGTGATAATACGGCTAATCCACTTGTGATTGTATGGTTTTGAATGCACACAGCATGGATGTTTAAAGTTCGCGCGGTAATTCAATTGTTCAGCAAGGCATGATGATGGAAAAGGGCTAATATTGTAAAGAGTGTGTGAAGACATATTAGACCCTAGGTTTGTCACAATGTTACAGTGCATTGTTGGCTAACTATGATTTCTCCTCTGTGTGGCCTGGTAGAGCGGGTTTTTCAAAATACGAAGATCGTTTTTAACACTGATTTTGGGCGCATTTATGGTTTTTGTAAATTTCTTCTTTCCCTTTAATGGATCGCTCATAAAATGTTCATTTTCGAAATCCTTGTGATTTTGTCTTTATTTTGATATGTAATAAACGATGCATTTCGGTGGACCTTTAAACACGCGTCTAACTCGCCGAAATGTGTCTAGCTTTAAACATGGGTACGGGGGTAGTTTAGTGCGCGTTTAACTAAACTCGGGCACCAACTGTATGACCTGAATGATCACTCAACTGTGTCCGGTGCAAGCTGACGTGCGGATCGTGTAGTCTTTAAAAGTACCGTGTATTTAAGGCATTCGGTCGATATCTATTGTAACCCATTATTGTTAGGCCTATAAATATTAAAGGTATATTATGTGATCTTTCCAGGGAATGCCCTCAACATCGAAAAAAAAAATGAAAGCAGATTTTCTTGCAGATTTACATTTCTGATCATAACTCGTACATACATTCCAAGTTACAGGGCGATACGATTCTTAATTACTTCAAAATCATAGTTTTAGAGTGAAAATAATCTGTCGGGTTAACACGACAGTTTATATTTTCACTCTAAATTCACTCTAAAACCATGATTTTGAGGTAATTAGGAATCTTATCGCTCTGTAACTTGGAATGTATGTACGATTTGTGATCAGAAATGTAAATCTGCAAGAAAATCTTCTTTCTAAAAAAATCATGAATAGAGGGCGCCCTCTGGAAAAGATCACATAATATGCCTTTAAGCAAAACATTGAGATTGCCACTTCTCTATAAAAATAGATCATAAAAAAGAAATCATAATTTGGGCTGCCCCTTCCTTCGATGTGAGAGTAGGTTCCTCTTTCCTACTTGTGGAATTGGCATGATTGGTGGCTCTGAAAAGAGCTTTGGCTATTCCAATTGAAATGCATATATACATGTACACCCCCTATAGAAGATATGGCGTTAATCTTCCGTGAGTGTATAGATTTCAATGGAGTCTCTCATGCAGGTACAGGGTGTCCCAAAAGTCTATGCACGACTTTGAAGCTTTGTATTTCACAAAATATAAGTCGTATTGAAAATATGAATACATATTTAGAAAGAGGAGATGTGGGAAATAATGTTGATACCAAACATTGGAGTGACATCTGTTTGTAATGCCACCCTAGAAGTAAAATATGTATTACTGCAAAAATGTAATTTTATACTTCAGGAGGAATAAAGTTCATAAATCCATACCTATTGAGATTAACAAAAAGACGGGTAGAGTTGGTTACACGGAAAGTGATCCATCAATTGTAATATTTATAATTTTACATTACAGTGATCCTATCATAATAACAAACTATATCTGTCCGCTGCTTTAATGTTTTGTTTGATCTGAATCTTGTATGGAAACTTCTTCAAGTCCTTACGCAAAATTCTGTGAACAGTTGATCTTTTAATCTTGTTTTCTGCGGAAGGTCGGCGAATAGATCTCTTTGGACTTTTGGCTACTGCATGTCTTATGACATCAATGTGACTTGTTGATCTACCAGTCTTTCTACCACATCGATACAAATCATGCACAGTTCCTGTGTTCAAAAATGTATCCACCAACTTCAGAATGGATATTCTTCCTGGTGCGCGTTTCTCTTTGAAATGTTTTCTTAATTTTTTTGAGTAAGTTGAACTGAATTTGATTTAGCGTAGAACCATACAATGTGTATTCGCTTATCTATGCTGTTAACCATCTTGAATGAAGACTTTTGCTGTGCAATGTTGTCTACTACGCCTATTTATGTTATGAGTGACCAAGTTTCGTAATAACATTAATGTTGCAAGGTAATCAGTGAACTGTGACTAATGCGCAACGTTGCTTTCATACTGTTAATTAATGCGCACCTGATTTTAGTGTGGTAATTGGTATGGGTTGGTCTGGCACATGGCCAAAAACTTTCAACCAGTTTCATAATGTTGTGGGTTCACCATAGGGTTGTGTTTGGTATCAAAATAATTTCCTAAGTCTCGTCTATCAAAATATGGTTAAATTTATACCATATGATTTATATTTTATGAGATATGACTCTTCAAAAACGTGCATAGACTTTTGGGACACCCTGTACTTCCATTTGAAATTCACACTCCATGCGGGGAAGATTAACACTTTCCATGCGGCAGGCGTCTGCAGACGACAGTCCAAAATTTCACAAACTGTTTCAAACATGTCATAATTATTGAATTTCATTACCGTTTTTGGAATCACTATCAGAAATGCATTGAAATAAGTACAAACATACCTAGTATTGGTTCAGTTATCCTTGAGATAGACTTTTGAAAGTTGGAAAAGATAAAAGATTTCTGAAAATCTGTTTTGTATACGCTAAACTTGAGATAGACTTTGAAAGTTTGGAAAGGTTTCTCAAAAAATCTGTTTTGTATAATTATGGTAAAACTAAAACTTAAAAGCCGCGTGGAAAGTGTTAACATGCTTAATAGCCGCGTGGAAAGTGTTTTAACACTTAAGACTGTGTATTTTTAAAACCCAGTCGCATCTCGGGGATGAAGGTTGGAGAAATCATTTCATACTTGGTCCACACATCAGTTATGATGAACCATCTCATATTATGGTGATAAATCTTTCATCGCGAGTCCCAGTGTTTCTAGATCAAAACACCCTAAATTTGCCAATTTCGACCATTTTAGCCTATATTCAGAAACGGGTAGTATTAGTTTAAACCCTCCAACTGCAAAACGATTTTGCACAAGACACTTACACTGCAGTATCATCTTAAGATACCTATAGAGTATATAACCTGTGCATTACATTTTGTTTAGCTTCTGTAACTTTTGTTTTATAACGGGATCAAACTTGTGTTTTTCATGAAAAATAGCTCAAATTATGTGTCAAATTAAAAACGGGAATTATTTTACGTCAAGTAACCAATTTTAAAAATTCATATATTAATGCAATCTATACATATTAGTCTTCAACATATAAAAAATCACCGTTGGCTTTTTATTCCCACAAGTCGCTGTGTGACGTCAAAGTTACGCGTGTATATCACTCTACATGAAATGTTGGAAAATGAATGACGCATAGTGTATCAACCATCTCCGTCATATGAGGGATGAAATGTTGTGTTTACGACGTGCATCTAAATAAATAATATATCCCATCTTGATAACAATCTTCAAATCCAAGATGGCCTCCAAAATGGCCGTCATAATTGCCAAAATACATATAGAATGCTCATATTGAATTCCATACACTAAATTATGCAGTTTCAATGCCTATGATCGAAATGCCTGAAAGGAGACACTAATTTAAGACGTTCTTGAGGATTCTTTACCTTCCATGATGGCCGCCGATAATGTCAAAATGGACATTAAATGGATGGAACAATGATTCTTTATTTGTTATAGCTATCTTCTTTAAGACTAGGGTTTAACAAAACGTATACGATATCGTTATTATGTATCAAATTAAAAACGGGAATTAGTTTACGTCAATTAACCAATTTGAATATTCTACAAATCAATGCTGTCTATATATACATATTAACCTTTAAAATAAACATAATCATTATTAGCTTTTTATTCCTACATGTCGTTGTATGTAAGTCCTAAAAAACCATGGTACCATACAGACACATGTGGCTGAATTGGAATCACCGATTGATATACTTAATTTTCATTTCTCAATTTTTTTTGCTAGACATATTTAATTTTCCAATGTATCTTTATAGCAATGTAGGCCTATATACTTTCTGTTGTTCGTATGCCATGCATAAATTCGTTTTGGGGGTACCGTTCACTATTTGGACATTCAACCATTTGCTGGTCACATTTTAAACACTGCCTTCAATGATCCTTACCATACACACATTATGTAACTGCTAGCAATGTATTGGCCATTTTGTTTTGTTTGTTTGTTATACACGGTGGGTCAGCACGAACACACGTTTGGGTCCTGATGTTAATGCCCGTTTTAATGGCAAGCAGAAACGTTTGACTATTCTGTGGTCATTAATCACTTGCCATGCTTGAATCACAATATCTCTCCCAATTCATATCATAAACCAATAATTTGTTTTCCAATGGACAATGGACAGTTTACACTAAACATGCTAAAAGCAATGGATACTATACCGGTATGTCATTAACATGTCACCAAAGACATTTTCAAGCATTTCATGGCCACATTCAGCATTTGGTGGTCAACATAGTTATTTCAAGATACCCATGATTAATTATATATGGTGCCTAAATATTATACTGTAATAACGATATTATATAATCTTTTTTTTAAAAACCTCGTCTAACAGAAGATAGGTATGACAAATAAAGAAGCTTTGTTTCAGCCATTTAATGTCCAATTTGACATATCGGCGGCCATTATGGAAGCTAAAGAATCCTCAAGAATGTCTCAAATGTGTGTCTTCTTTCAGTCATTTCGAGCAGGCATTGAAACTGCATAATTTAGTGAATGGAATTTAATACACGCTTTCTTTATGTATTTTGGTGATTATGGCGGCCATTTTGGAGGCCATCTTGGATTTGAAGATTGTTATCAAGATGGGATATATTATTTATTTAGATGCACGTCGTAAACACAACATTTCATCCCTCATATGACGGAGATGGTTGATACACTATGCGTCATTCATTTTCCAACATTTCATGTAGAGTGATATACACGCGTAACTTTGACGTCACACAGCGACTTGTGGGAATAAAAAGCCAACGGTGATTTTTTATATGTTGAAGACTAATATGTATAGATTGCATTAATATATGAATTTTTAAAATTGGTTACTTGACGTAAAATAATTCCCGTTTTTAATTTGACACATAATTTGAGCTATTTTTCATGAAAAACACAAGTTTGATCCCGTTATAAAACAAAAGTTACAGAAGCTAAACAAAATGTAATGCACATGTTATATACTCTATAGGTATCTTAAGATGATACTGCAGTGTAAGTGTCTTGTGCAAAATCGTTTTGCAGTTGGAGGGTTTAAACTAATACTACCCGTTTCTGAATATAGGCTAAAATGGTCGAAATTGGCAAATTTAGGGTGTTTTGATCTAGAAACACTGGGACTCGCGATGAAAGATTTATCACCATAATATGAGATGGTTCATCATAACTGATGTGTGGACCAAGTATGAAATGATTTCTCCAACCTTCATCCCCGAGATGCGACTGGGTTTTAAAAATACACAGTCTTAAAACACTTTCCACGCGGCAGGCAGCTGCAGACGACATTCCAATATTTTACAAAATGTTTAAAAAATGTCAAAATTATGGAATTTCAGTACCATATTTGGAATCATCGTGAGAAATGCATTGACATAAGTATAAACATGCCTAGTATTGGGTCAGTAATTCTTGAGATAGACTTTGAAAATTGTTAAAGGTTTCTCAAAAATCTGTTTTGTGTATGTTGAAAATAATAGCCGCGTGGAAAGTGTTAAGATCATGTCTTCCATAGGTTGTGTATGGATTTAAACTGGAATCGCCTCTTCGATATCCGGCTTTGACAAAAACCTTTGGACAAAAACGATCAATGTCAGAAGTGTAATTAAATTTCTAAATTGGCCGCTCTGCAAGCCCCGAATTGCCCGGCCATGACATTGGATTTGAAGTATATGGCATAACATAGGAGTGAGAGACGTTTTAATTCAATGTCATTGTGTAATTTTTAGCTCAATGGTTCTCTAGCAATTAAAACAAAGTAATCAAAGATGTCAGTATATGGTGGATGGTGTGTGTGTTGTGTACGTGTTCACTATCTAAATTGTGGACACCACTGTATGAATACACACCTTCAAAATGCGGACACACATGAGATATGCGGACAGTCCTCGGTTTCCTGATATGTTCAAAATATTTCAAATAGTATAAAAACGCTATCTAAATGAGTGAGGTCCTCGCATGTCATACCCCTCACATACCTCGGTTGGATAGTATCACTGTGTGGTTGGCGGTATGATACCAAAAACACAAACAAATAATCGCCATTTTGTCCTCGGTGTGTCGATGTGTATATGTCCTCGTTTGGATAGTACCATTTCATGGTCCTCGTTCGCCGGTGAAAGCACGTAGGTGTGTGGGGGGGGGGAGGGGGGAGGGTGGGGGAGGGGGGGGGGGGAGGAGACGAACGTATTATTCTATTATACTTTATATAATTCAAGAATGTTGTGGCTGGTAACCAAAACATTTAACATAACAAAGATAAAACATATGCATGGATACACTTTTAACACTTTCCACGCGGCAGGCGTCTACATTCCAAAATTTCACAAAATATTTCAAAAATGTCAACATAATTGAATTTCATTACCATATTATTTGGAATCACTATGAGAAATGCATTAACATAAGTATAAACAGCGGCCTAGTAGGCCTATTAGTTCAGTAATTCTTGAGATAGACTTTTAAAATTGGGAAAGGTTTCTGAAAAATCAGTTTTGTATAATGGTAAAACTAACGGCGGAAAGTTAAGTGTTAAAGGGGAAAACCATGTAGAATTCCCATTTTTCAATCAAAATTGAGATTTTTTTTAGTTTCAGCAAAAAGCCCAAATCTGTCTAATTACCCTGGCAAAATTCCAGACTTGAAATATGATTTCTTTAGATGCTATATGAGGGGAAAAGTAATTAGAAAATTCCCGTGAACTACCTTCAAAACTCTATTCCAGAAATCAGATCATCCACGTTTTTAAGTTGGTATAGGCCTATTCAGTATCTTTCACAAATTAATGTCGTATAACATATTTTCATTAGGCCAAACGAAAAACGAAGTTTGTTTCCATTAGTGCACGCGCATTTCACTGAGACGCTTGATTCTTGCGCATTTAAAAGAAAAATAGAAAAATAATTATTAGGGCGCGGCGAAAATCACATTTTAGCGAGCATAAGAGTAACAAAAAGGACAGATTTGATTAAAAAAAACCATTTCAAATGAACCTCCACTATGAATTTCAGCAAAAATAAAAAAATAAAAAACCGCATTTCGCATTTGACTCATTCAGGCTTGCTACTGGAGACAAACTTGTTTTTTGTGTGGGGGTGTGTGTGGCCTTATGGAATTAATGATAAGAGGAGGAGAGGCACCGGTCAGGACATGTGCATTCGGTTAAACGTTAAAATAATATAGCTTGAAATCCATTCTTGGATATTGTTAATTGTGACAATATTTCGTGATTACATAATTATTTGATTTGTATTGCATAGATAATAGAAACACTTAGCTAGTGATCGGGTATGATGGTTCCCATAACCCTAACACTACCATATACTCCAAAATACCACGACTGGGCACGTTGGTACCACCCGGCGTGGAAGTTTTTTGATGAAAAAATGGACCCAATACATACAGTCTGGGCAATACACTGCCCAGAACTGTGCTTGACAGCCGTGGTGACAGCCAGTAGGGAGGTCACGCTGCATGTCATATTTTGTTATACGCAAGAAAACAATGGAGTTTCAGTGACTGAATATTTGCTAGAAATAGCTTCGGAAAATGGTCTATTTGGGCATCTCAAAAACTGAGAAACGTCTTAAAAATCATGTAGAATTTTAGAGGAGGGTCAATAACATCTGCAAAACGGTAAAATGTATAGTTTGAAACACGTTTGGTGACCAAATTTATGTCGTAAAATGTTGGAAAATTCACGTTTTGAAAATGCTTGGTCTTCAAAATTACAGGAATCCTAACTCATTCTAAACCTCACCAAATCATGAAATAAACCCTCGTCTACAAAAAAGTCCATGTACGTATTGCTCTATCTGCTTGGAGATAGCGAAGACCACGGAAACCTCATAGCTTTATACCACGGAATGAAATCTGCCATAGACATTACATGGCGAAAATCGTACAGATTTGCACTGCAGACCTCTGTGTAGGGAGTGTTGACAATAGCATGACAATAGCAAGGTCGTTTGACTATTGTGTCTGTGCATGTTTGTGACGACTGACCCCGTTTAACAATCTTCATAGCTTTCATATAGGGCTTGGGTGACCTAACTATTGACTGGTGGAATCCCTCGCCTATGGTGCGAGAGGTCCCTGGATCAAATCCCGGGGGATCGGGGGGATATTTTGGTCGATTTTCCGCGTTGAAGAAAAAATTCTGAAAAAAAGTGGGGGGAAGTGTTAGGGTTAACAAGCAATTTTTTGAATTTTTTTTTTCTTCAAAATTTTTCTAAGTTTTGTTAATATAACCCTAAACACTACCATATACCCCAAAATACCACGACTGGGCACGTTGGTACCACCCGGCGTGGAAGTTTTTTGATGAAAAAATGGACCCAATACATACAGTCTGGGCAATACACTGCCCAGAACTGTGCTTGACAGCCGTGGTGAAGTGTGGAATCCCTCGCCTCTGGTGCGAGAGGTCCCTGGATCAAATCCCGGGGGGATCGGGGGGATATTTTGATCGATTTTCCGCGTTGAAGAAAAAAATCTGAAAAAAGTGGGGGGGGGGGGGGGGGGGGAAGTGTTAGGGTTAAAAACACCCTGGATCCCCGCCGCGCCATTTCATCCATAGATATGTATGGCCTGGATGAGTTGTGTAGAGCAACTGCATGTATATGTACAAGTGAACAGAATAGTATGAGAGATGCTTTATGATGAATATGTTGAGAAATTCCTTAAATTGAAATCAGATTTCCATTATTAGTTAAGTTGTTCGATGGTTTTTCAAAGAAAAGACAGTCAAGATAATCGGATTAATGACTCCAGGAAAGTCTTCCTGATAATTCAAACCACATTATAAGAGAGAAAAAAATATGAGTAAAATTTTGAAAAAGATCACATAATAATTGCTAAAACATTTTCCACGCAAGAGGCGTCTGCAGACAATTCTAAAATGTCTTGACTTACTTTGACTTACTTGACTTAGGGCGGATGATTTTTCCGAACCACAATGCCTCTCCAGATCTTCCTATCCAACATAGCTGTCTTGATTTCTTCCACCTGCAGTCCTGTATCACGTTTGAGTATGTCAATGTAGGTCAGGGCTGGTCTACCACGCTTTCTTGCTCCGTGCTTTGGGATCCAATGTATAAGTTTGTGTACAAGCTCCTTGGACCCTCTGAAGCAGTGTCCAGCAAGTCTTGCTCTGCGTTCTCTGATCTTGTCCGAGACTTTTGGCATGTCCCCATACAGGTCCTTATTTGTCACATGCTGACTCCAGTTGATGTTGAACACAGATCTTAGCATCCTAGTGTAGCATCCATCCAGTTGTTTACCAAGCTTTGGGGTGACTGTCCATGCCTCACATCCATAAAGGAGGACGGATTCTACTGTAGCTATGAACAGTCTTTCTTTGAGCTTTCTGGATAATGATTTAGCCTTCCATAGCTGACTAAGTTTGCCACAAGCTCTCCATGCAGCTGCTTTGCGTGTTTTGATGTCCTTTTCAGTGTTGTTCATCCAGGCTCCAAGGTATTTGAAGTCTTCCACTTTATCAAGGCGCATGCCTTCACTTGTGGTAATTACAGGTACTTGCGTCTGGTTGAAGGACATGTACTTCGTCTTTGCAGCGTTCATTTTGAGCCCAACTCTTCCCACTGAAGTCTCCCCTCTATTGAGTAGTGATTGCGCTTGAGACACTTCCTCAGACAACAGTGCAATGTCATCAGCAAAGTCTAAGTCTGTTACTACGGTTGGTCCTATTCTTCTGCTGCTTCTTTTTGTTAGGTGGAATCCTAGCTCTTCTTCTCTGCCATATCTATGGCCTCTCTTAGGGCATAGTCAAGAACAATGACAAAAAGATATGGAGCCAGGGTGTCTCCTTGTAATACTCCAGCCAGTATCTCAAACACTTCTGTTTCTCCATCTGGTGATATGACCTTTGCCTTGGTGTCTTTGTATATGTCTGCTATCGCATTTGTAAGCTGATCAGGTACACCATAGGCTTTCAATATTTGCAGCATTCGTCCCCTATGTATTGTGTCACAAAATGTTTCAAAAATGTCAAAATTATTGAATGTCATTACCATTTGGAATCACCATAAGAAATGCATTGCCATGCCCCATAAGTACAAACATGCCTAGTATTGTTTCACTAATTCTTGAGATAGACATTGAAAGTTGAGAAAGGTTTCTGACAAATCTGTTTTATTATAATGGTAAAACCAATAGCCGCGTATGGAATCTTGAGGGAAATAGCTATCTCAGAATGTATTTGACGAGTCCTCATAATTATTAACCAGATAATATTCTATGGTGTCAGATATATGCATTTTGATCATAAATACTGAAGTCGATTTGATGTAGTTTATAGGAACATGCTTAGAATTAAATAATTTATTAGTTATTTTATTATTATTATTCAAAAATCAAATCTTAAAATGGGCCTTAGGCACACGATATATATATAGCTATTTTGGGATAGATTTTGATATTCTTCATTGAGTAAACATTATTATGCAAATGACATCCTTTAACTGTTTTTACACAACCTTATGTAGGGGTGTGTTTGTTTTAAACAACCCGATTTGAAAAATAATTTTACACAATTCATGTTAAGCAGCATTATTGTGCAATTTTTACATATAGGCCTATACATACGTAAATAGTCGACATTATTTTTTACATAATAGGGTCGAACTGGTGTTCACCGGGAAGAATTATACTCTTCCCCGCCCCCCGAAAAGACCCCAGATACGCCACTGCTCTGCCCACGGCGGAAGTTGACTATTTCTGTGGTGAAGAATTAAGAAATACCTAATACTTATTTATTGTTATTATTTCCCCAATAATCATAACACTATATAAGGCCAGCATATCTTCAAGTAATATATTGCTTATGACTATCCCTTTTCTACTGTTTCGCCTCCAAATTGAACTTTGAAGAGCATACTATGAAATTTCGAGCTAAACACGTAGGCCTACGTGACTAATTTAAAATGTTCAAGTTCAAAGAACTGTTATCAAATCCATTGGGTTCGGGATTATTTAATTTAGTATTACATAGCAATGTGATATTGAGAAATCGTGATTAAACCGATTCAAATTGGCAAATTTAGGCAAATCGTGTCCAGCGACGTCTGCTACCATCTCGAATGTGTGATGACGCCCTCTACCATTATGCACACGGGCTTTATTTAGTAGCGACACGTCAGATTATTTTGCAGGAAATGGGCACTTGTAAAGTTTGTTAGTGCAGTTTTAAGTTTCTTTTTTTCCTATTTTAGTACGGTAAGTGGATCTCATGTTATGTAGAAAATACTCAATAACTGGCATGTGACAGTACGAATGAATATTAAGTGTCTCGGATCAGTCGCCACTGTACAAATCCTCCCATTATTGGGAATTAAAAAATTAACAAAAAGGCTTCGACAGCTGAACTGGCTAGCTCTGTCTGTCTTGAATCCTATTCCTAGGTAGGCATGTTCATAACATTTTGAAAATAAAATGATCTCTTTGAAAATGGAATACATGGAAACAAAGTACTTAACAATAAAAAATGATGGTTCAACCATCATTACCATGTCTGCAGGCTGAATAATAAAAAAGTTATCCAAAATTAAAGTAGTTTGCCTCAGGCTCATAGTCATACATATATTGCTGAACACTAAAACTGGGCAAGTCATGCACATTTTATAAAACCATTTTAGGTAAAAAGAGTTTTTTTTCATGATGTCTACCTAGTTGCTGGTGCGGGGTTATATAGACATCAGTGAATACATTCTAGCCACATCGTACTACATCTCTGTAAAAAGAGGTAAATATGGAGTTTTCTACATATTTTGGTCAACTAATTTTCAAAAAAATGTCGCCCTCTGTAGTCAATGATATGAACATCCCTATCCTAGGTCTCTGGTCTGGAATGAAAGCTTTAAGAGTTGGCGTCGGATTTTTTCGTCAATATTTTCAACTTTTCTGAATAAAGTTAGTAAACTTTTGCTTCAGTCTTCAGATATCATGTGTAAGTAATTTATACATACATTGGTTGAATATCTCAACCTATTTCTATTTCCAAGAGAAGTACTGACTTGAATTTCGATCACCCAATTCCCGCTATAGCCTAGCCCTGGCCTAGGTAGGGAGTCCAGCGAATCGGCCAATTAGTATATTGTGTGTGAAAATAAGAGTACTTGCTTACTTTGTAAAAACACTTTCTGTGGGTCAAATCAACCACCGAAAAAATCTTCAGAAGAGAGAAGAATTATATCTTTGCAACCACACCAATATTTCCTTGAAATTAATCACGTAAGTACTTGGAAACAAAATTGTTGAAAATCATACTTCTCGCGACACCGAAGCGAGTGACATGCACGGCGCCATCTTTTTCTTCTTTTCGTATCACAAGCGCACTACTTTCAAAGCGTTGTATTACGGAAGGGAGTCTGCTTATTTGAGAGGTCATTGAACTTTAATGAAAAATTAATCTCTATCGTTTGAGACCAAACACGCTAATGTGTGAAGTAATTAAAAAGTTGTGGACCGCTCAATTTTGATACAAAATCAAGGTAAATTTCACTGAATTTCTTTGTCAAAAAGCTTAGATTTCATATACAAGTAGAAGAACTTTAGGAAACCATTTAAAACTGTCAGAAATGAACATTTGGGAGTTTTTTGATTAAGTTTGACATGTTTTTGATGGCATTAGAACAGTCGCGAATTGTCGCCAGGGGTTTTGCCGTATAAGGTGCAGACTCAAGCTGAGACAAAATTGGTGCGCGGCGCCAGCTGGTGCAGGTTTAGGTATCGGCATGCAGTATGCGGGGATTAGAAAGGAACACACTGATTAATTTGTTTATTTACTGATATTTTTGTTACCTATTTTAATAAATTCAATAATATTTAAAGGAAGTGTCCCGCAAGCACAACATTCAGCATTATTTGTTAGAAACATAATTATCGAGCCGAAGTAACGTAATTATATAGAACAAAACACCGTACTAGTCACAAAAATGAATAAAAACTGCCATCACTCAACATGCACTTTTTAAATTTCGCGGCGATTGAAAGTCCCGGTGTCGATGACGTCATGGGTATCGGTGCTCAAATTTGCGCATGTGCATTGTACAACTATGACATCATCGACACTGGGACTTTTGATCGCCGCGAATTTTAAAAAGGGCATGTTGAGAGATTGCGGTTTTTATTTGTTTTTGTCATAAGTGTGGTGTTTTCTTCTATATAATTACAAAAGTTGGGCTCGATAGTTATATTTCTAACATATAATGCACACTTTTATGCTTGCGGGACACCTCCTTTAATGAATCCCTACAATTTTTTTTTTTAATTTGTGTATTCTTTATTTAATATTTTTCATGTTGAAGACTTTGTCAAAGCAAGTTAAAGCATGGACATATGGGCGATTCCATGAAAATGTGGCGGAGCAAAAAACTGAAAATTGCTCCAAAATATTTATTTTTACCTCGATGTTGTTCAAAGCTCATGCAAAGGTTCAGGAAAAAATTATTACAACATTTGGCTAATGTTTACTATGAAAAAATTCTACTTTTCTTACCCCAAAAATGGTAACATGTGTTACCGGAGCAATACTTTTTTGAAAATATTTACTTTATTGATTTGGTTTTAATTTACGCCACTTATAATTTTAATTCTACTAGTTAGGCCCTATTTAAAAATACTAAACAATTAGATAAATTCATAACCACCACTCTACAATAGGCCATCAAAATGTCGTAACGCGTGTTACCAAACTCATATTCAGGAAAACGTGCTAAAACCTCAATTTTTAAGTATTATTTATCACTATTTATGGTTAATATGTTAGTTCAATTGCCAAAGTCAAAATTAATTTTAATTTAGAAATATAATAGAGAATCTAAGGCTAGTAAATTATGGCTGGACAAAGTGTAACGCGTGTTACCGTAACACGTGTTATCGACTATTTTGCATTTTACAAAAAAGTGAGAACTTTAATTCTTGTTATTATTCTAGTTTTATAAATCTTATAAAGGTACTTACTTACAGTACTGTAGTGACCAATTGATTGTAGGTTGGTTAGTTGAAATACACAAGCAAAGCAAAGTTGGGATTTTTTTTTTAGTGCGTCTTTTTTTCGTAACAAGTGTTACCGATATTCGGAGCGGTCTTGCATTAACATGAGCTAATATTTCATATTGGTGTTAGCATGAGGATCTAGCCTTAAGTCTTGGGTATTACAATGCAAAAGATGAAAACTTCATTCAAATTACTTTTACAGTTATAGAGTGGAGAATAAAGAATGGCGTGCTTAAATGTAACGCATGTTACAGTGGAATCGCCCATATACATAAGTCCATGGTTAAAAGGAGCTGAACTTGAAATCTTCACCTTGAGTTGTGTGTTTCTTCTCTGCTTGCAATTATATTTTAAGTTATATCACAATTGATAAATGAGAAATGACCTTAGTGACCAGCCTGCAGGCACTAGATGGATTTTTTGATTTTTTTTCCCAAAGAAAGTTTTTTCACAAATTTCTTTCTTTCGCTCATTCTTTTGCCTTTACTTTCTTTTGCCTTTTACTTTCTTTTGCCTTTTACTTTCTTTTGCCTTTACTTTCTTTTGCCTTTTACTTTCTTTTGCCTTTACTTTCTTTTGCCTTTACTTTCTTTTGCCTTTACTTTCTTTTGCCTTTACTTTCTTTTGCCTTTACTTTCTTTTTCCTTTACTTTCTTTTGCCTTTACTTTCTTTTGCCTTTACTTTCTTTTGCCTTTACTTTCTTTTTCCTTTACTTTCTTTTGCCTTTACTTTCTTTTGCCTTTACTTTCTTTTTCCTTTACTTTCTTTTTCCTTTACTTTCTTTTTCCTTTACTTTCTTTTTCCTTTACTTTCTTTTGCCTTTACTTTCTTTTTCCTTTACTTTCTTTTTCCTTTACTTTATTTTGCTTTTACTTTCTTTTGCCTTTACTTTCTTTTGCCTTTACTTTCTTTTGCCTTTACTTTCTCTTGCCTTTACTTTCTCTTGCCTTTACTTTCTTTTGCCTTTACTTTCTTTTGCCTTTACTTTCTTTTTCCTTTACTTTCTTTTTCCTTTACTTTCTTTTGCCTAGTTACTTTCTTTTGCCTTTGCTTTCTTTTGCCTTTACTTTCTTTTTCCTTTACTTTCTTTTTCCTTTACTTTCTTTTTCCTTTACTTTCTTTTTCCTTTACTTTCTTTTGCCTTTACTTTCTTTTTCCTTTACTTTCTTTTGCCTTTACTTTATTTTGCCTTTACTTTCTTTTTCCTTTACTTTCTTTTTCCTTTACTTTCTTTTGCCTTTACTTTCTTTTCTTGTGCCATTTCTTTTGCAATTTATTTATTGAAGCTGTTGAAGTATATTATGCTTCAGTGTTTTCCTTTTTTAACTCTCTTTCTAGTTTACCAACTATGCATGGTTTTCTACCCTATAAAATGGGTTTGTCAACATTAATAACCAAACATACCGGATCAGCAAAAAATTGTTGGATATGTGTGTATAAATTTCCATTGCTGCATATTTATATAACCAAATTTTGAATGAACTTAATAGTAATACTGCCTGCATTATGGGAAGTCAGGAAGTAACGGTGACAGTGATATGGATCTCAAATACATCAAAGGTATAATTATCTGATCTTTTCCAGAGGATGCCCTCAATCCTCAAAACAAAAATTGGAAGCAGATTTTATTGCAGATTTACATTTCTGATCATAAATTATGAATATATTTTAAGTTACAGAGCGATACGATTCCTAATTTCCATCAAAATCATGGTTTTAGAGTGAATTTAGAGTCAAAATAAGTTGTCGGCGCAGACTCCGACAGTTTATTTTCACTCTAAAACTATGATTTTGAAGTAATTAAGAATCGTATCGTCCTGTAACTTGGAATGTATACATACAATTTGTGATCAGAAATGTAAATTTGCAAGAAAATCTGCTTTCAATTTTTCTTTTTTGATGATTGAGGGCGTTCCCTGGAAAAGATCACATCATATATCTTTAAATGGATGTTTTCAAGGTTGAACATAAATTGTAGCTTTAATCTTCAAGTAGAATGTATAGATAATCAGGCAGCAAATCAGTATAATAACTCCTTGTTTGTTTAAACCAAACTCTTCCAGATTTCCACAATGGACCTGCAAGTGATCTGTCTGTCAGTAACACTAATAGCTACTCTTCTAATGATAGCTCTGACTGAAGGCAGCCTAAATGCTGACGTTAACCCACAGATTGTGCCAAGCAAAAACAATCGGGATAACCACCAGCCAATCACTATGAATCAACAGCGCCCTCAACATCAGGGGTCAAGGTTCAGAGACAAACAGCATGTACAAGATAAAGAGTAAGTATTAACAAGTTCAAAGTGCAATAAAATGAAAGTGTAAGAAAATAAACAAGAGAAGACTAGTTTGCATGAACAGCTTTTACAAGAAAATAAACAAGCCTCAAGAATTAACTGGGAGCGTGGGAGTTTTTTACACCTGGTTGCCAAGTTATGTTTAGCTCCTGGTTTTTTCAAATTTTGCACAGCAAAGACTAGGATCAGGAGCTACTTTTGTCAGAAAAGTCACAAAGTAGCTCCTGATCCACAATGTGCTTAAATCGAGACTTGAAAATATATATCGATCGGAACAGACAAGTTGTCGGCAAACATTATTTGCAGTGAAGAACAAAAGAAAATGAAAGAAAATAATATAGGTTCTCATCACCTCAAGTTTAATATTTTTTGTTTTAATGTTCAATTTCAATAAAGTTAGGTGTCATTTGAAAGCTTAAAATTAGGTTTGTAACATGAAATTAAGATATCAATTTTCCTTTTTGGAGATTTTAGTTTTTGGTCTGTTTCGATGTGATGGGTCAGATTATATCTCTCAAAAACTTGTTCTGCGTTTGGAACTTTACGGCCTCTTGTGATAGATGGTCACGTCATCATGATCCTCATCATTATAAATCATCAATATGGGTACATCGTGATAGATTTAAAAATGTTGTCATGTTATTTACAGTCTCATTTTAGGACACTTTACATACTGAAAGTGTATTCAAATTTGGTACATGATTTTCTGTCAACTTGCACTTTCAATACTTTCAATTTTGTTTAAAAAGTTTAAAAATATCAGAAAAAGAAGGTTGATATGAAGATGCTGTTTACCATTCAATCTTGCCAGGTTTTCTTAGACACACTATAATTGCAAGAACTAATGTTATTACGCAATACTCGAGTATTGCAATCAGTGTGGAAAACAAGTTCAAATTAATTTATGTTGTACATGTATAGATGAGGTGACCGTTGTTTACATTTAGGACGCCCTCTGTTGATTTGAGACAAAACACACCGGGCAAGAGTTCCTATAGTTTACATAGGCCAGATCATGTTTGCTAACTAGATTGTGGTGTCACAGCAAATTGTTATCAAAACTGTCTTTAAACTTGCTTAGGAATGCTATAAGCTATCGCATTTCACACAAAAAATTAAAAATAAATGAGTTTTACAATTCATTAGAAAGAAATTTCATGTTGTCTTCATTAACTTTACTGTATATTCTGCCTGGAGGGAATCAACAGAGGGTGTCCCATTTGTAAATACATGACGTCACCGGTCACACCATCTATACATACAGTTGTGTTTATAAAAAAATTGACTTGTGTTTTTCATTATAAATGTTGTGTCATACAATTGTGTTTATAGTACACGTTTGCCTTAAAATATCTTAATGATTGAATTTGTCATTTTTAACTACTACTAACATGATGATATCATTATGCAACTAATCAACTACTAATAATATTTGAACTTTTCATCATCTAGATAACAACCACATTCACCATACTGCATGTTGCATGGCTCAAACTAGTGCCTCCTGCTTATTCACCAAATCCTGCAATCCCTTGCTTGACTCCGCGTATATACACTGCAAACTATGAGCGTTTACTTTTGGACAAACTAAAAGTAAACTCAAAAGTAAACGCAATTCTAAACACAAAACTAAACGCAAAACTAAACGGTTCTTGCATTTTGCACCCAATTGACCTCAAAGCACGCTCCAAGTGAGTGAATATAATCACAGATGTTTCCATCATATGTGATATAATTGGACAGTTATTGATTAGAGGCTGGGTGGCAAATAGCTTAGTTGTTGGGCTCACATAAGTGTTTATTGCGTTTACTTTTGAGTTTACTTTTAGTTTGTCCAAAAGTAAACGCTCATAATTTGCAGTGATAGACCATGCATAGAAAGAAAAAGTTACAATCATCACTCATGTGGTAGAGAAGAGATCATTTAAAATAGGTTTTCAACACTCACATTTGTATCCGTAATTTTCAATGGTCTTTCATCAGCAGAAGGAAGCTGGTTTTGTGAATGGTACACTCTTGTCCTCTTGCGGTGATGTTTGTTTAAGAGGACGCTGTAGGTGTTTTACCAAGGAGTTATAAATCCTAGAAATGTCTCATCCCCCGTCCCTGATTCTCACCTCTGTTAAGGGTATATTATGTGATCTTTCCAGGGAACGCCCTCAACATCGAAAAAAAACCCCCTGAAAGCAGATTTTCTTGCAGATTTACATTTCTGATCATAAATGGTACATACATTCCAAGTTACAGGGCGATACAATTCTTAATTACTTCAAAATCATGGTTTTAGAGTGAAAATAAACTGTCGTGATAACATGACTCTTTATATTTTCACTCTAAATTCACTCTAAAACCATGATTTTGAGATAATTAGGAATCGTATCGCTCTATAACTTGGATACGATTTATGATCAGAAATGTAAATCTGCAAGAAAATCTACATTCTAAAAAAAAATCATGAATAGAGGGGCTCTGTGGAAAAGATCACATAATATGCCTTTAAGAGTGGGCTGGTTCCTGCTTGATTAAGATAGCTTCCTGTATCTTTTGCCAGTTAATAATTGTTTTAAGTTAATCAGTTGTTTTGTCCTGCCGCCACAACATTTGTGTGCCCTTTATTTTGGGGGTATGCCCTGTTACATACATGTTCTGTTAGGGCCGACTAAGGTTTAGTCTGAACATATCGGATAAAAATGTGAGTGTTGACCTATTTTAGATTAACCCTAACCCCCGAAGCACCTTCTCCAAAGATTTTTTCGCGGCCAAATAGAGAGGGGAAAAGGACACCCCCAGGGCTCGAACCCCGGACCTCTGGGTTCAGAGGCAGACGATATACCGCTAGACCACGGGGGTCAACCATGCAAGGCTCAGTATACTTCGCCATGTATATACCTTGGGGCCATTATTTCATCGAAAAACAGCTGAGCCGGGTGACACTTAAGCATACGGCATCGTAGTAATTTGTAGTACTCAAGTGATACGGTTAATGAGACTAAAATTAGAAACAAAATGAAAAAAAGAAAAAAGTGAAAAAAATCGCTCCTTGACTCTTCGCTATGTCCCCTCCTCTATAAAGAAGAACAGGCATTTACTCGATGCTGCGTGACGTAAGATAAAAACCAAACAAGACAGCATATAGGCTGCTAAACAAAACAGGCTCAAGTCAACATACTTTTGTTTACTGTTTCATCACAAGGAGACAAAACAAGACTGTAGACATTATTAACACTTTCCACGTGTGTGGCAGGCGTCTGTAGACGACACTCCAAAATGTCACAAAATGTTTTGAAAATGTCCAAATTATTGAATTTCATTACCATATTTGAATTCACCATGAGAATGAGTAATGCATTAAAATAACTACAAACATGCCTAGTATTGGTTCAGTTATCATTGAGATAGACCTTGAAAGCTGGGAAAGGTTTCTGAAAAACTTATTTTGTATGGTAAAACTAACAGCCGCTTGGAAAGTGTTAAACACTTTCCATGCGGCAGGCGTCTGCAGACGACATTCCAAAATGTCACAAAATATTTCAAAAATGTCATAATTATTTAATTTCATTACCATATTTGGAATCACCATGAGAAATGCATTGAAAAAAGTACAAACATGCCTAGTATTGTTTCAGTAATCATAGAGATAGACCTTAAAAGCTGGGAAAGGTTTCTGAAAAACTTCTTTTGTATGGTAAAACTAACAGCCGTGTGGAAAGTGTTAAGACATGTTCATTGACAACACATCCTCTTTGAACAATTGACAAAATGTCACATATCGTAGCTCCTGGTCATGGTTAAACACACAGGGGCACACTTACGATCAACTTAGGCCAACAAACAAAAAAGAGTTGACTTGCCCTTTCCGACCGACCCGATTTTCGGAAATCTAGGGTCGCTATTTTTTATTTTTTTATTTTTCAACAACAAAAAAAAAATCAAAAAAAAAAAAAAATTGAAAGAAGCACATAACAATTATATAAAGAAAGATAAAAACGTGTTTTTGAGTAGTATCTGCTTGTTTAATTTTTTTAATTTTAAAAATCACAAATCAAAAAATCAAAAAAAATCTATAAAACGTGTTTTTGTGCAGTAAATTTTCAAAAAATCTGAACGTCCGACCCTGACTTTGACCCTGAAAG
The DNA here is from genome assembly GCA_035610835.1 of Ophiura sarsii. NCBI lineage: Eukaryota > Metazoa > Echinodermata > Ophiuroidea > Amphilepidida > Ophiuridae > Ophiura > Ophiura sarsii. Next base: position 28,020,917 of record CM069457.1, read on the forward strand.
GGCAAGTCAACTTTTTTTGTTGCCTCATCGTGTGAATGGGGCCAATCAGTGCTGTGAGATCGAGCTTACGTATTGCACAACCACGGGGTGAAGTTGACCTTGTGCACTTTACCCAAGTTCCAACTCGTGTGTTGTGCACTCATTCCCAAGTAATCGGCATAAACATCATAATATGTACATGTGATGTGCATCACATATATTGTACATCACATGCACACCAAGTCTTTATCATATTTACGCATCATGATCGCTATCATTTCATACAATCAATCTGCAGCATGTTGCATGATAAACAGGTATAATCAGTAAACAATGGGGTCTGCCGGGTAGTTTATCACATGCATGTTTGTCATATACATCCACCTCACAATTTCTATCATTTATTTTGAAAGTCCATTTTGATCATACAGCATGTTGCATGGCACTAGGATCTACCTCGCGTACACGCAAGCTTTAATCTGAGTAACCAACCCACGCTCACTGATCAACCACTCGCCTATCCATTTCTCCCCAGCCATATAAAACAACACTACGATGGTTCCATAGACTTTGACCATCTTAACTACGAACAGATGCAAGAAGAGGAGGTTTCATTCCATTATTTCAAAATCCATGACACTGACAACGACAATCGGCTGGATGGTCTGGAGATCATGCAAGCTATGATGCATAATTCAGATTTCAAGAAAGACGTCCTGAAGATGGATGACGAAGAGGAGGATAGCGAGTATGAGGAGGAGGTTAAAGATCACCATGGAGATGAGCATGAAGTCATGGATGAGAAAACCATCATAGCGATTGTAGAACAAGTTTTGAAGGACGACGATTCAAACGGGGACGGTTATATTGACTTTCCAGAGTTTATAACATCGCAGTCTTAAGTTGCCAAGTCACCAATTTTCCTGGGAGTAAGTCTCCAAATTGCAGGCATTCACCTTAATTTGTCCTGGAGAGAGCTCATTCATTGCAGCTTCCCAAGGATACCTACATGTATAACCCATACATTACTATGCAAGGCCAAGGATGCTGACTACACTCTTGGTACATAGGTCAAGAAGAGTAAAAGATTACTCTTCTTGCAGTACACTAACTGAAGGTCTGTATAATTGCCAGTTTTTTTCTCTCTTTTCTTTTGTTTCCATTGCATTTCCTACTTCGTGTGTAACATAGTCACATCCTAGAACATCTTGAGAATGTGATCGAGAAGAAAACCGAAGACATGACGGAAGAAGAGCTACAACTCCACTACTTCAAGATGCACGATTACGACAACAATAACAAGCTAGACGGACTCGAGTTGATTCAGGCATTGACACATTTTCACCACGACGAGGATGATGATGACCCCGGAGAGCAACATAAAGAGGAGAAACCAGCAATGTCAGAAAAAGAATTGATCGACTTAATTGATCCCATATTTGATGAAGAAGACGGGAACAAGGATGGGTATATTGACTATCCGGAATTTGCACGCTCGCAGCAGTTGTAACACTAGTTGTTATCATGTTTTTTTCTCTATAAAACTGTGCTCACCAATATTGATCACAAACAGCGCATTAAATAATGATATTTATTTCAATACTGATTTTGGAAATACCCAGTGCACCAGGCATTTTTCAAAGTCACTTGATATTTAATTTGTTTTTAAGAGAAAAGAAAGGTATAATAGTCGCCTTCAGAATCTGTGGCTGGTGGCAAACTTGTCCCGTATTTCTGCAAAGTAAGTAAATGTAATCATCGCCAGTGGTGGCACCATGGGGGACAAGAAGGGGGGGGGGGTGGAACTATTTCCCCACTTGCCCACCAAGTCAGCTCAAGCCCCACCCCATTGTGTCCCCCCAAACAATAGAAAATGTTGACCAATTAGCTTAAAATTGGTCTGAAATGTCTACTTCAGAACAATTATGCTAATTTCAGGCAATTTTTACAAAAGCTAAAATGTTAACGCTTGTCACGTATTTTCAGTTTGTTCTTGTCCCCCGCCCCCCCCCCCCCACCCCCCCCCTCCACCCCCAAATATTAAAATGCTGGTGCCGCCACTGATCATTGCATGTTCCATCTTTTGCACTGCCTTGATGCCATCATGTACCAGTGTGAAGTGCTCATGTATCAAACACAACATTCACTTCTTTTTTAAACCAGCCAGGTATTCTGAAGGAGCAAATTTTGAGCGTTTACTTTTGGACAAACTAAAAGTAAACTCAAAAGTAAACGCAATGACTAAACACTTATGTGAACCAAACAACTAAGCTGTTTTCCACCCAGCCTCTAATCAATAACTGTCCCATTATATCACAGATGTTGGAAACATCTGTGATTATATTCACTCACTTGGAGCGTGCTTAGAGGTCAATTGGGTGCAAAATGCAAGAAACGTTTAGTTTTGTGTTTACTGTTACGTTTAGTTTTGTGTTAAGAATTGCGTTTACTTTTGAGTTTACTTTTAGTTTGTCCAAAAGTAAACGCTTATAATTTGCAGTGGACAGTGTTTAGGTTTCGGCACAGGAAGCTGAGATTTATTGAAATTCAATCCCACAATGCAATGCGCAGCAACAAAGCTGATGAATTAGTTTTTGGCCTATAACCATTGTAATGTTGATTTGCATTGTGGTATTGAATCTCGGTATATCTAGGCTTCCGCTGCCGAAACTACAAAACCATGTATGCAAAAGTTAGGCATATAGGGCCGTATTCTCGTACTAAACACGGTTATAGCTTAAAACCGTGTCTAACTAAACTTGTGTTTAACTAAAACGCGAGTTTATCTTTTAAACAACGTGTTTAACTAAACACGGTTTTAAACTCGGCGAATCTCGTTCCCAGGGTGATTGTGCGATACTGTATAGTATGTATACAGGTATTTATTTTTGTTGTGGCCCTGATAGGTTACAATAGATATCGACTGAATACCTCAAACGCACGTGTATTTTTAATACTACACAATATTCCCGGCAGCTTACAGCGGGCACGGTTGAGTAATCATTCAAGGCATACAGTTCGTGTATTTGTTTAGTTAAACGCGCCTTAAACTACCCCCATACCTATGTTTAAAGTTAGACACTTTTCAGTGAGTTAGACGCATGTTTAAGTAAAACAAATGTACGAGAATCGCGTTTAGTTAAACGCTGTGTCTAAAGTCAAAGTTAGACGCGTGTTTAGCTTAAAACCGTGTTTAACTACGTACGAGAATACGGCCCAATATGTCTCCTGTAATCTGGAAAAACCTAGTAAGTCAAAATGTTGGTGAAAATTTAGTTAGACCCATATTACTATTAGGTCTTAATTAGGTTTTTCCCCTTCAGTTTATCAAGTTAAAGTGTGTGAAACTCTTCCCTGATGGCAGTTTTTTTATCTGGAAGAACCTAGTATGGAAAAACCTAGTATGGAAAGAATATGGGAACAGTTTTCCTTTTGTTTTCTCAAATTTGCTTTCAACAGACTTTACTAGGTTTTTCCAGATTACAGGAGACGTATCCAATCATATATATGTTTATGAAATTGGTAAAAACATGTGGACCAATTCTTCATACATTGTCTACGTCTATCAATGCATGATCATCAATTTTTCATGCCAGGTTATAATATTGTAATTGTATTTCTTCAGTATTTAATTATAAAAATGTATATTTTTATCATCATTGTAATTATTAATCATCATGGTGCTAACTTGCTAAGATGATATTCTCTGAATCTAATCAAATATCTATTCATATCATGTCTTCCATTCCATTATGCTTGTAATAAGCTGACATTACAATGGCCTGGGGCAAGTTACATTCAGTAAGATTGAATAAAAAAATATGAATATTTAAATTGTTTACCTTTTACTTGAATGATGTGCCCAAATTATGATTAAGTCAAAGATGTTGACTAATCATAATCTGGCTTAATCTCGATTCCAGATGCTCTATTTTAGGTTCAATTGACCCGAACACACCCATGACGTCATTTTGTGGTGACAAAACCACGCCCACATGAACAAATCTGGCCCATTTTTGCAACTTGAACTCATTATTTTGTCTGTTGGTGAAAAGCTAGCAAATATATTTAACTTCCGGGTTCAGAAGTTTTCACTCACCCCTCATTTTGCTGGACCCCCACGAACTGTTGCTTATTTTACATCGAGGTACATTTTCCTGTACTTTACCGTGTAGAGCCATACAACATCCGGGATATGTACGCCCTCACATGATAGCGGCCACCAGTAGCGGGACACAAATAACAAAATTCACATTTTTATATTCCATCCGACTGACTGTTACAAGGGCCTGTGGTAGGTTCAAAATCGTTGCTGTGATAGTGAAGCTGACAGGCATATACTGAGTAGTAAAGTTGAAGGCCCCCATGGCTTGTATCACTCTTCCATTATCTAGTCTTGCTCACCACCTTTAAACATTTGTTGTAAATTCTTGTACATTACTTGCCCTATTCCCTGATTTGTACATGATTTTAGCGGCTGCCAGTTCATGCAGATGTCATGGCAGAACTACCAAAGAATTTAGTATCCAATTAGGTGTCAATACCGCCCCATCCCCTGATGCAGGCCTGACCAACCCATTTTATTGATTTATCGATTTTGTTTTATTTAACAAAATCGTTTTGAAAATTGTTTGGAAAAAAGGACATATTGTGACGGAACGATCTCAAACTAGATTTAGTTATTATCAAGGACCACCAACAAAACTTCCTTTAAAAGGAGAATTTACCCACCTGAGAACTTTGTAAATAAGGTCAGATATGAATTCATAAAGAGCTACTTGCCTTCCATTTATCGTTTACTGTTCTTCCAAATTGTCGCCTATAGCAATTGTATAGCATGAATGCAATAATGTTGAAATGATTATAGTTCATTCAGTTCTAAATTATCAAACCTACTTACAGTAGCGAATGAATTCAGAAAAGCGTGGGTGCACAAAACACTCGCATAACGCAACTGGCGCATTGTGAATCATATGTGATGCCAAATTATCGCACATACGCTTGGATTACTTTTGTGCGCGGAGAGATAAAAACTGCATATTTCTCGCCAATTTGGAACTGATTAAACTATAGTACATTGTATGGGTTAGATCAATGCACTGCTTAACTTCGTGGTATAATGCTATAGATGTATTTCTATCTACATGTACTCACATTAGAAATATGGTGTGTATACACTTAGCTGCTCTTGGTTGGGGTGGTTCTCTTTTTAAAAAGGATATTTTGTGACGGACTTTCTCAATCTAGACTTCGTTATTACAAGTTTGGATACGGAAAGACCCTCAACAAAATGTTCTTTAAAAGGAGAATGTCCCCACCTGAGAATCAGTAAACTTTACATTTACATGTATGTTTATGTACCGTGATTTAAGGTGACATATCGATTCATTTATAATGGGCTTACTTGCCTTCCATTAATCGTCTACTGTTCTTCCAAATATGAAACCTATTGTTTTGTTTCCAAATGTCAAGTTTTCTTCCCTATTGTACCAAAACTTGATAGTGAGTGCCTTATTCTATGAATATCATGATGAGACCAATTGTAAGCAATATAAAATGTTCATTTCCCGTTGTCATGTCATTATGTTCCATTGCCTTAACACTTTCAACGCGACAGGCGTCTGCAGACGACATTCCAAAATTTCACAAAATGTTAAAAAAATGTCAACATTATTGAATTTCATTACCATATTTGGAATCACCATGAGAAATGCATTGACATGAGTACAAATATGCCTAGTATTGGGTCAGTAATCCTTGAGATAGACCTTGAAAATTGTGATGAAAGGTTTCTGAAAAATGTGTTTTGTGTATGGTAAAAATAATAGCCGCGTAGAAAGTGTTAACACTTTCCACGCTGCTATTAGTTTTACCATATTTAAAAACAGATTTTTCATAAACCTTTCCCAACTTTCAAAGTCTATCTCAAAAATTATTGAGCCAATACCAGGCATGTTTGTACTTATTTCAATGCATTTGTCATTGTAATTCCAAATATGGTGATGAAAATTGATAGTGTTGACATTTTTGGAATATTTTGTGACATTTTGGAACTGTCGTCTGCAGACGCCGCCTTGCACGTGGAAAGTGTTAACACTTATAATTATTGCAGACCAAAGACCTAATACCCTGAGGCCATAAAATGTTTGTTTTTCAGGCTGTTAGTTGCTGTCATTGTTGACTATAAAGCAGGCCATGCTTTTTAGGGCATGACCACTAGCCTGCCTAATCTGGGAATTGGAGAATTTATGACCGGTTAATAGCAAAATTGCCAATAAAAGTGATTAGGCAGTAGAACATAATGTCCAATCAGAGCAAGCGATTGATGCAGCACTTATGCAGACATCAATGGGGATCTTGAACCTACCCTCCTCAAGATTAGTCAAAGATTAGATGCCTAATCTTTGCCTAGTTATATTGTTGAAGTGGTGAATTTTTGAATTAATTTATACTTTGGAAAGGTGAATCTATGGCGAATTCTCACCTATATTTCAACTTCTCTCATATATTACTATAGAACGAACATAGTACACTGAGGTGAATCTTCACCCCAATTATTGCAGGACAGACCTGTATTTTCCCGAAGGAAGGTGAATACAGGTGAAGGCTTGAGGAGGGTAGGTTCAAGATTCAAATTGATGCCTGCATTATTGGCAAGTGTTGGAATTTCTCTTTGATGGCTCGTGTACATACTAGCCAGTCACAGGTTGTGGCAATTTGGAGTCGCTAGAGTGCATTATGAAACACAAATCACTCACAGCAACATGACGGATCGAATGACCAGTCGGGCACGAGTTAGATTGAAGTCAACTGCAACGATTCAGGCCTAAAGCAACCGTGTGCGACCTGTCTCAACTTTTGGAAAGTCAGGTGAGGTCACCTCTGACTTAATTGCATTCGACTGAATAACAAATGATGTAATACATGTCATTGTGAACGACCAGGATTTCAAAGCGACCTTAGTATGTCATCAGCATAACCCAGCACATTTTTTGTATAATCATAAAGGTATAAACTATGTATTCCAATAGTTTGAAACGAAATGTTTGCTGGTAACCGACACTATCTAGGAAAATGTAGAAGTTCACAGTTCATTACATTGCAGTAAAAGTATGAGATTGTAATGTTTATCGGCGCACTAATTGCTCCGAGCATGCTCAGATAGATTTCACACCCTCTGTTGATGTACATAATGCGCTATGATCTAGATGGAATATATAAATATTAATTGTTACGTTATGTTATGTTACATGCGCCAATTATGAATAACGTCTATAGATGAACAAAATAAATATTATGTAGATATTTTATAATAATTCCACTAATGTATTGTATAAGATGCAAGGTTTTTCTGGTCACAAGTACAATATATGTGCAAATTGATTAATATTTTGGTAATACCAACATGCCATGTGTCAAAACTTTTGTAATGTCCTAATAATGTAATTTAACTTTTTTTGTGGGTATATATACTTAATTATGTACACTAAAAATATTCAATAAGTTCTACTTCTCGTCAGTTTCAAAACTTGGTAATTAAAATATTTCTTCTTAACATATTTTTGTAGAATGTCCTTACTTGCTTGAGCTCTTGTTTATGATAGACTTTTGATCTATCAATCATGCAACTGTTCATACAAAATGTCCCTAATTTAGCACAAAAGGTCAGATGGGAAAGGAAATGACGTAGTATCCAGACTGATTGGCCCGTATTCTCATGTGTATTTAAACACGGTATTAGGCTAAACACACTTTAATCTCATCATTTATTAAAACGCAATTCTCAAACATTTGTTTAACTTAATCACGCGTCTAACTCACTGAAAAGTGTCCAACTTTAAACATGGGTGTGGAGGTAGTTTAACGCGCATTTAACTAAACTTGTGCACGAATACAGCCTTGAATGATTACACAACCATGCTCGGTGCAAGCTGAGTGCAGATCATGTGCGTTTGAGGAATTCGGTCAATATCTATAGTATTGTAACCCATTTGGGCCACAATTAATTGAACACCCGTAAACAGTGAACACACAGCCACTCTGGGGACTAGATTTAATTGGGTTTTGTTAAACATGTCATTTAAAAGTTAAACTCGCGTTTAATTTAGACACAAGTTTACGGCCCATTATGTTTGAAATCCTCAGAAAGCAATGTGAAACAAAATAAGTGCAATGAGTGGAAGTAATACATTTGGATTTGAAATGAAGTAGATTAATAAAGATTCAAAGAAAGAAGATCAATCTTGTCATTATATAGCATTTTTTGGTCATCTTCATATATTTGTGTATTTATTTGATTGACAACAAGTGTTTTTGGTTAAAAAATGTTTTTTTCTTCTTCATGGACACTTGGTATTAATATCAGCAAGAAATAGGTTTCTTAATTGAAAAAAAAATCCAGACAAAAATACCATTAAAAAAAATCCAAAAAACCAAAAACAAACCTGGATTATCTTTCAGTACGTTGTATACAAGTTTTCACCCAAAAACCTTGTTTATCAAATTATAGGACAATAGCTTTTAAGATTGCAGAAGCATTTTACACACACAGGAGACAACAATTGAGTTAAGCTACAAAATGTTTTTATTGGTGACCAATTTACATAATCTACAAGCAGCATATAAACCTATGAGAGCACGGACCAACTAAACAGGTCATAAGAAGTAAATCCCCCCTGGGAAATGTGCATTTTTCTGGAAAACAGTTAGGCTCCTTAACTAGTTACAATAATGTAAAATGTAGACTGAAATGTTACACATTCAATGTGCAATAAAGTTTCACCCAACAGTTAACCTTCGCCTTGAAATGCTGCCATTTATTAAATTTGATGACCAATAACAAATGACACTTTCTTGCATAGGGATATTTGACAAATTGAAGTGTACTCCAAGGGATTATATACACTTTCAATTGATGTTATTCATTCAACCATGAACAGGTCCTTCACATTTTCATCCAAATAGGTGACAACCATTTGAAGAAAGTTTATTCATGTGTTTCAATTTGTCATGGGTTTAAAATTTCATCAATTAGTCAAATCCCTATATGCAAGAAAGTGTCATTTTTTATTGGTCATCAAATTTAATAAATGGCAGCATTTCAAGGCGAAGGTTAATTGTTGGGTGAAACTTTATTGCACATTAAATGTGCAACATTTCAGTCTACATTTTACATTTGTAACAGGTTAAGGAACCGAATTGTTTTCCAGTTATTTAGGATATAATTCATGTTCAGCTCTTTTTAAAGATGACCTTGATGATATCTTTTTCAAAGGTTGAAACTTTGTTGAGATGTGTGACATTCTTCTGATCGTTACATGATTTAATTTGTTCTTCATATGATGATCATGCGATGTCGTTTGTTTCTCATGTGATGGCCATATGACAAACATGTTTTAAAATATTAATGCTCAAAAGCCACCAAAGCACTGGGTCACACGTTCATACATGTATATACTGGATAATTGTATAGGTTACCCGTTATTTATTTGTGACTTATTAGATGACTTTGACTTCCACTGATGATTTGAGAAATCTAGTCAAATCCAAGGACTTTTCATGAAATATTGATTATGTTAGTCAACGTTGTCGTAAAGCAATATCATGTTGATACCTTTGAAAAACAAAATCTTAAATGGGTCTTAATAAGCTAACTTATTGAATATTTTGACATTTTTAAAAGTTATACTGTAACTATGACTGAACGTTCCTTTTTGGGCACTTTTGACACAAATATGTTAGTCCTCCAACTATAGATTTGCACCACAAAATCTAAGGAATCTATAAGATGGTGTTAAATTTGCCTTGATGAACAATGGGTAAATGACAAATCTGCTAAAAACGTTCTGCTACTCTCCCCAAGTTCTTGACATTTACTTCAAACTGCCCGATTTGTCTGCCAATTGACGCCCTTTGGAGATTAATTTAGCCGCTCTGTGTTTTAGCAGATATTCCTGAAGTCGACTGCGTTTACCGCCCTGTTTGCCCTGTTTACCCTTGCTTTGACCGGCACCTCCTGGAGCGTTGCCGACATTATCATTAGATTGTTGGTGGCGCAATTGTATTTCATGGATGGTTTGTGGCACTGAAGGCTCCTGTACAGGGGTAAGATCCGTGAAGGGTAGTGAGGAATACACATTCACCTATAAAAAAAAAGAAGAAAAAAAAGAAGTTTAATACCCGTCGTTTATGCCTATTATTTCTACGTATTACACCTCTACAGGACGGCACTTGATTTACACTTGTATAGGCCCGAGCTACTCAGGGTAATACTTGTGGCAGGAGACTGGGAAACGAAATCGCTTAGGTTTGAATTTCAGATGCTTTACCATGCGAGGTCTTGTGGCCCAATGGACAAGGCAGTTGACAGGCAATCAACAGATCCTGGGTTCGATTCCCGGGCGAGATCGTTTTCCCATTATTGTCTCTTTTCTACCCACGACGGCGAACCTGGTTAAAATATTTATAATTTGTTTAGTACCCGTCGTATTATTTCTACACATTCACCTGTTGATACAAAAACATCATAATAATATTTTTAAATAAATTCATCCATTATGTTCCCACTCCCTTAACACTTTTGATTTGACATTTCGCCAGTAATAAATCATCTAAGGATGTGTTTATTTCCCACTATGTGGTCCAATTAAAGGACTGCAAAGGACATAATACTAACCTTCATAACCCTGAAAATGGGCCACATAGTCTGTGGTTGACAACATATTAGATGATTTATTACCGGCGAAATGTAAAAATCACCGGCCCAAAAGTGTTACGGGATGGGAACATAATGTGACGGTTTCGTGTGTTATCAGAATGACCTCTTCTGACTCGTGCTGCTACCAGTTGAGGGTGCTGTTAGAGTGATCAGTGGTTCATTTGCATGACTTAGAAAACAGGGCACATTTTTCTTGATATCATTATATAATACCAATATGAAATGCCTTTTGTTTCTGCAATAGTAAAACTAGATCACCCCGTCCAATTTGGATTGTTCTGCACACTCTGCTTCACCTCGTGCAATGGAAAAGTCCAAATTTGACCTTCTTTAATCTCAGGCAATCAATATTTGTTTACTTATTCCCAAATGAAGAGCAATCAATTATTTGTTTTATATAGCGAGATTTTTTTGAGATTCCATGCCACTAAATAGGTTCCCTATACTTTTACATGTTTAATAAAGGGGTGCTACAAAACAGAAAACACAGATTTTCTCGCTTTTAGAGCGACTGGATTTTTTAACTTCATTTTTCTTCAAGTTCATATAATGATATTTGTGATCATTGAAGTATAAAATGTATATAGGGCAATCCTGAAAGTTCCGAGAACTGAGCCCCCGATTTTGGACAGTTGGTGTATCGCTCTCATTTATCATAAACAAATTGAGCAGTGTTGACAGAACATGTACAATCAAAATAACCCAAAAACCTACAAAATTGACTTGAATGGTGCAAAAAAAGGTCCCCTTGGTAACTGGAGACCGTGGGCCGACTAATTTCCCCTCGACCTTTGGTGTCGGTAAAATAGTAGGCCCACGGTCTCCATTCACCTCGGGGAGTTATTTAAATTGCACCATTTTCCTAATGACCCATTTCCTAATGAATATTTGTTACTATTGCTTGGTCAATATATTACCTGACTCTGGTTATGCTTAATCTCCGGTAAGATAGGCGGCATTTTATGGCGTGTTTTAGGCTTGTAGGATTTCCCCAGTATAGAACTTGTGCCATATGCCGCATCACGTCTATCGTCATCTTTCTCCTCCTCCAAGGTTGCGCCAGTGACGATGGCATCAATACCGGTGGTGGGAATGCCGAGGGCTTTACCCAAGAACTTCTTTGTGGCAATGATCATCATCATGTGTTTCGCAAGTCTGTTGATAAATGATCCAAGGTTGCAAAATATATGAGATAATCACCGAGGGTGAAGCCCGAGGTTTGATTACTAATAACATCTCCCCTCCCCCAGGTATTATCATGGACAGAAATGAGTATATGAAGAGGTATTTTGCAAAAGGGCCTACATTCATTCAAAAAACTGTTTCTAATTATTCAAGTTGAGCAATTGAAAAACTGATTGGATTATGAAAGAGGTACACCACTTACTAACTTAAATTGGAATACATTTTAAATGTGCTTGCTAGTTTTTAATATTTTTAAAATCATGTTTAATATTTTTGAAAATTTGGATGTAAAGCCCTTTAGAAACAAAACTCTATCTGTTTCTGTTTGTACATAAAGAAAATAACACACAAAACCAATCATTTATTTTAATCATTTTTCAAAAATGAGAATTAATTCTGGATACAAGTCCTTTTGCAACAAAACAACAACTTCAATGGGATGTACACTTATAAAACTCGCCCATTGCTTGTGTGGTAGATTTCGATCACGACAGGAGCATGCGCAGATGCGATTTTTGTGTAAGTGGTCTGTGATTTTGTCAATATTATATTTTTACTGTGATTTGTCGATCTGCATTAAATGCAAAAAGTGACAACGCCCCCGGCTGGACTCGAACCACTAACCTTTCGGTTAACAGCCGAACGCGCTAACCAATTGCGCCACGGAGGTGATTATTACTAGGCTGTTTTGGTTTGTCATGTTCACCCGTACACTTCCCCGTACACTTTCTTGCAAAGTCGGGCATCGTTTTTTCTCAAATGTTGCTTGCATATTGCCTTTGCTGTCGCGTTTAATACATGTGCTGTTACTTGAACTTGGAACCAACGTTTAATTTGAACTGTCTATTTTCAATAAAAAAATACTCCAATACGGGAAAAAAATCAGAAAAGCTCACAGACAACAAATAAGAACATCATTTTACTCGACCTAGAATTTCAATCAACGGATTTCAATCATCGGCAAAACCCGATGATGTGAGTGACGTCATTTAATGAGCTCATTAGCATAATTTATGTCCGTGAAATATACAATAGGGTTTTGGTAGTGATGTAGGTCTTTTTGAAGAAAAAAAGACTTTGTTCCTTGAAACATATGATTGTGCCCTATACATTTCTATATCAAACTCATTTTTGAAAAAAAAGCACCATAGCCCTTTTGCAACAAAGCTCTTCATATTGGCAAAGGAGCTCTAGATACACTCTGAGACAAGCCACATGTTTCACCAAAAACAAAGACAGCTAATGTTTACATTTATGCTAGACCAGCCAGACAAAACAGAATATGTTCTGATGTCATGCTTGTTTTAGATACGTCATTATGTCCTGTGTGAGCTACATGTACTAGTTTATTAAATAGTAGGAACAGAACTAGACATTTATATGGGCGATATTATCATAGCAATGCGGTAAACATTTATCTGTACTGTAATGGTTTATACCCTGAAATATGCTTAACTGGACCACTTACCCCATCTTTCCCTATACCAGACCAAATAAGAAATGGTAATAAAAGTTATAAAACGACCCTTGTTATAGTAAGTTATACACACTCTATAGCTTCAGAAATACCAATGCATATAGCTATTTTTAAACCTTGTGTAAGTACATATTACTTTAAAGGCATATTATGCGATCTTTTCCAGGGGAAGCCCTATCATTGATTTTTTTTGCAGATTAACATTTCTGATCATAAATTATAAATACATTTTGAGTTACAGGGTGATACGATTCTTAATTACAAAATCATGGTTTAGAGTGAATTTAGAGTGAAAATAAACTATCCTGCTAGCAGGATAGTTTATGTTCACTCTGTAAACCATGATTTTGAAGTAATTAGGAATCGTATCGATCTGTAACTCAGAATATATAATGAAAATCTGCTTTAAAAAAAAATCAAGGATAGAGGGCTTCTCATGGAAAAGATCGCATAATATGACTTTAATTTGCTCAAAATGTGTACATTATCAAACTATAAATGGGAAATACTTTAACATTTGATCAGAATTGATTTTTTACACATAAAAAAGGGTATGCTCACCTCCATTTAGGCGTAGCACCTCCGTTGAACACTTTAAGTGTCATGGCCGATGCGATACGCTGTATATCACGTGGCATTCTTCTTGGGAGTTTACTGGGTACTATTACATCCGGGAGCTTCGACCATCCCCCTTTGTCCATGAATGTTCCTAGAATGTACACGAACAACAAATCGATGTAGTTATTCACAACTCAAACAGTGCTGTTATACCGTAATAAATCATAATAAGTGGTTAACACTAAATTTCCACGCGGCTATATTAGTTTTACTATAATCATGGACTTATAAGTCCATGCTATAATACACAACAGATTTTTCAGAAACCTTTCCCAATTTTCAAAGTCTATCTCAAGTATTACTGAACCAATACTAGGCATGTTTGTACTTATTTCAATGCATTTCTCATGGTGATTATGATGAAATTAAATAATTTCAACATTTGTGATTGTGTCGCAGTGCTTCCTAAAGTTTGAAAGGAATCAATTTTCAAAGTCTATCTCAAGGATTACTGAGCCAATACTATAGGCTAGGCATGTTCATAAAATTTTGAAAATAAAATTATCTCTTTGAAAATGGAATACATGGAAACAAAGTACTTTACAATAAAAAATGATGGTTCAACCTTGTCTGCAGGCTGAATCATAAAAAAGTTATAACCAAAAGTAGTTTAAGTCATGTACATTTTAAAACCATTTTAGGTAAATTAAGGGTTTACTTTCATGATGTCTAGTTGCTTGTGTGGGGTTATTTATACATCAGTGAATACATCCCAGCAGTTTCGTACTTTTCCGCTGAATTTAAAAGAGGTAAACATGAGTTTTCTACATATTTTGGTCAAATATGTCGCCCTCTATAGTCAATGATATGAACATCCCTAACTAGGCATGTTTGTACTTCTTGCAATGCATTTCTCGTGGTGATTCCAAATATGGTAATAAAATTCAATAATTTTGACATTTTTGAAACATTTTGTGACATTTCGGAATGTCGTCTGCAGCTGCCTGCCGCTTGGAACACTTTCCACGCTTTCCAGTGTTAATGTCTGACAGCTGGAGCAGGTAGTGGTGTAGACCATGACTTGGTAAGCTTGTTTGCTAGGGGGATTCATGTTACCAAATCTAGACGTTTCCATGGGTGCATGATGGGACAGAAAGTTAATTATTATGGGATGAAAAAGAAGCACATGTCTGAGGTTTGGATGTTAAGAGGAGTTCTCTTCTGCGTGGAGCTTTTGTATGAGAAAGGTGTGGTACCAGTGCTTAGAAAAAAATAATTAAATAATGGATTGATGATATACTAGTATTAGAATGTATTAGAATGAACTGTACCGAGGCAATATTATTTATTACGGTATGAATTCGATAGATCTTGTTCGAATCGTTTTCACATATATCTTGCGCAAACGCACAGCTTTCATAAGAATTTTAGATTTTGAAAATCGGACGTCTCTGATGGAAAATACAGACTTTCTTGTAAAGCTGGTAGATTTCAATTTTGGTCGAAATGATCAATTTAAAGAATCTGTGAAATTACTAACGCTTTCAAATAGTTAATTATTTCTGACATATAGGTTTAATTATTATTATAGGTTTTCCCAGTTAGTTTAACACTTTTTTCATTATATTTCATATCTCGTTAAGTTTGAATTCGTCCTAACATTTTGAAGGTTGCATTTGTTAAAGTAAATTTCGTCTTTGGTCAAGTATATTCATATTTTGTGCAATGAATTTCATTTAATGTTCATTTTATTTCGTCCTAACACACTTCCATTTCGTCTGATACAGCGGTAACCTACTAATGTATACATTTATTTCGTCTTTGATCAAATAGTTTCATATTCAGTTCACTTTATTTCGTCCCATGTGGAACGTCCTGCCTAGAAGCATGTAAAAATCCAGCTATAGGCCTATACGTTTTATATATATATATTTATTTGTTTCTTTCTTGATCGTTCGTTCTTTTTTTCTTTTATTTCATATGATTTATATCACCAACAAGGCAAACGAACACATGTCGGTGGTTCTAATCTAACCTGCAATGATATGTAGGCCTATTCTTCTAACACCTGACGAATATATGTGATAAAAGTATTAAAAATAATGAACAAAGACGAATTATATTTGTGCATAGACCCGCTACCCATCAGGTGATACGAATTCAATCCTTCCTTGACGAAAAGAAATGACCAATAAATTAAATGAAATGGTCATACTTTGAAATATAATGCTCATTGACGAAATTTATCTAACAAAATGCGTAAGTCAGATTTTGGGGACGAATTCTAACTTAACGAGATATGAAATATAATGAAAAAAGTGTTAAACTAACTGGGAAAACCTATATTACAATCATAATTATTGCACCCACATAATGACACTAACATGTTGATATCAATCGATTGTGTGCATACCAAAAATTGTACGTTTCGGATTCGTATCCTTTGTCAACACAGATACAAAAGATGTATCAGAGAGGTTATCGAGATCAGAAAGAGAGGGGCCTCCACGATGAACAGAGATGAGGGGCAATACGAATAACCTCATCTCACGTTTTCGATGATCTTGATAATCTGGTAAGAAATCCCCAGATGATAAATCAACTGCAAAAAGCATAGTTTGTCGTCAAGATCATCAATACCAAAATTGTACACGTGAGCACCACCTTACGCCTTTACACTATGTTCTGCTCTAAATGACATCAGAGTCGATGAGTTTCGAAAATTAACTCTTAGCTCATGATCTTGAACCTTTCTGAAGTAGATTTATTTCTAGCAATTTGACTATAAATTGGGTTTTATGCTTGGTTTTTCTGATGAACATTCAAAACCACAAGTATGCTGACACAAAGTTAAATAAATATATACCCTGACATTTTAGTTGCTACAATTTTTAAAGCCGACGTTTGAGCCCCATCTTTGACGAAGACTGGTAGTGGTATCAGTGGCGTAACTAGACTTTTCATTTGGGGGGGGCAAGAAGGGGCAGTGACTTGAAATGGGGGAGCTCCTAAGATTTGTTGAGTCAAGAGATGCGCGCGTAGCGCGCGAAAATTTTCGACTTTACAGCTATTTTTTGGACGATTGAGCTACATTTTGGCTCTAAACAAGCTTGTATCAAAGAATATTTCATTTTGGGAAGACATATGCGCGCGTAGCGCGCGGACATTTTTCATATGTGTACTTTTGACCATCATAATTCCATGATTCCTTTCGTCAAATGAACCGACAGTACCAATCTCAACCGACACGATGTCATTATTGGGGGGATTTGGTGTGTACTTTGTTTGTAAATTTCATTTACAGCCGTACTTGATTTCATTTGGGGGGGGGGGGGGGGGGGCAAGGGCTCCCGCCCCCTGCCCCCCCCCCCCCCCCCCCCCCCCCCCCACCGCTGGTTACGCCACTGAACTGTGGTATAGGTCCAAATATTAATGATTTCCTTGACGCCTGCCTCTCTCATACCAATCTTATCTTTGTCTCGAAATCCATGTGATGTAATACTTGAGACTTTAAATAGGCTACCTCTGATGTTAAGTCATATCGTAAGTCATATGACGAAAGTTGTATACTAGTATAGGAAAAACTGAAAATCCCAGCTATTTCTATCACACTTTTCTGTTTTAGTTAAAAATTGATTGTTCTCATCATAGGCTAATAATATGCCTTTTCACGATGAGGAATAAACATCTTACCAATATATCTGCCACACAGGGTCCATAACCTGATGGAGCAGTCAGCACTAGACGTGATTATCAGCTGTTTATCCTCCGCATACTCGATATACGTGATCGCTTTCAGATGGGAGCGGAATGAGTTCAGTTTCAGCGGCCATTTTAGCGTCTGCTCCGGGTGAGTTTCTGGCGTTGGAGGGCGCATTGAAGCTCTTGCTTTCTCGTCCATTTCTGCCTGCAGTTTTAGGAGGGCAGGCGTACCTTCCCGGTAGGGAAATCTCTTCTTATTTTTCAGGTAGTCCAAGGCGGGGGACTGTTTGCGGCGCCGCATAGTATCCTTCCGGGCTATACAATAGTCAGATATGTCCCATATCTGATGAAAAAACGTAAATCGTTTGAAATTAACACCACGCGGTTATTAGTTCTACCATTTATAGGCCTACAAGACATATTTCAGAAACTTTTCCCAATTTTCAAAGTCTATCGTAAGGATTATTGAACCAATACTAGGCATGCTTGTACTTATTTCAATGCATTTCCCATGTTTTTTCCAAATATGGTAATGAAATATATTAATTTTGACATTTTGAAACATTTTGTGAAATTTTGGAATGTCTTCTGCAGACGCCTGGCGCGTGAAAAGTGTTAAGGTACAGGGTTTGAAGTTTCCGGCAATTTCCCGATTTCAGGCTTTTTGTTGGTCCAAATTTCCGCACTGTTATTGTTAGCCTATTTTGGGGCTTTTAGCCCGAATTCAAGCGTTTTTCAGGCTGTTAGTTATAATTTCTTCCTTCTCCTTCTGACCTACTGGTATCCCTGAACATGCTGAAGGTAAACATAGTAAGAATTCCAAAGAGACTATTTTTAGTCCTCGTCGACCCTTTTATGAAAAAGGAAGGAGCCCACCCCTGTTTTTTTTGTAAGATGGCGAAAATAGAACCCTCCTCCCCTAAACTGACCAGACCCTAATATTTCGTTACCTTGACATATCCCAACGTGTCCCCTACTATTAGGAAATCGTTATTGGAGTCCGTTGTCATAGCCATGACCGACTCGCCAGGTTTATGTGGCAAGTTGTATTGACCAAGCAAATAGAACCCTCCCCCGATAATCTGAACAGGCCCTAATATTTCGTTACCTTGACATATCTTAGGGTGTCCCTTCTATTAGGAACTTGTTATTTAAGTCCGTTGTCATATCCATGACCGACTCGCCAGGTTTATGTGGCAAGTTGTATTGACCAAGCAAATAGAACCCTCCCCCGATAATCTGACCAGGCCCTAATAGTTCGTTACCTTGACATATCCCAACGTGTCCCCTACTATTAGGAACTCGTTATTGGAGTCCGTTGTCATAGCCATGACCGACTCGCCAGGTTTATATGGCAAGTTGAATTGACCAAGAAAATAGAACCCTCCAGTCCGCTAAACTGACCAGGCCCTAATATTTCGTTACCTTGACATATCTCAACGTGTCCCCTACTATTAGGAACTCGTTATTGGAGTCCGTTGTCATAGCCATGACCGACTCGCCAGGTTATGTGGCAAGTTGTATTCCAAGCAAATAGAACCCTCTCCCGATAATCTGACCAGGCCCGAATATTTCGTTACCTTGACATATCCTAGGGTGTCCCTTCTATTAGGAACTGGTTATTGGAGTCCGTTGTCATAGCCATGACCGACTCGCCAGGATTATGTGTCAACTTGTATTGACCAAGCAAATAGTAGAACCCTCCTCCAATAATCTGACCAGGCCCTAATATTTCGTGACCTTGACATATCCTAGGGTGACCCCTACTATTAGGAACTCGTTATTTGAGTCCGTTATAATATCCATGACCGACTCGCCAGGTTTATGTGGCAGAAAATAGAACCCTCCTCCGCTAAACTGACCAGGCCCTAATATTTCGTTACCTTGACATATCCCAACGTGTCCCCTACTATTAGGAACTCGTTATTGGAGTCCGTTGTCATAGCCATGACCGACTCGCCAGGTTTATGTGCTGAGTTGAATTGACCAAGTAGACCTCCGTTATGATGAACTGACCAGGCCCTGATCCATCCTTCTGCATCACTTGCCATCAGAGAGGCCGTCTCCTTGTTGTGCGGTCGAGACTCAAGAAATAACAACTGTGTAAACAAAAGTACACAGTGAGTCCCGTTTTTAAAACAATCAGCAAAATATAATATATTTTGGCTAACATAATAATAATGTGTCTATTTTAAAGGTAGATGACCCGATCACATTTTCGTAACACAGAATTATTTCAAACATACGGAGATTTTCATATCATATGAAAGCTCGTATTTTTCTCATCGTCATACTGAAATTTGACGGCCTAAATCGGTATAATTACGGAGAAATCGATGAAATAACGTCGAATTACCGCGAATGGTGGTAACCACCGATATAGTTTGTGTACTACTCAATGGGTACAGTTCACAGCATCTTGTGCGTCTAAAATAAGAACCATTAGCTATGCAACTCAAACTTTGGAACACGACTTTTTTAAGGATGACCTTTCATGTAGAATAGAAAACTTCAAGTTGAAAATCGGAACATCTACCTTTAAGATTGAATATAAAACTGTAAACATTTTTCATTATTAGTGCCACGCAGGCGACCGGGTCGGCGATTCCCGGTGCCGGCGCGGCTGGACATTCCCCTTAATCGGACTCAGTTTCTCCTAAGATAGGCCTAGTTTTATTCCCCTGCCCCCCCCCCCCCCCCCCCCAAAAAAACACCCAACAACACCCCACCCCGCCTTGGGAGTTCGTGTTAAAGAAATCCAAGTTTGGCGCTTAAGGTTGTCTTTACCAAGGTAGTCTTCCCACAACCTGCAACACCATGCAAAACCAGCATTCAGGTCCCGTTTTCAAAATATTCAGGTCCCGTTTTTAAAACAATCAGCAAAATGTAATATACATTTTGGCTAAAATAATGTGTCTATTTTTTAAGATTGAATATAACACGTAATAACCTTTTCATACTGAGTGTTGCGCAGGGACCCGGGTACGATTTCCGGTCGTACATTCCCCCTAATCTGACCCGTTTTCTCCTCTGATATAGTTTTATTCCCCTGCCCCCACCCCCACCCCCCCCCCCCACCCCCCACACACACCTCCAAAAAACGCCTTGGGAGTTCGGGTTAAAGAAATCCAAGTTTGGCGCTCAATGTTGTCTTACCAAGGTTGTCTTACCACAACCTGCACCACCATGCAAAACCAGCATTCGGGTCCCGTTTTAAAAATATTCAGGTCCCGTTTTTAAAACAATCAGCAAAATATAATACATTTTGGCTAAAATAATGTGTCTATTTTAAGATTTAATATAACACGTAAACACCTTTTCATACTAAGTGTTGCGCAGGGACCCGGGTTCGATTTCCGGTCGGACTTTCCCCCTAATCTGACCCGTTTTCTCCACTGATATAGTTTTATTCCCCTGCACCCCCCCCCCCCCCCCCCCCCCCCCCCCCCCACACACACACCTCCAAAAACCGCCTTGGGAGTTCGGGTTAAAGAAATCCAAGTTTGGCGCTCAATGTTGTCTTACCAAGGTTGTCTTACCAACCCCCCACACACACACCTCCAACAACCGCCTTGGGAGTTCGGGTTAAAGAAATCCAAGTTTGGCGCTCAATATTGTCTTACCAAGGTTGTCTTACCACAACCTGCACTACCATGCAAAACCAATTTGTGCTCCCTTTACAAATTGGAGAATGTGATATAAAAATATGTTGAAGCTGTATGACCGTTGGAGCAAACTCTAATATCATTATAAATTCTACCTATTTCGGCAACTTTGAAATGAAAAGTGGAATTAATATGTCAGAGTTTATCCGAGAAGATAAGGCAAATACGGCTCGTAGAGTTTTACTCACCGGGGAAAGTCTATCAAACGTAAACGAAAAATAACGTCTTTAGCAAACCCTAATTTTAATAATATGTAGTTTTAGTGGCTGTTCCAGTTGAAAACCATGCACCCCCTAGGAAAGACATTACCTCAATTTCCAGCACAGGGAGTGTAGATCTCAAATGGAGTATGAAAGGGGAGAGGTTACCCATTCAGGTAACCCCATTTGAGATCCACACTCCCTGTAGGGAAGATTTAGGTAATATCTTCCATAGAGGGTGTATGGATTTCAAATGGAACAGCCTATTTAATTTAACAAACGTACCTTTTCCACTGCCGATTCATGCTTCTTATCAAACATTTTATTCGATACCGTGTCCTCCTGGTCTCTTCCTCCATCCTCAATATCCTCGCTTTTGACATAACCGCCATTGATACTCTCAGTGAAGAAAGTCCGTGATCCAGCTGCAGCCCTTTCATCGTCAGAAAACCTGTCAACGAGACTATTCTTTCTCAAAGTGCTTATAGCAGGTAAGGTCACGTGATTGGTGCTCGCTGCTTTGCTTGTAGCCGCCGTGGTCGGTACAGACGGGTGAGATTTATCACGCCTAGCCTCCGATAAATCTTTATCGCCATCGCGATGCCGTTCCTCTTCCGATGATCCACTACTTTTCTGCGAGCCAGCGCTATTTCGGCGCGCTAGTTCTTTTGACGAATCTAATTTCCCGCCACTGACGGTATGACTACCGGTTCTAGGTTTGGTCCCTTCATTGGCGTTTAGTTTGCACAAGGGATGGGCGGTTTCTAAAGACCAGATGTAGATGTCACCATCGTACGAGGATGTTGCTATCATACTATTCTGGTAGGAACTTAATGACAAGATGTCTTCCTGATGCTTCTTCATCCATTGTCTTGAATCTTCGTCATCATCAGAATCTCTGTGATGAATATATAAAGGGATTATTTATGATTGTCTTGAATCTTCGTCATCATCAGAATCTCTGTGATGAATATATAAAGGGATTATTTATGATTGTCTTGAATCTTCGTCATCATCAGAATCTCTGTGATAAATATATAAAGGGATTATTTAAGATGTTCATCAGGACTGTTAAATTAATGAAGTTGGGTTATCATATCATATCCTGGTTAAACATACCTTAGCGGACGATAGAGAGCAAGCTGTTCTCTTTAACAACACTGATGATGACGTGACGATCCTGTGTTGAAAGCACGATTGAAACGAGTATTTCGATCTAGATGTTTTAGCGCCCAGAAGATCGTTGTACACGTGACATTAACTGGGCTCAAAAAGAAACTTATACTTTTTCACATGGTCATATCTTGAAAATCTGTCCATCAAAATGAACCAAAATGACTTCTTCACGTGCCTTAAACTCTATGTTGCCGAATTTTTCTAGGCTGTGACATGTGATACAGCTAGCGGTTCCATGACAGTGCATTTTTCAGTTCTGTCAGTAAGGTAACCGTTTGGATATTGACATGTCATAAGAGTATTGAAGTAATCCTGTGTGTCATTTTGGTTCATTTTGACGGACAGATTTTCAAGATATGATCATGTGAACAATTATAAGTTTCTTTTTGAGCCCAGTTTAGATTGAACTGCCCGGCGTCTCTATATCGAGAGGCAGTCTAGAATAAATAGATCTAGAAACGCTATTTCCAAGCAGCCAGAAAGTAGTGCTGTCAACACAGTATTATCGTCAATTGATCATCAGTGTTGATCCCGCGGGTGTTGATAAATAGCACAGCTATATTCTCTCTGAATGTCAGCTAAAAAGAATGCATGGAAGAAGGACCTGTATAAATCTATCGGATAATGCGCTTTTTCATTGTGAGGCTTTTTTTTAAGTAGTATTATATCAGGTACAGACATTATGATATTATCACCAAACTAATTTGTCTGCGCGCGTTGTCTACACATAGGAAAAAGGTAACCAATCGTTATGAGACTGAAACTTTCCCATGCATATTAATTATTTACGTTTGCCCCCCCCCCCCCCCCCCCCCCCCCCCCCCCCCCCTATGCCATGAAGGGACTTCAGGAAAGAGTCAAGACAAAACTTACATAAATGTAGATATTCTTCGGCTCCATCCGGCAGTTACTATCCGTTGCTTTGGACACACGATACCAGTGACCTACAGTACGAATATTAAAAACATGGAAAGGACATTGTTGTATTTCAGCATAACAAGCATTGTCTGTCTTTGTTTGGCGTTACCTATGAGCAAGCTATATCGCAAATTAGTCTAGTCATAAGTCTTCCGACTTCGAAACTTTGTCCCCGTTTTGGGAAAATGAATGAAAGCAAAGCTGTTGCATACAATGACATACTGGGATTCGAACCCATGTCCTTTCGGTCTCAAATCGAATGTCATAACCACTCTTCCAGTTGAGGTAGCGATTTTAATCCTACAAAAGAGGTAGGGTAGCACATAGTCTACGTGTATTACGGAATATATCTTTATAACTCATACACCAGACTAATTCGTTTAGCTTTATAGGTATTATAGTCCAAAAACTTGATAGCATTCCACTAAATGGCGTTTAATTGGTAATTGTTGCGCCTAACCATGCCTAGACAGACACCATTGATAAGTTTGACTTTGGTTTGACATATGGCATTGTTGGTGGTATATAGGTTTGAATCAAATCCATGTATGTATGTATACACCAGTGGCGTAGCCAAGGGGGGGCAAGGGGGGGGCAGCTGCCCCCCCCTGTGGGGTTCTCTGCCCCCCCTGTTGCCCCCCCTGTGGGAAATGTCAGTTGAAATAATTTGGGACTAACCTATTCACAACACAAGGAAATTCAATCCTCAATTTGGTTGTTGCCCCCCCACCAAAACTCCCGGCCCCCCCTTTGCCCCCCCACTGAGAAAAACCTGGCTACGCCACTGGTATACACATACATGTATGTGCGTAATCCTATGATTGTTGAATGTTATAGTGGTTGGTTTGAGTAATATTGTCAACAAAATAAAGTCTGTGAAAACTATAAACAAATATCAATGCAAATAATATAAAGGATACTTTTAAGGGTTAACCTAAATATTAAGGTGAAACGTTTAATAGAAACCTTCCCAACTTTCAAAGCCTATCTCAAGGATTACTGATCCAATATTAGGAATGTTTGTACTTATTTTAATGCATTATTTTCCATGGTGATTCCAAATGTTGGTGATAAAATTGTGCACTTTTTTGAAACATTTTGTGAAATTTTGGAATCGTCGTCTGCAGACGCCTGCCGCGTGGAAAGTGTTAAGGTACACGCAGACCTTTTATGACAAAAGAATGTACACCTAGCACATAAAGTCCCTGACCAGGTGCTTTGATGTTCGCTAATTCAAAATATATAATCGGTACAAAAAATCTAAGATATACATTGAATGATCAAATTTCTTCTCCGCAGTTTGATACTTCATTCAACAAAATCGAATGGATACTTTTAAAGTTATGGCGATTTTAATGACCGCGCATACAACAGAAAAGTTGCACTAGGTATAGGAATCATTGATTTTGGGTGTGATTACTGTCATAACTGTGTGCTATCTGAACGAGACAGATGAATGGGTCTGGAGTGATAACCGCAATAAAGGGTGTATCTGGCTGTGAAGAATACAAGTCTTTATAGCTGATTAGCTGTGAGTTTTTTCAGTGCGTAATGACACACAAATCAATGATTTCCTATACCTAGTGCAACTTTTCTGTTGCATGTGCGGTCATTGAAATCGCCATAACTTTAAAAGTATCCATTCGAATACAAACTGATTACTGTCATAACTGTGTGCTATCTGAACGAGACAGATGAATGGGTCTGGAGTGATAACCGCAATGTGCGGGACAAAAGGTGTATCTGGCTGTGAAGAATACAAGTCTTTATAGCTGACTAGCGGAACGCCCGTCCTACGGACGGGCTCTCCCGCTAGGGAGTAGGGCCTACCAGATAGAACACCTACAAATGAAACAACACAAAAGTGTTGGAAAATTTATAACGAAACACATAGGAATAGAACAATATCTAAAACATTTTTGTTTTAATTCAAAGACCCCCGCCCGCCCACGCCCCGTGGCATATTTTAACTTCAAGGCCTAAACCTTAACCATCTCCCGTTCCCCAACCGTCACCATCCCGCCTCGCCCGCCCCGCCCCGTGACATATCCGTTACGCAACTTAGCATGATCACAACCCCCATTCGTCACCGCCCCGCCGCGCCCGTGGCATATTTCAACTCCAAGGCCTAAACCTTAACCATCTCCCGTAGCCCACCAGTCACTCCCCCGCCTGCCCCTACCCCGCCCGTGGCATATCCGTTACGCAATTTAGCATCCCATTTCTTCATTAACCCCCTGCCTCCCAAACCACATTACATCATTACACCCCCCACATTCGTCACCGCCCCGCCCCGCCTGTGTCATATCTCAACCCCAAGGCCTAAAGTTCCCCGCCCAGCGGCTTATCTCAACGCCAAGGCCTAACCTTAACCATCTCCCGTAGCGCGGCGTATTTCTCCAATACTATGTGTCCGCCCGCGTGTTACATACAGTATCAAATCCCACATCTAGTGACACCATCGTTACGTAATTTAGATTCACCATATCATGTTATGTTTTATCAGAAACCACATTATTTCGTTACCTTATGACCCGCTGCCGCCCCCCAGCCCGCCCGCCCTGCCGTCCCCGCCCCGTCCCCGTCTCCGCCCCCGCCCGTGGCTTATCTCAACCCCAAGGCCTAAACCATAACCAACCCCGTTTGGCGCAGCGTATTTCTCCAATATTTGCCCGCCCGCGTGTGTAGGGGTGCGTGGGTCTAGTGCGTGTGCGCGTTTATTTTGCATGGCGCACTGCTGCGCGCTATGTGTAACGCGCGCCGACTGCATGGTTACAGTGTACGCAGAGAAAAACAAACATGGCCCGTAGAAATTAGTCTCAAAAGCCGGGCTGAAAAGGCCTAAATTGGACATCATTTTGCTCATATCTCGGTCAATTCTGTACGGTTTTCGGCCATTTATAGCTTATAACCTGTCTCAAGACATCATCTATTATCAGTGCAATATTCACGGCTTTAAGATGCAAAATGAGAAAGCCTTTTCAGGATACACACATACATACATGTACATACACACATACATACAACATATACGGTGAATTATAGTAAGACTAGCGGAACGCCCGTCCTTCGGACGGGCTCTCCCGCTAGGGAGTAGGGCCTACCAGATAGAACACCTACAAATGAAACAACACATAGGCCTAAGTGTTGGAAAATTTATAACGCAACACACAGGAATAGAACCCCGCCCGCCCACGCCCCGTGGCATATTTCAACTCCAAGGCCTAAACCTTAACCATCTCCCGTAGCCCACCAGTCACTCCCCGGCGCCCTGCCCCGCCCGCCCGCTCCCCGCTGCATATCCGTTACGCAATTTAGCATTTCTTCATTAACCCCCTGCCTCCCAAACCACATTACACCCCCCCCCCCCCCCCCCCCCCATTCGTCACCGCCCCCGCCCCGCCCGTGGCATATCTCAACCCAAGGCCTAAAGTTCCCGTCCCGCGGCTTATATATCTCAACGCCAAGTAATTTAGATTCACCATATCATGTTTTGTTTTATCAGAAACCACATTATTTCGTTACCTTATGACCCGCTGCCGCCCCCCCCCCCCCGTCCGCCCTGCCGTCCCCGCCCGTCCCCGCGCCTCCGCCCGCCCCGTGGCTTATCTCAACACCAATGCCTAAACCATAACCAACCCCGTGTGGCGCAGCGTATTTCTACAATATTTACCCGCCCGCGTGTGTAGGGGTGCGTGGGTGTAGTGCGTGTGCGCGTTTATTTTGCATGGCGCAATGCGACGCGTTATGTGCTACGCGCCGACTGCATGGTTACAGTGTACGCAGAGAAAAACAAACATTAAATAGTCTCAAAAGCCGGGCTGAAAAGGCCCTAAATTGCCATAATTTTGCTCATATCTCGGTCAATTCTGTACGGTTTTCGGCCATTTATAGCTTATAACCCGTGTCCGGTCATTATTTAGTATCAGTGAAATATTCACGGCTTTAAAATGCAAAATGAGAAAGCCTTTTCAGGATACACACATACAAACATACAAACATACAAACATACAAACATACAAACATACAACATAAGACGAATTATAGTAAGATTAGCTGTGAGTTTTTTCAGTGCGTAATGACACACAAATCAATGATTTCCTATACCTAGTGCAACTTTTCTGTTGCATGCGCGGTCATTGAAATCGCCATAACTTTAAAAGTATCCATTCGATTTTGTTGAATGAGGTATCAAACTGCGGAGAAGAAATTTGTTCATTCAATGTATATCTCATATTTTTGGTACCGATTATCTATTTTGAATTAGCTAACCTCAAAGCACCTGGTCAGGGACTTTATGTGCTAGGTGTATCTTATATGTAGTTTTCTAACAGTATACTTCCTTTTAACATGATTAAAGTTAGCTTTTTTCTCCATAAATCATGTAGTGGTAAAAGGCAGTTTATTACTTTTATTGTCTTTACAAGTTGCAACCTTTTCCCAAGTGAGGATAATTGAATCAAGTTAACACAATCCATGTTAAAAGGAAGTATATCATTAGGAAAGTACATATAAGATACAACCTTTTGCCATAAAAGGGCTGCACGGTAACACGAATACATTATGTTCCACTACCTCAACATATTTGTACCAATGATTACAGACCATAGACCCTCAGGCCATAAAAGTTTCTGTTTTTCCAGGCTGTTAGTCTACTGTCATTGTTGACTTTGCAAGGCTACGTGTGGGATTTACGTCAAAAAGGTGCTTCAAGGCATGACCACTGGCCTGCTTAATTTTGGAATTTGAGAATTTATGACCGGCCAATAGTAAATCGCCGGTATAAAAGTGATTTGGCAGTGTATCAAAATGACATTTTTACATACAATAATAAGTATGTTCTTCTTAAATCATCTATTCAAAATGAAAATAAAGCAACAATTAATATATTCCTTTTGAAATCATTTACTAGAATGTTTTCTCTCCTACGAAGTTGTGCTACAAAACCCTACCTCGAGATTATCAAAAGAATCTAACTCTCTCAGACAGGCGCCATTGTTGAAATTCCATATTTTCACCGTTCCATTTCTTCCTCCCGTCACCAATCGCCTTCCAGACGGGTCAAATGTCATTGCTGTGATCTCGGCGCACTTTTCTTGTCCTTTCTCTAAATACTTATGGGCGTTTGAGAATTGTATAGTCTTCATACCAGTCGCCAAGTCCCACACACTAACGACAGAATCATGGCATGCACTGACAACTTGATTGAAAAGACTATTATAGAGGGCAGCGGTTATTGGCGCATTGTGTGACTGGTATTCGTCTTCTTCCGCTTCGGCTTCCCACTTGTGCTCTAGCAAGGCGAGCTGTAAAGAACACCGTGAATGCAATATAAAATACACTTTGATATTAGATCAAGTTTGAATTTGGTTGAACACTTAATGTAATATAATAGTGCATTATTGTGAAGAGATAGCGACTTAGCTGTTAATGCGGGAACAGGTAAATCAACGGTATATGTATCAATTTCATTTCAATTCTTTCTTACGTGCATCAAATTATAACCATCTTTATTCAGGAATATTTACAATAATCATTACCATGTTATAAACACAATAACAGAATATAAACAATATCGAGTACAGTTAGCAATAATAAGAGAGTTGATTTTAAAACCATCTAAAAATCATTAGACGTTTTAATTAAAAGCCCGAACAGCCGTGATACATCTTGGTGGCCATTTTAAGAACACACATGGTGTCGATGTAGCAAGGACTTAAATTAATGTTAATCGATACCCGGATAACCGTGATACATTTTGGTGGCCATTTTAACGTCTGTCTTGTTTACTTACCTGATTTGTTCCAATAATGAGTGATCCGGTCTTGACGTGGAAACATACAGTGTTGATGTTGTGAGGTCCTACACTAATATTGCGCGGATTGATATTCTGTAAACAGGTCTGGTCCCTCATATCCCATACTTTGATGCCCTGACAGGAAAATAAAACACGAGAAATGCTTTTGTACACATTAACATTTTAATGACTTATCTAAATAGATAGCCATTATAATTAGACTTAATATGACCAATTGGCATTTTAAGGCAATCGTAGATTTCCGTTAATAATCCCAAATATCATGAGTAATGACACAACTGAACTATTGTATTCTAAAACCTTAGAAGTTTGAAAATCAATTTCAGTTGTTTTGACGTTTTTTGATATTGACTGTCACTGCTATTTAAAACACAACACTTTGAGGGTCAATTTACGCATGTTGCCAGTTGCTTGAAATCAGATTGCTTGATTGGAAAAACACCATGGCCGACATCGTCTGCTTATTAACGCGCCCTCACCTTATCCTTGCCGACACTTATGATTTGTCCATGCTGTTGATTGACAACTATATGACTAACAGCTGACGTGTGTCCTTTCATAATGGCCGTCGCCTTGGTCGTGACGTATGGATTCCACATACGAACTGATCGATCCATCCCACCAGTTACTATAGATCAAAACGATAGATCGATACAATAATGAAATGGCTTTTCAGAGTAAATTAGGTACACCTACATCAATGAACTGATTTGCAAATGAAAGCATAAAGGATCACTAAGCTATAGGAGCTGTAGACTCATCGGGCAAGGGGCAGCCAATATTATCATGATTATGATATTAAAATATAGAGAGGTGGCAGTCTCTATGTTATGCATATGATAACTTGGATCTAGAAGTAGAGCTAGGTCTGGCGAAAGCTTGACAGTTTTAAACTTGTCCAACGGCGAACCCGTTAAACCCTTCATCTACACTTTGTTTAATTTTTTTAAAGACTTACATCGTATAAGCTGAGTCCATATACATTTGCATTTGGGTAACGAAAGTTGTTATGGTCCAAGTTTTGACTTTACTCAAATCATCTTTGTTGTGTGTACGTGTACCGCTGGAGGTTTGAAACCCTAACAATATAAGGGTGTTTATGACTTTCAAAAAGGGCTTTGTTTTACCTAAAAACGGCCGATTTGACTATTATTCGCTCAATGGAACCATGTTTAGGGAGTTTCCAGCACAATTCATATCCCTGGTTTTCTTGCAAAACAAAAACAAAAACATGTCCCCGTATACCGAACATACCCCTGCGTTTGCTTATGAAAGTTTACCGTTAACTTGTTTACGTTATGAAAGTCATTACATCAAGCGTTATGAAAACTTTGCTGCTACTAATTGTTACTTACCCAGCATGTTGGCGTCTATAGCGTAATCAAAACATAGAATGCCTTTCCTTATCTGGAAGATCTTATCTGATCCACTGCAAAAACCAAAGTACATATGTGTAAGAAATAATTTAGAGGACTATAATAACAGGTGCGGCTGCTCATGTCATGCGGTTCATCGACCAGGAATTACGGTGCACAGCCGCCGCGGATGAGGGGACGTTGGTAAATGCTAGTCATATAAGCTGACTTAAAGGTTTTAACCAGGAAATACGGTACCTGCGGGAGGGTAAATAATATCTGAATACCTCATGGTCTTCAGGAAGGGGAATACAAAGCAGGGTCGACTCCATTTCTTTCTAGATCTACGAAAAAATGTTACCTGACTCCGCGGTCTCGAGGAAGTCTAATGGACTTTAGGTTTACTAACGATTTCGTTTTCGTTTCAGATCACTGATAAATAGTGATGTTCCATTGGTATAGTTGCACATGATAAATACGGGAAATACGGGTGGGGGGTGTAAATGTTAAAAAGGTCAACCTCACGGTCTGATAATTACCGGGGTAATCTGACTCCACGGTTACAGGGAAGTCAAATACGTTTAAAGGGTTACGATTCCATTCTCTCTAGATCTACGAAAAATAGTTTTGTTTCATTGGAAGTTACACTTGATACATACGTAAATGTTAAATAAGTCGACTTTATAGTCTCGAGGAAGTCTAGCGGACTTTAGGTTTACTTACGACTTCTTTCGTTCCAAATCGCCGATAAATAGTGATGTGTCATTGGTAGTAGCACATGACACAAATGAGTTGAGGTTGGCGACATACTTGACTTTCCTGACCCAGTCATCATGCAATGGCTGCAAAATAAGATGCAAAACGCTAGTTAGTATCTTCTTTCTTTTTGTGTGACGTGATTGTATTCTTATTTAGATAACTGTTGGTACCAATGGGAATACCCTTGGGTTGTTTGAGACTACATACCAATTGACTCGGACATTATTTACATTATAAAAAAGGAACATTTTAATTTACTGGCCTGATGAAGTCAGAACACAAAAGATGAACACATTATGTTCCTATTGATTATTGACCGGTCATAAATTCTCCAAATCCCAGATTAGGCAGACTAGTGGTTAATACTCAAAGAACAATGTTGATGTAAATCCTACACATGGCCTTGCTAGTCAATGATAGCAGCAGACTTAACAGCCTGAAAACAGACACTTTATGCCCTGAGGGTCTTTGGTCTGTAATACAAAAGTGTTAGCACTTACCACGCGGCTATTAGTGTTACTATAGACAAAACAAGATGTTTCAAAAGCCTTTACCAAATTTCTAAATCTACTCAAGAATTACTGAACCAATACTAGGCATGTTTGTACTTATTTTAATGCATTTCTCGTGGTGATTCCAAATAAGGTGATAAAATTCAATGATCTTGACATATTTGAAACATTTTGTTCGTGGAAAGTGTAAAGGCAGTGAAACACACATTTCTTGAAAGTACTTACAGTC
This sequence comes from Ophiura sarsii, assembly GCA_035610835.1. NCBI lineage: Eukaryota > Metazoa > Echinodermata > Ophiuroidea > Amphilepidida > Ophiuridae > Ophiura > Ophiura sarsii. Next base: position 28,053,167 of record CM069457.1, read on the forward strand.
CATCTCATTGCCTGCACACCCTTAATGTTGCCTTTTACAATCTCTTGGAAAGGAACTCTTCTGGAGCCAACTGAAATAGAAACGAGGAAAGAGAACGGTGTCCTTTAGGTCCCAGCAATCATGAATCATGTCTTTGACGGAATATGGGTCCGTTCAAACTCCTGTCGTTGCGTATCGCACGGCGTCGACGGATATCGACGCACGAGTTGAAGCCATAACTTTTATCCGACGACGTCGACCGGTGCGGCGCAATGGCGTGAGTATGAACAGGCTTTAATGTGCATCATATAATAGTCATAACAAGCCACTTCATTCTATCATATAATTGATGCATGGGGGAGTCCGACTGGAATAAGTCTTAGGAAAGGGTATCTTCAAAACGGTCAGTATCCCCCATTCATGCCATTAGAGAGGTTTTGCAAAACGTTGAGGTACGTGTACGCGCGTAGACGTTCGTCATTTTTTCACCATAAAAATAAATCTATGAATCTAAAATAATGAACACATTTAAAAACTCGCTTTAAAGCTATCATACTACTTTTGAAAAACTAATGAGTTTACAATGCGAATGCTGCTACAAGTCGTTTTACACTTACACGTTTGTACAAAACTTAAGTTGTAGCCAAACCGATTGTTAACAAATTTCGCGTAAAATTGATCAAAATCATATCATATTTCATAGCTTAAGGTTGGTGTCAACCCTGTTTGGCGCCAAATTTATCAAGCACTGTAACTTTTAAATTATAAATGTGATGTACATAAAAGTATACATTTTTTGTAATGAAATGAGTCAGAGAATCCATTTTTGGTATCAAATTTTACTAAAATTAGTGATTTTTACATTTTTTGCCCAAAAATCACCTTTTTGGCGTCAAACATTTTCAGACAACCTAACAATATCAGTTTTTGATTAAAAATTCCAGAATTTCACCAAAATCATCTAAAGTCAATTATCTAGGAGCGAATTTTTTTTTTTGGCTTAAAATTTGTTTGTTTTGAAAATATTGACCAAAAAGTGCCAACAAAATGTTTTTTATCTCAAAATCTCATTTTTGGCACTTTTTGGTCAATATTTTCAAAACAAACAAATTTTAAGCCAAAAAAAAAAATTCGCTCCTAGATAATTGACTTCAGATGATTTTGGTGAAATTTTGGAATTTTTAATCAAAAACTGATATTGTTAGGTTGTCTGAAAAATGTTGACGCCAAAAAGGTGATTTTTGGGCAAAAATGTAAAAAACACTAATTTTAGTAAAATTTGATACCAAAAATGGATTCTCTGACTCGTTTCATTACAAAAAATGTATACTTTTATGTACATCACATTCATAATTTAAAAGTTACAGTGCTTGATAATTTGGCGCCAAACAGGGTTGACACCAACCTTAAGGGGGCTGTGGACTCTCAGGTACAGTCTCCGTAAACTGCCGTAACTTCTTCAATATTCATTTAATCTTTATAAATGTATACAGTTTTTTGCCGAAAAGGGTTCAATGAATCCAACCATGATAATGAAATTGACCATTCTGGAAAAAATTATAAAAAACACGTTTTTTGACCCATTTTAGGTTTGGAAAAGATAACTCAAAATATATTTTGTTAAAATTTGTCATACTAGTTTTATGATAATCCTGATAACATTCCCCAGGAGCGTTTTTTTATTTTTATTAAATTATCGATTATTTTTTGAGTTACAGACCAAAAAGTGCCAAAAAACGTGATTTTTTACCGCCAAAATCATGAAAATCACATTTTTGGGAAAAAATCACATTTTCAATTTCATTATCATGGTTGGATTCATTGAACCCTTTTCTGCAAAAAAATGTATACGTTTATAAAGATTAAATGAATATTGAAGAAGTTACGGCAGTTTTACGGAGGCTGTACCTGAGAGTCCACACCCCTCTTAACATAATATAAACCCTTGCGTTACAAGAATTTGCTCCGATTTGAATCTCTGGTGGCCCGTTTAGATCAACAGATCGGGTAGATCCACACCAGAAACTTTTAATAGGATCATATCCTTCAAACATCAAAACGAAATCCATTGTGCCGACTCAAAGAAGATTTTAAGGTCTTCCCACAATGCATTGCAGGAACACCAGCCAACTTAAACTTTTTTCACACGATGCATTTGTCGATCTCTTAAGTTTTAGAATTAGAAAAAAGAACACCGATAACTAGTTTATTCATTGATGTAAAGTAGAACCTAAGAGCTCCAAAGATGAACGCGCTATGCAATGAAGCCATGATTGTGTGCTTATGTCTATGGAAACCGAGACAAATTGGAGACCAGAATTAGGGCATTTTGCAAAAACGCAATGCATTGTGGTGGTGTCTTGTTTAAAATGCTGACCGTCACACACATGGGCAGTCTTTTTTTTAAGACTATAATATGTTACCCACCTTGTTTTGCATTCTGTGCTCCGAACAGTGCCGCTCCAAGAGCTTCGGTGAATATGATGCAGCACACATTACCGCCAGCGTCGCCAAAACACAATACTGCTTTGTTCATATTTCTGGGATCAAACCTGTAAAGGATAGTGTACCGATTTAGATGACGCATTTATATGAAGTAATAAATTCATATCATATGATTGAAGATTGTTACAGATCTAAATGTAGGAAATTCAACCGTTAACGTATCTTCTTCTTTCTTTTTTTCCTTTTTTTTGGGGGGGCGGGGCGGGGTCACTCTTAACCAGCGCCGGGGATCTAACCGGCAGTTGTAGGTAAGAGGCATGTTAGGGTAAATGTCATTTATAGGTCAATAAAAGCGTATGTTTTGTGTCGAGAAAAATAAGACAAACCAATGCACGTGCGCTGATGTTGGTGTGTGAAAATGGCACGACCCCGCAGGGGAGTGCTATTGTGAGCATATCAAAATTTGCGCAAGTGCATTGATTTTTATAATTTCTCGAGAAACAAAACATACGCATGCATTGACGTAATTTATACACGACACTATACAAATCAAAATTCACAATTTTAGCATAATTTTGACTATGCAAAAAAGAATAAAAACGTGTTAACAATTTTGCTAACACCCGCAGTGAAAATCGGCGAACCCGCGCTATCAACGAACAACGAATCAAAACAAAGCGCGTGGTGCGACGGAGTGCATTAGTTTCTTGCTTTCTGATTGGTTCGACACTACTAAGAGTGTATACAAACTGTATCACAAGGTCAAATTTGTATTTTTCCATTGCATGAGGCGAAGCCGAGTGTAATGGAATAATACAAATTGGACCGAATGATATACTATTACACAAACAAAAGGCATTCAATATTTGTTTAATTTTATATCATGATAGGCCTGATTTCAACCATGTGATAGTTTTTACTATCATTATGGCTGGAAAAGAATCATGTGATATCATGATATAAAACAAATATTGAATGCCTTTGTTTGTGCAATAGTAAAACTATATCACTCGGTCCAATTTGGATTATTCCATTACACTCGGCTTCGCCTCGCGCAATGGAAAAATCAAAATTTGACCTTGTGATATAGTTTTTACTATTACACGCTCAGGCATTCAATATTTGTATAATATATCACTAGCGGCGTACCCTCGCTACGCTCGGGTCCCCGCTAGATGGTTATGCCACATTACCTACCTCTGAAACCACATAAACCCCCTACTACCCCCCCCCCCCCCAAAAAAAAACACCAGGTTGATTAATAACCATATCCCTCCTAAAGGCATTATAAACCCCCTACAACCCCCCCCCCCCCCCCAAATCAGGTTGATTTATATAACCATATCAAGTCCTTAAACCATTTACCGTGGCTACTTTATTAGCCCCTATCTCTCAAACCGCATCAACTCGGTACTTTTAAAACCACATGAACACCCTACAAACCGCCCCCCCACCCCCCCCCCCCCCCCCCCCCCCCCCCCCCCCCCCCCCCCCCCCCCCCACCCCCCACCACCCCCACTGCAACTACACCAAACCAGGTTGATTTATACTCAAAACCCCTCCCTAAACCATTTCCCATGGCTACTTCATAAACATTCGGTCCCTAAGATTGTTTGGCATGCCAACTTAAAGTAAAGAAATCAGGTTGCTACATTAACCAATTTCCCATGTGACTTCTGCGCCATGTGTAGGAGTGCGTGTGCCGCGGCAGTGAGCCCTTGCGCAAACATGCACGCGACGCGTTACCACGGTATGATCATAGACTAATTACTTGGGTATGATTACGCGGTAGTACTCGCAACGCACAATGTTGTTCAATTCTAGTGAGATTTATGAGCCAAATCTGAGAGTTTTTTTGTTGTTTTTGGAGCCAATTTTTAACCAATTTCACTGAAATAAACTTTAACACCCTTCCCGGTATTTCCTCTATCTTTCATGCAAATTAGGCGCCACTTTGATCACAACTAACGGAGAAATAAGGATAACAAACACACACACACCCCTACACCGTTTCCAGATTTATAGTAAGATGATATCACATCATTTCTTTCCAGCCATATTGATAGTAAAAACTATCACATGGTTGAAATCAGGTCTATCATGATATAATATACAAATATTGAATGCCTGAGAGTGTGATAGTTAAAGTCAATAAACCAAATGAAATGGATCCTCGGGGATCCCCTAAGGGAACGCCAACGAAAAAGTGCCATAAACTTTAGTATCAAATCTAAATATTCCAACACACAAACTTGGCTACTTATAACTTACCAATAATCCATAGTGAGGGCGCAATGTTCCAGTCCTGACACTTGGAAACAACGCTCAAATTTGGCGGCATTCATATCAAAGAAACCTGCAATTTATAAATAAGATTACGAATCGTCCAAAAATCATTATTGTTGTGTTAATTTGTTTTAACACGCATCATTCAATGGATTTAGGTCCAAATGCAACCGTGCAGAATAGAATAAAATGTAAAAATAATTATGTTAAATTCTACACCACTTATTTGCTCGTAATAGGCTCCAGCGTCTTGGTATTCTTCTTCTTCTTCCTATAAAGTGCTGCCTTCAAATGGTTGAAGATAAACGCACTGTAGTGTATACAAATATTGAATGCCTGAGCGTGTAATAGTATACAAATATTTAATGCCTGAGCGTGTAATAGTAAAAACTATATCACAAGGTCAAATTTGGATTTTTCCATTGCACGAGGCGAAGCCGAGTGTAATGGAATAATCCAAATTGGACCGAGTGATATAGTTTTACTATTTCACAAACAAAAGGCATTCAATATTTGTTTTATATCATGATATCACATCATTCTTGTCCAGCCATAATGATAGTAAAAACTATCACATGGTTGAAATTAGGCCTATCATGATATAATAAAAACTATATCACTCGGTCCAATTTGGATTATTCCATTACACTCGGCGAATGATATCATATCATTCTTGTCCAGCCATAATGATAGTATACAAATATTTAATGGCTGAGAGTGTGATAGTAAAAACTATATCACGAGGTCGAATTTGGATTTTTCCATTACACGAGGCGCAGCCGAGTGTGATGGAACAATCCAAATTGAACCGAGTGATATAGTTTTACTATTGCACAAACAAAAGGCATTCAATATTTGTTTTATATCATGATATCGCATTATTTTTTTCCAGCCATAATGATAGTAAAAACTATCACATGGTTGAAATAAGGCCTATCATGATATAATAAAAACTATCACATGGTTGAAAATAGGCCTATTGTGATATAATATTGATACAGACATGTGTTGATGTCTACTATTATGCCAATACTAGGGTGGAGCATGAAGCTATTGGTGGAGTTAAACATTCAAGACTTTTTATTATTTTACTTCACTTGAACATGTTGAACTCACATCGAAATATGGTAATGAAATTGAATTATTTTGACATTTTGGAAACATTTTGTGAAATTTTGGAATGTCGTCTGCAGACGCCTGCTGCGTGGAAATTGGCTGTTTGGATGGGAGAAAGGCCCTGTTGCCAGTGTAATAGTGTTGCTCGAGTGGTGCATGCTAAGCACGCTGCACTGCGCAAGAAACCTTCATTTACTTACTGATGTCCCTTTCTGTTGATGAGATAGCAATCATGTTGACGTTAGGCATGCATACCATATCAGTTAACCACAAAGGAAGAGTCTTCTCACGAGGTTGCTCGATCTAGAGAGGAAAAATGTGATAACGATTTATTCACGAGATCTACGAGAAAACACCCGACCCACGAACAGCAGAAGTCGGCTATCACCGACCACGTAGCGGCTACTAAATTGAATTAAGGCCAAAACTATAGACCGCAAATCAGACAAGATCATTAGACGGTTTAAAGAGACGATTGGCATCCGAAGGAGGGGGGGGGGGGGGGGGGGGGGGGGGGGGGGGGGGGGGGGCGGGGGGGGGGGGGTGCACACTCAACAAAGATGATGGGACTTACACACAGCATCTACGATCAACTCGTCGGAGCTGCGCCCTGTACAACGGCGTCCTCTCTAGCAACAGGACATCCCTATTTCCTGTTGCCTCCAGACAGAGTTGCCAGTCTGATGAAGCTGCTAGTTTAGCAGGGAAACGTAGGCCTAACTAAAAATGTGAGTCAACTCATTCACTATTTATTGGATTTGTCCACAACAAAATCAAATCACAGATCAAAGGTTAATTCACATGAACAATGCATGTAAGGCTTCGAATGTTTTGGCCTATATATATCGGCATAACTATTATATGGGCCGGGCTTTAATGGTCCCAGGCAAAACATGCAATGTACAAAGGATGAGGGAAAGTATGTTTAAGCCAATATGGAATTGGTTAAGGATCTATGGTTAAACCGGCAATTTTAAGAACTATACAATATGAAAACTACTTACAGAACAAGACCGAAGTAGCGTCATATCCATGGTCCAAAAGTTGACGATGCCCTCTTTACTAACGGATACATAGCGCCCTCCGTGTTCACTTTCATCAGATCCATGATGACCATGACGTAAGTTTAGTGTTTGGAAGAATCCAACCTTAGTTAACACGTCACGGTGATTACTGCAGAAAAAATGTTATTAATATTAATCATTATCGGACGAGGATGACCTTTGATCAATTATATGTACAATGTTCGTGATGTAGGTTTATTGTTTGGAAGATTTCGGACAAGTCATGATACTATACTTCAAAATGTTATCATTGGCAGGCTTTTGCATTATCATTATCGGATAAAGCTGATATTTGACGAATCAGCAGGGTGAATCAAAATGTTCGCAGAATGACCACAAAAAAGGGAGTAATTCTGTTATACCCTTCACAGAGGTAATCATAGTGCATGATTTTTAAGACGCATACAACCGATGGAGGTGTGTAGGGTATATGCCGGAAATATAGTTGACGTCAACATTCCATCTAATTTTAGATCTTAATGATCTAGAGAATGTTACATTCTACATTTTTCGTGACATTCTATACACATATAAAAGTCGATTATTTTGCATTCTTTGCCAGTTTTCCATCCATTTTTGTTACGACTGCAATGCATGGTAACAAGAAGCTACACATTTACCCTGTGTAACAAAGGGTAAATCAACTTCCGCGTTGTAAATAAACACCGTGTCTGTATATTTTAATACGTCCTTATGTAATTACCTTGGTATCTCTCGTAAAGGTCTGGGAAATGGAATCTGGAAATAAATGAAAAAATTCAAGTTAGTCCACTTCGTAGTCCCTTTTTCTTGTCACTCTATAAACAACACTCTCTGGCTGGCATGGGATGCCAACCAATATAGAGGGCTCACTTTTTTGACATTTTCCACCATTTAAAGCTAAATGTTCTCGGAAAACACGGGCGTGTGCCCTAAAAGGCGAGTTTACTATTATAAACAATCCAAATAAACTATCAGATTCAATTTATATTGTCACAATGTGAATAAATTGGAAGAAAACTGAAATTTAAATAATCGTAAGATTGGCCTTATGTTTACATTTTTAGGCATTGTTTTGCGCTCTTTTGTTTTTCGCGTCTTCGTCGCGGATATTAAGCGGCGCGTCTAGTACTTACGCACGGGAAGATTCAGCGCGCGACGCAATGATCGAACAGCTGTCGCAGCATTTGAAAAGCGCGGAACTCCGCTTAATTTCCCGCCAAATATCATATCCATGCGCCTTTTCCTGACTCAAACTTACCAAAACAACAATTTTAAATCACCCAAAAGAACGGGAAATAATCGCTTCCGATAAGTAACTTATGATGGTAATGATAGAATACATATAAAAGTATAAAATAAAAGAGAAATATGAAATTCAATTTTTGAAACAAGTGCCGGGTTGACACTGCCCTTAACACGGCGAACAGACGACGATGACCACGCGAAACCTACATTTTGAATTCGTATTGGAATAACACGTAATCGCGAATGTTAATCTTATCATTTTGAAAAAATCATCATAATTAGAAGATTTTTTAAAAATTATTTTCATTGTTAACCGGGCGATGACTAAAAATATTTCAAAATGGTGCACTCCCGTTGCCATATTGGGTCGTCCGAGACGCGTCGCCGCCGTCGTCTGGCTTCGATCAGAGCGGCTCCCAGTCCACCATTGACCCACCGATCTCGTCCCAAACAGGGGCGGTTCTCGGATGGCAGAGGTTTTTAACACGGCGAACAGACGACGATGGACACGCGAAAACCTAAATTTTGAATTCGTATTGGAATAACACGTAATCGCGAATGTTGATCTAATCATTTTGAAAAATTCATCATAGGTTAGAAGAAAATGTTTCCAATCCAAAACCGTTGTGGGTGGCTAACCACCCGCAGTGTCAGTATCATTTTTAAAATTTAAACCGTTGTTAAGCGTTCGTCCCATTCACTTGATCACGTAACCTCGTTCGCATATTTTAACCTGAATACTTGTGAATACGCCCGTGTCCAGCGCAGGGATAGCACTGGATCAAAAATGTGAGAGGTCCCATGACATTTTTCAGGACCCCGTAGGACTTCAAAAACCAAATTTAAGGGGTCCCTCAAGAAATTGAGGGGTCCCGGTTTGGGTATTTGAAAATGTTACTTTTTTATGGACAGTTTTAATGAATTTATATTGTGAGCAAAGGATCAATAGGCCTATGTAATTTACAGAATTTCTTATGGTTTCCATTTCCATACGTCGTCAAATTTAAGGGGTCCCTTCAATTTTGATCGGGACCCGCAAGTCTTTCCAATTTGAAAGCTGACGCGTCACTATTAGAAAGTGAGAGGTCTAGGACGCGCAGACGCGTCAGAATGCGACCCCTGGTCCAGCGTCGTCTGACGGCGAAGTGAGCTTAAAGTGAGCCCTCTTTAGTTCGATTCAGTCGATAGAGTGACAGGGAAGGAAAGTGACTGATGAAGTTAGGTTGTCCTCCGAGGTCTCATTCAAGAAGAAAAATCAAAAACAAAAACAAACAAAAACAGACAAAACAAGGTATTTAAAAAAAACTGGACGGGGGAGATAGAAGACTGTTGAAAGTAGGCTTGAGTTATCCCGTGCTTTTTCTCTTACGTGACACGGGTCATTCTATACGTGCGTGTCACGGGTACCCGTATCCCGTAAGTCTCACTCTCCGTGAATTCCCAAACCCAACCCACAGTAGAGCCCAAGCCCCGTAATAACCTGCATAGTGCATACCACCACGCAGCGTTCGATTTAACCAATGTAGCATCACGAAATACGACACACTTTTGAACACTAATGCACAAATATGTAGCAAAAAGTGCTACGCCAAAAGATTCCCTACTTGATCTCTGATCACGTACCATCAAAGCCAAACCTAAAGATTGAGTGTCATCTTCAAATAACTAAAACAAAGTATGGTAAATCTTGAAATATCGGCGGTTCATTTTCACTTTCGTCCAGAGTTAAAAATCCCATTGGTTTACACGTACTTGCGCAGAATTTTTCTGTCGGTTTAAAATGTGTACAAAATGGCGGAGTTCTGCGCATCTCGGAGAAGTAATAATCATGACGTCACTTCTAGTCTTGTTTTCGTGTCGCATGGCAAAGGTCGAGGGGTTGTTGCCATATCATTGGGCTAATCATATTGAAGGGTTCACCCGGGGGGTTCACCTAGACTGTAACTCTCAGCCGCCCTCTTATGTCGCTATCTTGCAGGCTCCGATATTTGTACAGCTTTAGCGTCCGTACGGTAATATTGATGACTGGGGGATGTAGCCTAGGGTTCGCCATAATCATTGGGCTAATTGCGAGACCAAGGCAACACGGAACAAAGAGGCCGTGGACTCAGTGACTCAGTATATTACTAAATCATATAATATAATACAAAATAGCATCCAAATAGCTTAGTATATTACTAAATGGCATCCAAATAGCTGAAATAACTTACTGTGTCCTCTTACCTTCATATTATAACAATATCAATTACATTTTACAACAAAATCGCTTCAGAAGATGATTAATGCAAGTTATTAATATTAGCAAATGCCGCGAATTTTAGGGGTTTGTGAAAAGGTTACGACTTAGAAACGTCGTTTCAAATGACGGGGTCGCTAATCTCCCCCGTCAAAAAGTAACGAGTTGTTATTATAACACAAAATTGTTAGTCTATCTAATCACATTCCCACAAAGACTTCGACGCAACATTTACAGCATCATTTTGAGGTTAAAAAGAAGTCCCTCTAAAATTAGATCACGCCGGTTTGTTTGCATAACTCCACACACAATTGGACGTTTTTTAGAAATTAAAACGTTTATAAAAAGAAGATACGCTTGGCTAAACTCTTAGAAAGTTTTTCCTTTCGCTATCAAGCTTACCTTTCCCAAAATAGTCATATTTCCCCAAAGGATGTTTTCTGAAAAGTGGCACTTTTCAAGATCCGATACAAGAAAGTTACTTTATTGCCTTAAAAGTCACTGCTCTTTATTTGAAATAAAAAATAAAATGAAATTTCTCTTTCCATGAATAGTCAATTTATAGTGTCCACCATTCACGTTTACGTCAATAACTTCCCCGCATAGCTAGTTGAAAAGTACCACTTTGGGGGGAAATGTGACTGTTTTGAAAAACAAACAGACATGGTATTGAAAAAGGGAAACTTTGTGTGGGTATAGCCAAATGTTTTCCCTTTTTATAAGTGTTTCAATCTCTCAAAACGTTGTGTGTGGAATTATGAAAACAAACTCGTATACGATCTTGAAAAAAAGTGCCACTTTTTCTGAAAACATCATTTTGGGGAAATGTGACTATTTTCGGAAACTAACATGATATTGAAAGGGGAAATTTTCCTTTGGTAGCCAAGCAAGCGTTTTCCTATTCATCATAAGAATTTTAATCTCTTAAAACGGCTACAATAATTGTGTGTCGAGTTATGCAAAAGCGTGTTTACATTTTAGACGGAGGGGACTTACTTCTTTTATGTTAGTAGATTTTATATGGGTGCACTGCAAATTCGGAAGAAAGTGACGGACAAGTTTTGGTCATCGAGCGGTCTTTTTCTAGACCACTCTACGTACGTCGTACGCAATGTAAATGTGGGCCGAATTATTTCAATTTCCGAATACGAACAAGCAAAAACTGCCACGAGGTAAGTTATAAGAATCCGGAAAAATAAACATTTTCCACGCGGCTATTGGGTTTTTCAATATGCAATACAGATTTTTCAGAAACTTTCCCAACTTTAAGGTCTATCTCAAGGATTACTGAACCAATACTAGGCATGTACAATTGTACTTATTTTAATGCATCACGATGATTCCCAATGTGGTAATGAAATTCAATAATGTTGACATTTTTGAAACATTTGTTGTTGACAGTTTAGAATGTCGTCTGCAGACGCCTGCCGTGTGTAAAGTGTTAAGGTGTGCATGGCTATAGTACAGAATGGCACCAAATGATGTTTGATGATATACCATCACAGAAATTAGACTAAGTCCATCCTGTCTTCACAACTTACATATACGGCCCGGCCTTTGATACAACGGGGGTAAATTGCGCGATTTGTTCAACCATTTCTAGGACGGTGGCTCAATAGCGAGATAAAATCTAGACTAAATCCTTCCCGTCTTTACAATTTACACACGGCCTCTGCGAGGGTGCTCAATGTGGTTTAACCATTTTAAAAATGAGGGACGCTGGGACTCAGTCTCTTTAAACACTCGGCCTTAGTATCAAAATTCACAACACACATGGGTTTAGTAATTACGGTACAGTGACAAAAGCACTCGAGCTCAAACCTTATTTCTCGTATACTTACTTTCTGTTGACCAATTAAATCGGAGCATGGGTGAAATAAATAGCAAAATATTATTGTTAATTTTAATTTTATTAGCAATAAAACGACAATTGTGTTTCAATTGTCTTGGAATTAACTCGGCACTCGTTTTCTCATCTGCCAGTAATACAAATTCATAGTTTCCAGAAATGTGTACAACAGATTCAACACGTATTCTATCTGAAGAATCAATATCAATAAAATAGACATTATCGGGGAAGGGGGGGGGGGGGGAGGGGGGGGGGCGGCTTCTAAAATACTTTATAAGCAGCACTATCTTCCTCTTGAAAGAATAATGTGTATAATTTTCCACATGACTATTAAGGGGAACGTGAATTATGATAACTACAATATATAATGGTGAAGGGGCTATATATTTCTACCGAGTAGACCCATTGCCATGAAACACATTGATGCTATACATTGCTAAAATAGACAGTGTGTCTGGTCAAAGACAGGTATATGTGGATTATTACCAGGTATATCGGTTTTTCTATACAACCGCAACAGCTTAGAATTTTTCGGTTTGGGCGGTATATCGTTTTTTTCTTTACAACCGCGACAGCCTGTAAACTTACGTCTTTGAAGAGGTTGCTCATGTGATCCTTCTCTTGGTATTCGAGTAACATGTAAGACAGATACTCGTCCTGTGGAACAAGGAAAGAGATATGTTTTTTCCATTTAACAACGTTCATGATTGGTTAATTTCAAGATCTACTTATTTGAATCACCAATTAAAAGACTGCTATTAAAATTGTTTCCTCCAATTTTTACAAGGGATACGACGGAATCATCTATGCCATCCACTTGACGACATAGCGAGATAATATATTTTGACATTTATACACTAATATCAGTATTATGTCGACATGGACAGAAAATTTATCTTATCATGTCGACTTGAAATCCTTAAAGTCTTCATGGTGAGATGTACTATCTTCATGATCTTGTCAAGTCGACTTCACAAAAAGCAGATGTCATCATGGCGAGATATATTATCTTGCCAAAGATTCCAAGGCCAAGGTGACTTCACTAAAAGTCGATGTCGTCTTTCAATATCATTTACGATCACTGACGTTGAACTATGGCAGTTATCGATCCCCACAAAACAAAAATCTAATATTGATAACGCCATTGGTCAACCAACCTAAATACCGCCTGACATCCGTGGCTATAGTTTTTATAGTGACATCTTGCCCTGTCTGTTTTTAAGTTGTTAAGCCACCAATACCAATATTTATTAACAAAGAAAATAATCTAATATCTATAGACCAAGTAATAAGGATTTTTCAGGCCCCTGTTAAATGCCATTCACTGGCTACTGCCTCGATGCATTTTCTAACCAAACCACATTATTTGCCCGAAAAAGCGAGGTCTAAATATGGCACGGAATTTTAAATATATAACAGTCTCTTACCCAATCCACAGTGCCATCGCAGTTAGCATCAACTTTCATGAACACGATAGCCAGCTCTTCATCGTCCACCTTGAAAACAAATAATGTGAATATGATAATCAATTTATGATAAACAATGATAAGCAATATCAATGATAATCCAAATAATTATCAATGATGGGTATTTAATCGTATATAAATTGCCCTTAAAGAAGGGGGGAGGGGAAGTCAAACATCCGTATTGTGAAATTAACTGCGAAACTAAGTTAGTCAACCGTTTTCCTAAAAAGCAATATTTTGACCAATTTTAGTCACAATAATGTCTCATAGAACTAAGCATTCGTTTGACTACAGTAACTCATACAAGTAGTCACAAGGATGTCTCATAGGACTTTGGCATTCGTTTTACTAACTCTATAGTTGACTAACTCTAGTCAATGATGGATTATATGGCTAAAAGCATTCGTTTGACTAACTTTAGTCATAATCATGTCGGATATCATTGGGACTAAAGTTAGTCAAAAGAATTCGTTTGACTAACTTTAGCTACAACGATGTCTTAAAGGATTAAAATCATTCGTTTGACTAACTTTAGCCACAGTGATGTCTCATTGGACTCACTAAAAGCATTATTTTGACCAACTTTAGCCACACATAGGTATCATAGAACTAAAAGCATTCTTTTGACTAACTTTAGTCACAATGATGTCTCATACGACCAAAAGCATTCGTTTGACTAACTTTAGCCACAATATTGTCTCATAGAACAAAACGATGGAAGAATTGAAAATAGGAAAGAAAACCACTACCAACCAACATCAAAAAGTTAGTGCCAATCTCGCCTTTAGGTAATAGAGAATACTCCGTCCGAACCAGTGGCTTAGCTATTGGTGATGGGAAAGAAATAAAAGTGAACCGACAAGACTTTTTTACACCAATTATTGTGTCTTGAATTGGGGAGCACATGCTATACGGAGATTCAAAATTTACGGCCATTCGTGTCCACCGTCGTCTGCCTTTGGTCGTTATGGTTCCAAGATAAACGAAATTGCGAGATGACGATAATAGAATAGGGAGGAAAAAGACCAAATAACCAAATTAAAGTCAGGACAAATCTACTCTTGCCTAGACTATAGAGAAAGGAAATGCTGAGGTTCATACACTGCAAAAACTCCGGTGTTAATTTAACACCATGGGTGTCACTATAGGACCGGACCACTTTACACCGGTCCTATAGGGACACCCATGGTGTTAAATTCAACACCGGGGTTTTTGCAGTGTAGGCATATTATGCGATCTTGTGCATGGAACGCCCTGTATCTTTGCGATTTTTCTCTAATTGAATATGTTGGTGTCAAATTATATTTATAAACATGAAACTAAACTATCTTGTAAGTTACCTAGCAATACCCTTCCTATGATTACTTCAAAAATCAAGGTTTGAATGTGTTATAAACTGTTTGTGTTTTTTGTTATTTTTGTTCGTTTCCATGGTTAGACACCGTTTTACGTGTCTCCGGCTACATACGCAACAAGTGAACACAATATACTTTAGTATGGAATGCTTTATGATCATGATGATGAAAATCGAGAAACAAAATATTCGGAAAATTCCTTGAAGCGGATTTCCATTGAAATATGTGTAAAAGTTTGAAAAAGATCACATAATATTGCTTTGTATGCGTGTAGAACCCCTTTTATGTTTAGAGTTAAGGTGCATGGTGCGAAATATGAAATATCACTCAGGAACTCACCTCGTCCATCTTATTATTATTAAGCACATCGGAAAAATAAATAAATAAAAGATTAATTGGTTAAGAATATATTTTATGGAACAAAATGGCAACTCGGGATGAAATGAATTCCCTCTGTTATCAAGAATGTTGGAAGTTAAGAATATATTTTGATTACAACTCCTTCAAACATTTCTGGTTATATCTTTTTTTTTATTGAAACTGCTGTAGCAACAAAATGATTTCTGGTCTCTGTTTCAACAGAATTTAGATATTTTGAATAGATATAGATATTTTGAATTGTATACATTACTAAATTTGATCTCACATAGTCATAAATCGTCAGATTTGCTGTGTGCAGTATTCCTTTTTGATGAGGAGTAGCCTACCCAAAATCGTGTTTAAAAATAAAATAAAGTTTAAATTTTCTTCTGCAAAATATAAATAAAAAATCAGGGTCGGGCGGGTTACGCCAATACAATAACAAAATCCTGGCTTTAGTTTCAATTAACCATGCCCATAATGACGGAATAATAAATCAAATCAATAAACCAATTAGATTTAATTTAAAAAAAATCAATTCAATATTTTCACAAGGAATAATAATTTACTTAATCTCTATACAACAAGGCATTTTACAAAAAAGATTAAACATTGATACATTGCTAAAATGTTACAAAATGTAAAGCTGTTTAATTATCTATATCGAAACGTTCATTTGAAACATCGAATAACTATTTCGAGGAAAATGTAAACTAAAAACAAAATACTGAGCATTTTACCATTCCTTCTCCCATAATCTTTCTCATCGCCTGTCGGAATTCATCGATGTCCAGACCTCCTCCGCCATCCTCATCAGCTTCCTGTATCAAATAGAACACTAGAAATAATTACGTGTTTCCCATATATCCTTGATTCTTCATAATTATATATTTCAAAGGCTTTGGACATCAGAAAATGTGCTGTCTTACGAAGATAGCAGCATACGCCCATATACACGAACACGCACCCACAATGTTAGACATTATTATTTATATGGGCCTTCAAAACGGTACAATAAAAGTGCGTATTGAATATTGTGCTTCAAGTTCCCGGATGTGCGTCCAATATTCAAAAATATTGCCGTCCAATATTTTTTGTGCTGCGCAGAAGATGTGCGCGTGAGTATATATGCAGAGAAGGTCAGTTCGAGCTAACTTATTAATTAAGTTTTTATCAAACAGTATGTTATATAAATAATAATAATAATATTGAATGTCTTATTTTCGGATGATACAAGAATATATTGCACTCGCTACTATAAAAATATATTCTTGTATCACCCTCAAAGCCATTCAATATTATATAAATATTGTTCGAACACTTTGTAGGTGTAATAATGTAAAGTGTTCCCCCTTCTCCCCTTGATGAATGTTTAATCCCAAAATGAGTCCATCATCAGCACACTCTCTTAAGGGGGCTGTCAAGTGTCGTTGTATGAATTTGTCAAGCACTGTAACTTTCAAACTATTTATGTGTTGTACATAAAAGTATACACTTTTTTGAATGAAATGAGTCGGGGAATCCATTTTTCGTATCAAAAATCGTGATTTTTATAATTTTGCCCAAAAATGCCTCTTTTTTGCCTAAATTTTACAAACAACCTAACAAAATAATTTTTAGGTAAAAAATTCTAAAATTTTACAGAAAGCATCTTAATTCAATTATCTAGGAACCGTTGTTTTTTTTGCCTTTAAAATTTTTAGTTTTGAAATTATTGACCAAAAAGTGCTAAAAATGTGAATTTTGAGATATTTTATCCCTAAATTCACATTTTATCCCAAAAATCACGAATTTTGATACGAAAAATGGATTTCCCGACTCATTTCATTCAAAAAAGTGTATACTTTTATGTACAACACATAAATAGTTTGAAAGTTACAGTGCTTGACAAATTCATACAACGACACTTGACAACCCCCTTAAATCAAAAGATTGAAAAGTCAATCTTAAAAATTGTGCTGAGGGAAGGATCTTAAAAAATTGAAAATGTTCAATCTAATACTATAATAGAGTAAAATTTCAGTCCGATATATTGAATTTTCACTCTATACTATAGTAATAGAGTAAAATTTCAGTCCGATATGTTGAATTTTCACTCTAATACTGTAGTAATAGATTGAATATTTTCAATATTTTAAGATCCTTCCCTCATCTCAGCACTATCTTTAAGATTGCCTTTTTAATCTTTTGATTTAAGAGAGCACGGCCTCGCAACATTGATCGGTGGGGAAGGTGGAGGGGTATATGAGGAAGGGGATAGGGGAAGGTGGGGTAATGGCGGACACCTTTTGTCAGAGAGGTATAACACACATATAATACGTCATATAACAATAAAAATCATGTAAACACAAAGCACTGTGATGGTTCTACCTTTTATCAAGTTTTTATCAACTCATCATTTTGAAATTCGAAGCTACGACGCAATAAAAAAAAATGGCGTCGTCCGGCATTACCCCACACTCTGGGGGTAATCCCGGACCGTATTTTTCAATGGCAGCCCTCTTTTTATTGGAATACAGTATTTCAATGGGAGTTAAAAAATACCATTTTTAAAAGTGTAGCAGAAATCAAAGAACAATGTCACATATTTATATGGTCAACAACTATTACCGATTTATGATGTTAAATTGACCACGCCCATATTGGTTACCATGGAAACGGTACATGTCCGGGATTACCCCAATCCATGTACAATGTATGGGCACATCCTCTCTTATTATTATGCTCATCATTGTGACTCCGAATTCATTTCTTTTTTATCAGAAGGTTTCATACATTAAATAAAAAAATAATAAGACTTTGTTTTCCTTGATGTAGAAATACCAGTTTCAAAGAGAAAGTAATGCACCAAAATATCAACTTGCCCAAAAAGTGATTTTTGTAATTCTCGCGAGAATTTGCGAGACAACCATCCCATTTAGGTTTTGTGTGATTTCAATGGAGGCACCTAACATCATAGGGTGGCAAAATACCACCTTCTTTCACCTGCCTTTAGATACAGCCCTGTCCGCGATTACCCCGCGTCCGCCATTACCCCATCTTCCCCTACTTCAGGCTACATAAACACGTTTCTATGTTCACTTGACTCAATTACTGTGCGAGTTCTGGGCAGCATAGCAATATGGTCAGTGTTCTAACACATTTGTTCTATTATTGCATTTTACCATGTGTACAGACGATGATATTGAAATGTTAGGCAAAGTAAAAGTATAGGCCCTAGCTACTATGGGTAATACTTGTGGCAGGAGACTGGGAAACGTGATCACTTAGGTTTGAATTTCAGATGCTTTACCATGCGAGGTATTGTGGCCCAATGGATAAGGCACTTGCCAAGTAAGCAAGAGGTCCTGGGTTCGATTCCCGGGCGAGATCGTTTTCCCATAATTGTCTCTTTTCATCCACGACGGCGAACCTGTCTAAAAATATTTATAATTTGTTTAAGCATGTTTGGGGTGACTAACCTCTCATCAGAACCATGAATTAAATTAATTTAAAGAGGCCTCCTCCTTTTAAGGTTTGCAACGTTTATCGCAAACAGGGGCGATTTTGCACAAAAGTAAGTAAAAAAAGACCTCCTCCTTCCTTTTGTTAAAAAAATGAGGACCCTAAACATGTTTGTCTTTTACATAGAAATAATAGGCATATACGACGGGCATTAAAAAAATACTTATAAGGAAACAAAGCTGTAACAAACATCTTAAAGTCTGGATCACCTGAACAAAAAAGTTATGAATGAAATAAAGAAGGGAAAACAAGAACATTGAATAAAAAGGAAGCGGAGGGGACGTTAAACGTGTTAATTTTTTATTTTGCCTTAACGAAATGTTACATTTAGTAAATGACATCTGTATCTGAAATATAATTAAGGCCCATTAAAGTACTGCTGGTCACAGGTCACTAATACATTTGTAGGTATATCAAATAAGGTGGGATCGTTTCAAAAAATCCTTAAAATCGTGATACGTGTCTCTATTTTAAATAGAAGTTGTCAAAACAAAAACAAAATTGGTATCATATTAAAGACAATTTATCCAGCTACCGAATAAAAAAAGAATTAAAGCCACATGTTTAGCAACAGTGAAGTTATCAATCTAAACGTCGAGTGAGTCAAGGGTGGGACCGGTGGATGAGGCGCCGGTGGATGAGGCGCCCATAGGTTTCTACACAAAATAGCGGAAAACTAGAACCTTTGAAATTGATGCCATTTCAAAAGTATACATAGGAAAGTTTTCAAACTTCTCATATGTGTTAATAACATGTGCCTGCTACTATGAATACTAATATTGAATTGTTATCTAGACATTCTCTACTAGAATATGATGTTCAATTCAGGGAGTGTTTTAATGTAAAGAATACACAGTTTTATTCATTTTATTGATTAAACAATGGCCAAATCGCAGTCTCTCTATTTCATTTGTGTGACTCTTCGATCCTTTTCTACCCTGGGTAGTAAAACAAAAATCCAGAAGTGTTTCTTCACAGAATTTTTCATAGATTCATGAAAAATTTGCTATTTAGACCTATTTTGGACCACCCTGTATTCAAAATAAAAGGAACTTTAACAATATTCATATAGTTCATTTTGATAACCATTTTCTTTTAAATTAAATAGTCCATGCTAACTAAATTTCATAGAATATTATATACAAACCTTCATTTTATGCATTATTTCATCATAATTTTAGACACCCTGTACTTTTCCTGTGTACATTTTGGGCAAATGATTCTTAGCAAATTTGGTAGCACCTTCTGCGGTTGTTCTGATTTTGGTGACTATTTTCAGCTAAAACCTAACTGTACAGTGAGCAAAAACGATCAACTTTTTTATGTTCCACCCTGTAAACATTTTACACACCCTGTATAATTTGATTTTTTTTTGCAAAAATGAAAAACCTTGAATCATAAGCTTTCCAACAATATATAGTTTGTGGGTCATTAAGTACATGTATGTAAAACTTAAGTTTTGTCCCGTTTAATCAGAATTGGTGCATTTCTCAACATTATTAGAAGTGAAACATTTTTTTGGACCAGTTTGTGACTTCTGACCTGCTCTATGCCTAATTTTTGTTTACATTTCAGCAGTCAAAATTATTGTACAGCGAGGGTTGTTGGAATTTATCGATTATGCGCGATAATGGTTTCAATCGATAATCGTTATAGCGCGCAGAATGGTCGTTAGACAGCCCCCCTCCTCGAAGTAAATATGTATTGTTTATCAAGGTCTTCTATCATTATTGCTATAGATGGTCAATACATTATCGAATATTGAATATCGAGTCTTGAGTGAAAATAGAATTTTAAAACATAATTTTATTATTATTATTATTATTAATGTTCAGTAGTGACTTTGGAAGTCTAGTTAAGTTACCAACATCACTTACTGACATTATTGTGCTATAATTGTGCTATTATTGTGCTATATTGTGTGGTGAACTTGTATAGTTCACTATCTTCTTTATTTCCGTTGTTTATTGTTTTGTCCCTGCGACCATTTTGAAAATTGTTGAAAACCTTTCACCCATTATAGCCTAACCCAGACATGACCCACAACAAATCGAAAAAAATCGATGTCATCTAAAACTATTTGTATGTGTTGACAAAAACAAATGAATTATGTGATACGGTATATCTTAAGAAAACACCTTTGCAAAGTGTATGTATACGATACGTCGGGTATCACTCTGTACACGTAGTTTGTACAAGTTTGTCTCAATTCATATTCATATTAAATTCTATAAGCGGACTCATTGAAGTGACAAAACTCTGTTTTTTTAGATATTGAACTTTAGCGAACTTATTGTAAATCTTTAAAACGTGCTTAAAATTAGATTTAAACAGTTTTGTCATTTTTAAACGAAAAAGGCTTATTTTAAAATCTATAAAATTGCATTTTAACATCCGTATGAAATTTTGTATATAGCAATCATGCTTGAGTTCGAAGTAATTTCATGATGTTTAAAACATGTTAGGTAAAACAAAGAAGAAGTTTTGTCTCAGAAACATTTTGCAAAAAAGCCAAGTGCTGTGCGATTTTTTAGAAAATAAGCTATGAGGTGTGGGATTATTTTGTTGTTGTTGCTAATCCAAGCTTTTACAGAGAACTGGGGTAAGCTTTTTTTTTAAAAATCAAAAAACCCAAAAAACCCAACAACAAAAATCAACAAAAAAGAAAATCAACAAAAAAAAATCCCTCCAAAAAAGTTAGGCCTCAGCGCATAGACCTACGCGCCGTACCTCATTTCACATACCAATGCGAGCGGGCTTCTGAGACAAACCTTCTTTGTTTGGCCTTACCGTACTCTAATCAGAATAATGTATAGCTTTTTATAATAAAGAAAGTGAGTCTTTATCTACATGATCTATAGGCAGATTGACCGTGGAAATGGTCATCATAAATGACCCCATTGCGGTTGGTATAATTATAATGAGGGTTAACTAATGCACCAGCCATGCTCTAATAGCACTGTTGTCATTTTTGACGACATAAATCATGTTTACGTGTGCACACAATGCCAACTTCATGAAGGCTAGAGCACCACACACTTAAAAATAGGTAGCCTAGTTAAAAATGACCTCTTTCATGCCTTTGTAGGGTCAACTTAACTATACACCGACTGAAAAAGGGTTAAATATGACTCTTTTCTAGTCGTTTTTACTTTTTTCTGTCATTTTCTTGGTCATTTGACACAAAAAAGGTGTAAGAAATGACTGGAAAAGTGTCATATTTAACCCCTTTTCAGTCGGTGCATAGTCAATTCAAGGAGTCATTTTTAACTAACCTATTTTTAAGTGCGTATATACAATGTAGTGGGTTTAGATGCAATTTCGTCTGGCAGATAAGATATTTTAACAGCTTAAGATTAAACTTTAGTCAGATTGTACTTGAACTTGAAGTTTAATAATGCCAAATAAAAATAATAACTAGTTTCTCGTCCCAACATTATTGAAAAAAAGGAGGATGAGGGCCTTTTTTGATAAACAATGCAAAATTTCCATTACCGGCATGATGTTGCGGGATTGGCTTTTGTAAAATTCTGGGGATGGGGGGGGGGGGGGGGGGGGGGGGGTGATTTACACAAATCCTGCATTACAATTCTCATTGGACTAAAGTAAAATCTTAGTGTCAGCTTCTTAAATATTTTATTTAAACAAAAAAGTTATGCATGAAATAAAGTGAAAAAACCCCCATATGAATTACTAAAATAGGATGCACGAGGGGACAAATTTGTTTAATTGCCTATATTAATTATTATATTAAGCATGATTATGAATAAGTCTTTACTCCCAAATAGATATAAACTTACAGTTAAAAAAGTACAACTATACCTCAAATATTTCCTGAAGTTTCTCAAGATGATCGTTGTTCATCTCGTCTTCCAGCTTGGCACCCATATTACCGTCAGCGGTAGCTGCTTTACCCCCAGTCATAGAAGCCTTTGACCCCTGCATATTATGTGGTGAAACAGGAGAACGACTGTAATTTGTGCTCCGTGAACTTCCCGGTGTCCCGGCCCCTCCATGGCGTGGGGGTTTCAGGGAACCAGTGTCTGGTGTGTTTAAGCCCCCTCCTCGGAGTTGAATGGTTCCGCCTCGGGAGGGGGAACCCGGTACACTTGGAAGTGTCATAAGTTCACTTGTTGGCTACAGTTGCTTAGTATAAAACAAGACGTTAATTCCAGTTATAAATCCAATAGTGGGGGGTAATTCCAGACCATTTTAAAGTTTCAAATAGACAGATATTTTTCCATAATCTTCAATAATGATAGAAAACATGAAGCTGATGCTCTCATCGCATGCTTAAATTGGTGGTCGCCATGTCTATTTATTTACAATAGTTACGGTCCCGTTATGATAGTCTAAAAACTCTCTCGTTGTCACTGTCTCCAAATTCGATTACCATTTGCATAATCTGATCGATTATCGACAAAGTTCGTACAATTTGATTACATCTTGAGCTTAACCATTGATTAATTGATTGATAGGTCTATACAGATGGGGAGTCAAAAAGAAGAGTACCAAGATAAGCTCTTGTGTATTTTCTCTGTCAGTGTCTGTTAATAACCCTGAATGCTTTAGGTTGCAATTTGGTTATGATTTTCTTTATCTTGTTTTTTATAAGGTTCTGCTTTTTGATTTGAAACAATTTACTTTTAGTATTGTTTCATTTGTATGCATCAGGTATCAAGAAATTGCTCAAGTAATATTGAAACCGTTAACCCGTTAATTCCAGGTTTTGTCCATAGGTAATGAAAGACATGTTTGATCAACCCATATTGAATGATACGGGGGCTTATTAAATGATATAAATACATTTATAATTGTGCACATGAGTGTAGGAAGTTCTGTTATCGGTAAATGATCAACAATAAAATATCAGAACATGAACACATTTTTTTAACAAGTTCTCTCTTATTTTGATTGCTCAGAATAAATGATCTGAATTGAAACTAAACTGAAACACATTGTGCATGCATATCACTTAAATGAACTTTTAACCACCTTCTCACTAACTTATCCAAATCACGAAAGGTAGGTTTTACGATAAAAAGCCTTTCTTCATATTTTACAAAGTTAAAAACATGTTTGAAATTGCAGAAACTGGCCGGCTAAATTGTTATTTTGAAAATAGGCCTAAATAATGATTTTTTTTTTGGGCAATCTTGAAATTTTGACGAGGGTGAAAAACAAGTGACGTGAGCGGGTAACCGGGAAACTCGGAATCGACTTTCATCAGCCTAACCTGTTAACATGCGTGCAGGACACTTTAATCCTGACGCTGGGTCCAGGGGGGGGGGGGGGGGGGGGGGGGGGGGTGATACAATAAACATTCTGGAATAAAGTGGAGATATCAGGCCGAGTAGCCAAGTATGACTCGACTTTTTGATACACCTGTACGTACGCGTAATATACAATGACTGATAGATTTCATTGTAAAAAAGGGCTGATGGCCTGGGCGGTCCTTAATCTATAATATTCAGTGCTTGAGTCTGAATTATTGTCTATAAATACCTAATCACAGTTTAAGTTGAATTGGAGATTTTCAAAAGGCACCACAAAAAGGCTAAAAGGATTTGAAAACCATGATAGTAGGCCTATGTATATAAGTTCCTCCAAAATGATCTACCTTGTAGATCGAGGTTATCCATGTAACGGATTAGCTGCCATCTTGTCGGGAACAATTAAAATGTTCATATAAGACCCATTTTAGTGTTCCCTAATATGTATATAGACCAATTTGGTAACATGGTTCATGCAATGAATTGGACGTCATACACCGATTCAATTGAATGTAGAATCATAGGCCGGGTGTGATTCCCCTTTGTAGCGCATGGCTACATACATGTAACATCTACCGCTCTCCCGCCAAAGTGGCGGCTGATTAAAGTTTATTTCATACCTTACGTTCGACGCCTTGTCCATTCTCACTATCCGACCCGAGGCTGCTAAAGGTGCTGTCAGAGTTATCGCGTCTGATTGGTGGAAACACGCTCTTCCGTCGTGACCCTCCACCACCCCCTCCACCACCGATTTGTGGTTTATTCAACGACGAGCTTAACATGTTACTGTATGTGGTGGAAGCATGGAAGCAAACATTGTAAATGGTTTAATATTTGATTTATCGCGGAGGTGCGGGACTCAACTTTTTGTATAGGTCGGTGCGTGGTAGTGCGAAGCGCCGGACTTATAAACTGACACTAAATGCCGAATTGGAGGTCTTTGGAGAACTTATTTTATGCAACATTTTTGTCTAGTGAACTGAATCATTAAGAATATTTGAGGCTATGCAACAAAGATCATCACACATTTTATGATATTAAAAATGGAGGGCTTGGAGAACTAAAATTATGCTTTTAAAGGGACCTATAAAATAGCAGAGATGTTACTGGTGTTTCACAATTACCTGAAAAAGCCTGAACATTTCAATTTTCCTATACTTGTACAGACCTTCCATTACTTTCTAGACTAAAATTTACCTGAGGCTGAAACTAAGAAAATCTGGACAAACTTATACCTGGAAGTTACATTACTGTAAATTATAGGCCTATGCCCAATTACCCCCGGGATAGTCATGGTCCCTGACCTCAACGGGCCTCCTTCGAAAAGAAAGGGGCAGGTAGGGCCTACAAGGGCAACACCTCTATTGTAGGTGTTCCGACAGTGATGGGTGTTTTCATTATCACCGATATCAACTTTGGAAAGACCCAGTAGCGCTAGCGTAGCCGGCCAGGGGAGGTGGGGTAAGGGAGGGAGGTGGGTAAGGGAGGGGTGAGGTGGGGTAAGGGAGGGGAGGCATGAGTCGTTCGGATGAGAGTGGCACTGTCGGTTCATTTGACAAGGGGATGGAATTATGACGGTCAAAAGTATACAGATATTTTTCTCGCCCTATTTGGACTATGTGCCCCCCTTAATAATGCTTTTATAAGTAGCTTATCGTTAAAAGTGCAAATCCGTTCCCCACCACATGGAAATCCTAGCTACGCCAGCATGGTAAAGTTCCCAAATAGACCTTATTTTCATGAGATCCTCTATGATCCCTAGACAGTTTGTGCGCATTATAGGCCTAGGTCATAATCTAAAATTCATTCAAAATCTTACCTTGATACAGATCTACGGGGTTTTAGTTAGGCTACATGTAAACCACCGATCTTCACATCGTCAACTCATATTGTGTTTACTACTACTGTATATCGTCGATAACTGAACCAAAAATAGTGTTTGTTTCGTATATTTGTGCCGTGTGTAGTGTTAGAGCAAGGGCACGATGTATCCATGGGGAAAACGCGCACTGACGCAGGCAGCGCAGTCCATGCACTCGCGCCTTGCTTTCAACGCGCGGGATGCAACGCACACTGACGTTCATCCGCTGCGTTTATCTTACGCACATGATTGTATTTTCGTCACGTTGAATATTTGGGCTTTCTGGTATAAAACGTTCATAATTTGATTTAGGCCGAAAGCGCGGTGAGGATATTAAGGCCGACGATATACTATTATCAGGGAAATGCCAGCAACCCAATTCTAAAAAAATACGCTTTGTATGAAATGCAAGGTTTAAAATATCCTTTTTAGTTGATAGACCAGTCAAAATTGCTCATCAGTTGTTGATATAGTGTTTTATTGAGTTTATCAAAGAACACTAAACAGAATACCTACAAATCCGACCAATAGCCCCGATATGAATGAGGCCATGTAACGGATCTAATGCACTCTCAGCATAAATGGTTCGGAAAGGGTTCTTTTGAGTAAGCTCGGGGTCCGATAGAACCTTCTGCACTCAAGGAACCTTTAATGGTTCTAAGAAGGATACAAATGGTTCCAAACCCAGAATGAAAGGTTCTTCCTGAGTCAATGGCTCCTTATAGAACCCTAAAATACGAAAAAGGGTTCCATGACAAGCTGTGACAGTTCTTTATAATGACTTGCACTTCAGGCCAAAATGGACAAAATATTAAGGGTCCCACGAGGGCCCACTGTGGGCCCACGGTCGATGTTGGCTGGGGTGTGCATCGGCTTCTTAAAATTAACACCATGGAAAGTAGATTTCGTATGGATTTATATATCCATTTTATTAACATATCCATTTTATTAACATGATTAATTCAAGACGTCACTCACTTAGTGATTGTTCACAAACCAGATACATGCATTATATTAATGAAGTAAATTAGAAAAGTATGCAAACAGCAAAATAAAATGGTGCTTGAAACAATCTATTTCTAAATATTTCTGAAGAATTCTAAGGTTCTTTAATAACAAAACTGGAGAACTTTTTTGGTTCTTTAAAGATAATTTCAAGAGGGTTCTTTAACCCTGAAGAACCCTCAGGGTTCCATATATATAGAGGACAAAACTGAAAACCTTTTTTGGTTTTTTAAAGAACATTTCAAGAGGGTTCTTCGATGAAATGGTTCTTTGGAAGAACCCATGAGGGTTCCATATAGAGGACAACGTGAGGAACCATTTATGGTTGTAAGTTGAATCTTTTTTTGCTGAGAGTGTAGCTGCTGCCCCCGGGGGGGGGGGGGGGGGGGGGGGTAGGGGGGCACTCAACTTGTTTTTGGGTAGGGGTGTACCGCACAGGGTCTCAAAAAGGGGGCTACAGAACTGAACTGACTTGTTTTAATGACGAAAAATAGGGTCTTAGGAACTGATTTTTTTCAAAAAAGTAGGTCTTGAGAACTGGCCTATAGTTTAATTTTGATTAACAAAAACGCAATTGTTCGATTCTTTTGGTTTTAGTAGAACGCAAAATTTTCGAAGAATTGGGGCTTTGGAACGCAAAATTTCGTGTTTTTTGAATTTTCAATAAAATTGGGGTCTTAAGAACTGATGCAGGCGCAAAAGGGGGTCATAAGAGCTAGCAGCAGAGGGTGAAAAAGGGGTTTTCAGCGCGGCACATACCTATACTCTTTTCCAATGTCAGTGCCCCCCCCCCCCCCCCCCCCCCGGGCTGCTGCCATCTTGTCGGGAATAATAACTGTGTTTAAGATTTTCAGAAAGAAGACACACCTGTCAAAATAATTGTGTCTCCACAGGATTCCGGGTAAAAACTACGATATTTATCCGAACAAAATTGAAAAGTTGGCTCCGAAAGGGAAAAAAAGAAAAAAAGTGATGAGCCAAAACACCAACAACAGAATTTCCGCATTTAGCATAGCTATTTTTTCTAAAAAACAAAGACAACAACAAAACATTCAAACAAACAACGCATATCGCATATTTATTTTACCAAATGTCATCTGAGACCGGTTCTTGTTTTGGCTAATGATTTTTTCTTTTAACTCAGGGTAAAAATTATTCGTCACGCTTGAGTGATTTCATGCTTTGTTTCAGACCGTGATGCGTTGTTTGTATTTTTTATTAGGTAGGCGGCCGTAGGCCTACTTTTAAATTATAGCAAGGTCCTTTACGACTCAATGATGAGGCCCTCGTTATGTTTCAGAAATGGCCAAAACGTTCATTATTTTCATTTGAATTTAAATTATTTACACTTAGACCTTGTCTTAATAAAAATGTTCAATATAGGCCTAGTCAAAATATCTGTCACATCCTCCTATGATTTCAGCAGGTTTCTTAGCAGTAGGGGCAGAGCATCGGGCAAATAATGAAAATGTAATGATTCCCTCAGTAGTTCCTGATCATCAATCCTGGCAAATGTAGAAATATAAAATTTCCCTTTTTTGATAAATAAATTGTGTTCTTTTCTTAATCTATAAAGATGGTCAAACTAATGAACTTATGATTTGGCAGTGTGTAACATGTAAAATAGTGTACGATAATGAAGTGTAATCAAATAATGAATAATGAATGTTGAACTAGCTGCCTCATTATGAACTGAAAAAATAAATGTGACGGGAAACTTGGAATTGAGTTTCATTGGCCTAATGAAGTGGTATTTAATACAGAGCAAGATTTGTGATATTCATCTCTTTATTATAAGCTCTTCTTAATTTCACAAAAGGGATAACGGTCCACACTCATCACAAAAGTCCGATTTTATCTTGTCTATGCTAAATTTCTGAAATAATGACATTATGAACAAGATTTTAAACAAATGTGTGTGATTTGTCTTACTAATAAGCTATTGTGCCCCATACATGTATCAACTTGATCATAACTATTATGCATCATTGAGTACAACATAGGCCTACTCAATATTTTGTGCAGTAACTTTACCAAAATAGCAATATCTGGTTAACGGCACCGTGATTTGTTGTGGTTTTTTTTGTGTTGATTCAGGTATCTTTAATATTCTTGTAAGAAATATCTTTAATATTTATTTTACATTGAGTCAAGTTTTTCTTGGATTCACCCTGTATACCATCCCATATGAAAATAATAGAGGATGTATCCACAAATCCTTTAACCCACAATGTCAGTAGAGATTGAGTACGTGCTTTTCTACTTTGCTGACAAACATTTGCTTCACCTTGCCTTTAAACGGCATGGCATTAAAATCGATCGACGGACGGTATTTTTACAAATTTTGTCAGAAACTCCACCCCATGCGAAAAAGACATTTAAGCCCGGCACTGCTAATCACCGCTCCTACCTCATCAGATGTACGTCTACATCAAATTGTACAATATTAGATAATTCTATTGTGTAACAATATGCACTAAATAGGAAGCCTGCATCAATCTTGGATTTCTCAAAAAACTATAACAAATTATAAAAAATAAAAAATAAACTATAATAAACTATAAAAGATTAAGAAAGACCTATACTGATTTCAAACAAACATGGATTTTAATTCTAACACATATCTCATATAATGTACATTCATTACACAAAATAAGGGCAAAATTGAAGTAATTTTTATAGCAATAATGAAAAATATTGATTTTCTCCAAAGTTACTTTATGGACTTAGCGCGTTTTGCATAATGATAAACTCTATACAAATTGCAATGTAGTGTTGTATATACATCTTGAATCAAATTTGAAACGCCGGGCCCATTGACATTGATGTGGGCATTGAACCATGAAATTGCTGTTGTTTGTATAAACGCGTATATCTAATCTAGTTCATCCTGTGAAATATGAAGGTAATCGACTTAATTATAAGCAAAATGTGACAAGTTGTGATGGAATTTACACAGTTAGAGACATCTGGCATGATGAAATAGAGTAAGCGTTCACTATACCAATGCATGCATGTCCCTGTAATATATTGTGGCAAAAAGTTCTAAACATTACATAATTTAATAGTTAAGAAGATGTACCATAACATATTAAAATATTGCCAAAATGAAATGTTCTGAAGACACCCGTTTCTTTATCAAATGCACATTAACACTTCCACGCGGCTATTATGTTACTACGACGTATACAAAACAGATTTGTCCGAAGCCTTTCCTAATTTTCAAAGTCTATCTCAAGATTTACTGGACCGGTAATAGGCATATTTGTATTTATTTCAATGGATTTTTCATGGTGTTACCAAATATGGTGATGAAATTCAACAATTTCGACATTTTTGAAACATTTTGTGATATTTTGGAATGTTGTCTGCAGACGCCTGCCGCGTGGAGAAGAATTAGTAAGTTCTGAGTCCATTGCATCTTCTGCTAAAGTTGTTTTGTAACATATCAAATGAAATTTGAGCTTCCTTGAAATTTGAAATAGAAATGTGTTCTCTTTGTTGATATTTAGGTCTTTCACGAAGCATTCCTTCGATAGGCTATATAGCGTTTCTATACTTAAAGGGACATTAAGTGGTGTTGACAATTTTAAATGTTTAAAAATTTACTTCAGAATTCAAGATGAACATCAAAAATTGCTATTATTGTTGTTTCTACTAACAAAAACACAGCAAAACTTGATTAAAACAATATCATCGCTATTTATTGAAAAACGCCCTCTATGCAGATATGGTTCGCGTTATGTATCACGCGTACTGCAGTGGGATACTGTCGGACGTAAAATGCTCGTCCCGGCTGCGATTTTTTTTTTTACTAGTAAACATTTGTATGGGCTCACAGGTAAAATCAGTTGACTTTTTTAAAAAAAAATTAAAAAATCATTTTATTCAGTGAGTTTTGATTTATTCCGTATTAAAACGAAATAAATAAATTTTACAAATGTTTACTTGTAAAAAAAAAATCGCGTCCCGGCTGTACGAGCATTTTTGAATCGACGTTTTCTTGTACAAAGAGGGCGGATTTTTCTTAATCCTTATAGGTGTAAGTTCATACATGTAATACAATTATAAAAATATACTAATCCCAGTTTTTATCATAATTGAGGGCGCAGCCTCCAACACATCTCTTAGTGTCCCTTTAATAGTCAGAGGCCTACTCACTCTATCCATTAGGGACCGTTCATTATTTATGGTGGAGGGGGGGGGGGGGGGGACAAATTCGAGACTCGTATGTTAAAATTATCTAACCCCCCCTACAACTGAAACTGAAAATTACATGACCCCCCTGCTAACCAGTAGCTTTTTACCCCCCCCCCCCCCCCCCCCTCAAAAAAATCAACTTGTCACATACATGACTTTACCTTTGGAATTTTGTTCATGGATACGTTGGCAAATTTTGTTTGTGCCCTATCTGAACGGCCAATAATGTTATGATGCCCCTTCTTGTTATTGTGTGAAATTAGTAATGGCGAGCGTAGCAAGTTGGAATTTTTTTTCTTCATATTTATACAGTTTGGATTGTGAGTCTTTATAACCCGAACAAGTTATAACATTCTGAGCAGAAACGTATAATCCAGTGAAACGTTCTACTTTTGTGAGCATTGGTGCAAAGCAGAGATGAGGTGAAAAGCATGCAATAAATCACATTTTTAAATCATAAAATTGGATTTTGTAACATTATACACCCTGTGGCTCTAATGTCTCGACCGTTGATGATTATACAGATGTTTTCCACCATATCGTCGATTTGCTGTCCAGAAGTAGTCTCATAGTAAAGGTTTTTGAAGTCGATAGGTATTAAGAAAATATGCGCGAAGCGCAGAAAAAAAGAAGGCATTTACACTCCAAAATAGCCTCTAAAATCACTCCAATCACCACCATCTTTATAGTTTAAACAAATTTACACAACCCCCCCTGTTCAAGAATTAAAAGTTACATAACCCCCCCCCCCTATTTCAACATATGAAAGTTACATGACCCCCCCTATAGTTTACCCAACCCCCCCCCCCCCCCCTCCACCATAAATAATGAACGGTCCCTTAACAGTCATGTATTAATGACTGAACTGTGTAAATCCCATTGGAGTGGTCTAAACAAAACCCGTCACATTTTGCTTATTTTTCAGTCGATTGCTTTCATTTTTTAGAAGATAAACTAGGATAAATAAGCAATATTCAAACCCCAACAATGTTATGATTCAATGCATAAATCAAGGTCACAGCGCCGTCTCATTTGGTGCAATTTTTCTTTGATTCATGTATCGCCCCATAACCTTGGTGGACCAACCATGTATGCTGCATTGCGCAATCACAATGACATTTATTTACACAATTCCGGTATTTCATCATTTTTATTTCTCATGTCCACGTGGAAGCAAGTATAGGGACTACTAACGACCTAATGGGGCCCTCACATGTATCCGTGTGAGCTGAGCGGCCCCTTACCGTGTGAAAAATGGGTGCGGACGGCGGCACACACGGTGGGCCGTTTCCCGTCCGTTGAACACGTTCAGGGGACTTTGCCGGCCACCGGAGTTTTGAACATGCTCAAAACTCCTGGCGGGTGAGTAAAAGCGGCGGCGAACGATGAAAGCCCGGTATGAAGACGGTATAAGGACGGCGCACCCGTTCGCACCCGTTTCGCACCCGTTTCGCACCCGTTTCGCACCCGTTTCGCGCCCATTCGCAGGGCGGTGATGGACGGTGGTGGACGTCGACCATCTTAGCGACGGACTGTGAATGGCCGCATGCAGCCTAGTAACCGTTCGCGGAACGGACTCTCAGCAGGCATGTTGCAACTATCTAAATGTAAAAGAGCTAAAACTCACTCTTTCGAGAGCTCTAGGAGGAACAGCTCTTTTTTTGGAGTGAAGTTCACTCCTAAAAGAGCGATTTTCACTCTAAAAAGAGTTAAAATCACTCTGAAAAAGTGCAAATCACTCTTAAAAGAGTGACAAATCACTCTTAAAAGAGTGACAAATCACTCTTAAAAGAGTGACAAATCACTCTTAAAAGAGTGACAAATCACTCTTAAAAGAGTGACAAATCACTCTGAAAAGAGTGAACTTCACTTCTTAAAAGAGCCGTCCCTCCTAAAGCTCTCGAAAGAGTGAGGTTTAGCTCTTTTACATTTAGAGAGTATTATAGATGTTGGTCGTACGAATTCCGGAATGCAAATGAAGCGGCGAGCTGAGCGCTCAGCTTAAAAAGGGCGGTTTGATGACGTAATCAAGACGAATTGGCTGGTACCCAGGCGTTCCGACCGCTGAGGACCCGGTATGGAGGTGGTATGCACACGGTGAGGACACGGTGAGAACGGTAAGCTAGAACTGTATGAGGCCGGTGATCCCGGGACAAGGCCGGTGAGAACCCGGGACAGACTCGGTGTAGAACGGTATGGACCGAGGACCCCGGTGAGGAGGTGTTATACACCCGGTGAGAACGGTAAGCTAGAAATGTATGAGGACGGTGAGCCCGGTACACGGCCGGTGAGGACCCGGTAAAGACCCTGTATATAACGTTATGGACCCGGTGGCCACAACACAAAATTAATGCGCCCG
This sequence comes from Ophiura sarsii, assembly GCA_035610835.1. Lineage (NCBI taxonomy): Eukaryota > Metazoa > Echinodermata > Ophiuroidea > Amphilepidida > Ophiuridae > Ophiura > Ophiura sarsii. The sequence goes on from CM069457.1 coordinate 28,086,752, forward strand.
TTGACATTTTTTAGTGATTGTTTGGACTCTGTTGTTTTTCTATTAGACGGTAAGGTGGCCGCCTACCATTACCGCCCTGCGAACGGGCGCGAAACGGGTGTGCCGTCTTTATACCGTCCTCAAACCGGGCTCTCACCGTTTGCCGCCGCTTTTGCTCACCCGGCAAGAGTTTTGAGCATGTTCAAAACTCCTGCCGGGTCCTGCCGGGCGCGGATGGACGTCAATGTCCCCGGCAACGTGTTCAACGGACGGGAAACGGCCCACCGTGTGACATCACCGTGTGCTGCCGTCTGCACCAATTTGTCACACGGTAATGAGCCGGCCAGCTCACACGGATACATGTGAGGGCAAATGTATTTTACAGAGATTCCCGGAATGTGAGAGAAGCGGCGAGCTTGAGCGCTCAGCTTATACAGGGCAGTTTGATGACGTTATCAAGGCGGTTCGGTCGGTACCCAAGCGTTTCGGCCGGTGAGGACCTGGTGAGGAGGTGGTATTAGCCCGGTTCCAGGCCGATAAGGACCCGGTATAGAACAGTATGAACCCGGTGACAAAAAAAAAAAAAATGCGGCCGTTGACATTTTTTGCTGATTGTTCACCGTGTTGGACTCTGTTGTTTTTCTATAAGACGGTAAGGGGCCGCCCAGCTCACACGGATACATGTGAGGGCCCCATAAGCAAGCAATAATCGTATTGTATAGAGCAGATCCATGTGTTGATTCCTGAGCTGGTATCTTATCATAATGTCTGGCATTTTATACGGTATTTGTATTTGTATACACGATGTCCCTTTCTTGTTCGTCTATATTCACCGTTATACGTATATATTCAACGTGTGTTTACTTATCTTCCGAGTTTCGAGTATCGAGTTTTGAGTTTATACATTCGAGTTTCGAGTTTCGAGTTTCGAGTTTCGAGTATCGAGTTTTGAGTATCGAGTATCGATTATCGAGTTTCGAGTATCGATTATCGAGTTTCGAGTTTCGATTATCGAGTTTATAATTTCGAGTATCGAGTTTAATTCGAGTTTCGAGTTTCATTTTCGAGTTTCGAGTAAACTCGGGTATCGAGATCGAGTTCCGAGTATCGAGTTTCGAGGTTTTTTTAATTTCGAGTTTCGATTATCGAGTGTCGAGTTTATAATTTTCGAGTTTCGAATTTCGAGTTTATAATTTCGAGTATTGAGTTTATAAATTCGAGTTTCGAGTTTCATTTTCGAGTTTCAAGAATCGAGTTTCGAGTATCGAGTTTCGAGATCGAGTGTCGAGTATCGAGTTTCGAGTTTTTTAATTTCGAGTTTCGATTATCGAGTTTCGAGTTTATAATTTCGAGTTTCGAATTTCGAGTTTATAATTTCGAGTATCGAGTTTATAAATTCGAGTTTCGAGTTTCATTTTCGAGTTACGAGTTTCAAGAATCGAGTTTGGAGTTTGGAGTTTCGAGTATCGAGTTTGAGTTTATAGTTTCGAGTTCATAATTTCGAGTTTCGAGTTTCATTTTCAAGTTTCGAGTATCGAGTTTCGAGTTTATAATTTCCAGTTTCACCCTCCTACATGTATAAATGAAGAACTTATCTCGGGTTTTAGGCCTACACCTCTTTGTGCATTGATATTGTCAATTATTATGATACGAAGTGCTTATAAAGTAATGTGAAAAAGATAGCCCAACAAGGTTGGGCTATATCTTGCCTCACGTCCCGTACGGAATAAACGGTGTATAGCTACAACGTATTTTAATTGGTTTGAGCATGCGCACTTGAGATACGGGACGTCTATTATAGCAAGACATTGCCCAAGGTTGGTTGATTTGGTTTGTGATAAAATGGTCACAATTTCTTAGAGTAAAGGTTTACAAATGACACAGTTGGTCAACACTTGGGGAGGGGCTATCCATATTACGGTAACGGTATGGTGTATTTAGCTTTTCATCAAGGCGTCGTGGGATAAGCACTCTAAAAAGTTTTCCATAAACTTTTATGTGATCCGGAATATATTGTTACAATTCTCATATATGAAAAAAACCAATTTTTGCTTTGTCCAAAGGTTTCACTAAGTTTACGCGGAGTAGGGTCGGTACCATATTGTTCTGCCTCATCGAAAACTTAGCTAAAGTCAAGTTCTCTTCGACTCTGTAGCTCAGGGTTTTAAAAATGTTGTACCTCTGCCTATAGATAAAAAGAAGCATACATTAGTATTGTGCAGTGGTTCACAACCTTTTTCTGGTGGTGACCTCATTCCAGAAACCAGCATCAGAGCGCGACCCCTCACAGAACAAAGTCACATTATAATTCACATTATTACTTATTATGACGTTGACAACTTGATAATGATACCCTTAATGTCAATGTGATAATTAATATCAATGTGATGGTTGAGCCTGTTTGTCAGCAACCAGTTCTGTAATGCGTGGTTTTGTGGTAATAACGCGACAATCATGTCCTTTTCTATTTCAAGCCGATTTCTGTACTTCGTTTTCATCACTACCATTGTATTTGTAGAGAACGATTGTTCACATAAGTATGACGGAGGGTAAGGCACTAGGAGCCATATTGCCTTCTTTAAAGGTATATTATGTGATCTTTCCATGGAACGCCCTCAACATCGAAAAAAAAGAATTGAAAGCAGATTTTCTTGCAGATTTACATTTCTGATCATAAATCGTACATACATTCCAAGTTACAGGGCGATACGATTCTTAATTATTTCAAAATCATGGTTTTAGACTTAGTATTTTATTCTAGTCTAAATTCACTCTAAAACCATGATTTTGAGGTAATTAGGAATCGTATCGCTCTGTAACTTGGAAAGTATGTACGATTTATGATCAGAAATGGAGATCTGCAAGAAAATCTACTTTAAAAAAAAATCATGAATAGAGGGCGCTCTCTGGAAAAGATCACATAACATGCCTTTAACAGAGACATGGGTAGGATTGAAGTATTTTGCACAAGAAACCATACAAATAAAAGCCGCGGACTGGAATAATGTTTTGGCTCCGGAATCCTCCTTCAGTAGCTTCAGTCTCACAAGCTCCTCTTCGGTGATATCATCGTCGGGGATATCATCGCACGGGATATCATCGTCGGTGATAGCGTCTAATGGTGCACTGAAAGGGTCTCGGGCCACACTGAATGACTGGACGTCGAGCTCGGGGAAGTAGTGTTCGAACTGACTGATCATATATTTCCTATATAACGGTACAGTACACTTTTCATGAAAACATAGCATATTATTTTGGTTGAATTAGGCTAGTCCGCGACCCCACAAAGAGACCAAGTTGGGAACCACTGATTGTAGAGCATGGTGTCAAAGCTATATTTCTCGTAAGTGATCATGCTATTTTGCTATTGTACAGCGCCTTGAGGTGTATTCGTAAGGCGCTTTAGAATAAAATGCGTTTTTTAAATTTTTATTCAGTTCAGTTCAGTTTAGTTTTATTCACCACAAACGAGATACCTATACAATGACAATACAATTAATGTACTATGTTGAGTTGACCAAATCAGAGCAGATATCGAAAAAGTATACTTGACCACCCAAATAAAATCATTAGCTATAATGCCGCAAATAACTCGGGTGTATGTTGGCAACGGCATTTTAAAATTATTAAATGTTATAACAGATCAGTCACGATTATTATTTACATCTGTGAACCAAGTATAGAGAGAACAATGTAAGGCAGCAAGGCTATGGAGTAAGGATGTATTAGAGGTACCACTCTTGGAAAAAGTGTGCTTCACGGGTTCTTGGCTGTCCCGTATATGGAACCATCCGGTTTAAAGGTTCTTTTAATTTAAAGAACCCCAACAACTTCTGTAGAGAACCTTTAAAGGTTCTAAAGACGCATTTTTCGTTCTTTTTGAACCTTTAAAGGTTCTTTTTGGAACTTTTTGGAACCTTTATAGATTCTATACAGGGTTCCATATACGGGACAGCCAAGAACCCCTGAAGCACCCTTTTTTCTTATAAGGAATATAGAACATGTATTTAGGATATCATTATTATTAATCATATAATAGGAAATAAATCGCCATCTTAGATAGGTAATCTTGATACCATTTACATAGGCCTATCTCTGTCGGAAAAAGCATCACGTAATTCCACAGTAACAACACTCTGAGTTCTGCTCTGTCGAGCTTTCTCCTTGATCTTAGTTCGCTGATCAAGCAATGAAGCAATCGTGTAGAGATACGGATTCAGGGATGAATTTATGGGTAGTACAAACACAACCGACCAAACATAGGCATCTAGAGGGATCACCGCTAATCCCGTCTGTGACAACACTCCCATGATAATCACCGGGAACCAACAAATGAAATCAGTTCCAACGACGGCCGCCATTTTCATCGCCATTCGAATTTCATCGCTGTCTTTTCGACCCACCATTTTACGCGATTGTTTGACGGTTATAAAAATGACGATATAGCAGATGAAGATGAAGAGGAAACAGAGGAGGTTTAGTCCCAGAAATAGCGCGATAGAGAAATACCAGGCCGGTTTTGAGTCCTCTGTAACAGGGAGGTCGAAAGTTAACTGGTCCCCTACACCACTTGATTTAAAATTGTAACTTGATGGTCTTGTTATGAGCGGCAGTCCTAGACAGACGTCAGACAGGTCGTAAAAGTCAGACTCGGGACCGGCTAACAGCACTGGTACTAATGCAATTATGCCCGTAATAAACCAGATGAGCGCGACAACAACGCGAGCCGAAGTTCGTCGCAGTTGTATCTTGCCGAATGTGAACACCACGATCAGAAACCGATCGAGAGTGATTAGAGTGATAAAAAACACGGACGCTTCACTTGCAAATAATCCGAGGAATCCTGCTATCTTGCACACGGGACCTTGTCGCCACTCTTCAGACATGGAGAAATACTCATCCCCGTAATAGAGGTCCGCAGAGGCTATAATCAGCATGTACACTCCCATGAGGAAATCTGACACGGCCAAACTTCCTATTAAAATTCTTTGCTTGTCTAGCGAATCGTTGGCAGGACTTTCCGTAATTCTAAACACAATTACAATGAAGTTTCCCAAAACGGCGCTGATACCGAGTATCCACATAGAGACACGAAGCAATGTGTTTTGCATGAGACTTCCACAATTAAACAAGGGCGGAAGAGGCTCTAATGTTATGCAATGTGGTAGGCTGGTGAAGTAACAGCAAAAAGTGTGATCATCAACGTATCTGAAGAAAAAACCCCAATAAAATAAATACTTTTAGTATTGACAAATATTGTAACATCATGATGAAAATAAAACTATAGTTCAATCAGTTCCAAATTGGCGAGAAATATGCGGTTTGTATCTCTCCGCGCGCAAGAGTAATCCAATCGAACGTTACACAATGCGCGTGTTGCCTAAATGCGCGTCCGTGTCCTTATGTGTATTCATGCTGCTGTAAGGAGGCTGATTCAAAACTGTCAAAATTAGTGAATTTCACTACCATATTTGAAATCACCATGAGAAATGCATTGAAAGAAGTACAAACATGCCTAGTATTGGATTAGTAAACCTTGAAATAGACTTTCAAAATTGGGATAGGTTTCTAACAAATCTGTTTTGTATATGGTAAACTAATAGCTGCGTGGAAAGGGTTTTAAAGAAAATGAAATGGTCATGCAACAAGTAGGCATATTGTTTTAGAATGGTCACGCTACACTGCACAAGCTGTTGAGTACTTACAATGTGTCTAATTGATCAATTCCGCGAAAAGCATCTGGTTCAACGTCTATATGTCCTTTAACATAATCCGATCGAACCAAAACTCTGAAAATTAAATATAACGGATCGATTGTTAATTGATAAACGAGTATGAAACAATTGGGCTGGGTATCACACATTTAACTTTGCGTCTTCAAAGTCTTCTACCGGTGTCGTTCAAATCTGTTGGAAAGTATTTTGCCCCCTAAGGAATCAACAGGTGCATATCACTGCAAAAACTACAGAACACATCGACGCGTAGAGAACACGTCAAGAACATGTCAAGAACGCGTCTGGACGTGTTCAAAAAATGTAAAAGATTTAGAACATGTTCCTGGCCGTTACATATGTGTTCTTGATGTGTTCTAAAAATGGCCCTTGAACACATGCAGAACACATGGTGATGCGTCAAAAATTCTATAACACCTACAGAACACATTAGAACATCTACAGAACACATCTGAACACATGGACATGTTCTATAACTGTTACATTTGGACGCTTCCGACACATCCTGAACGTGTGTAGAACACGTCGGAATGTGTTCTGTGAAGCGTCTGATGTGTTCTGTCGTTTTTGCAGTGGGGAACACCTGCAGATCACTGAAATGCTAAATCATTACGTTTCCCTGCCTTAACACCTTTGTATTACATACTAAAAACCCTTAACCATCAAGTGTGTTTTGTAGCATGTAAGTCTGCTGTAATTGTTCACTAAAGTATGGTGACAGGTGGGATTCACACCAAAACAGTTTTAGGTCATGAAAACTGGCCTGTCTCATCCAGAAATTGGAGAATTTATAACCGGTCAATAGCTAAATCGCCGGTATAAAAGTGATTATGCAGTAAACAGTAGGGGAGATGCGGGAGAGTTGAGCCATTTTTTATATTTTGTGTCACCATATGCGGAAGAAAAGTACAAACCTGTAAAAAATGAGTGTAAGATAAACTTTAGAGTGTTGTTTTCGTTATGAAACAATAACAGTTGGGATAGCAGTTAAGGCTTATTGATACAAAAGGTTTGAAAAAAATTGGTAAAGTGGCTCAACTCTCCCTACAATATGGGAGAGTTGAGCAACCATTACAGGAGAGTTGAGCCAGCATGATAAGTCAATGGCTGGTGAAAAAAACAAAATCATATTTTTTCAACTTTTGATTTATTAATCCTTAAAGTAAATATGGTACTCAATTGTTATTATCATGGCACAAAATAACATTTTCTCTCATTTATTATACATTTTTCACCTTAAGTCCAAAAATCAAAATGTTACTGCATGTTTTCCCTATGCTCAACTCTCCCCATGACCAATGGCTCAACTCTCCTCATGGTGACCATTTTGTAAATAACCCAATCCTGTCTGGTGTAGAACTTTTGGTAGTTTACAATAGTTCTCTAAAATAATGGTCATATATACCCCCTTCAATAAACAAATTACCGCTATTATATTCTAAGTCTTGCTATGGGAAAAAAGACAAAACATTTATTTTTCTATTTTTCACTCAAAAGTGAAAAAAATGATTTTGTTTAGGTATCTTTGATACTGAGCACACATGACAGTAGAGTTTTACACTAAGAATGTCGTATTGATGCTATATAACAATATATGCCAATATAAATTTTAGTAAGTTACTACTTTTCGAGTTATAGGGGGTGGTTCAACTCTCCCGGTGGCTCAACTCTCCCGCATCTCCCCTATTCCTAGTCCTCAATCGTCTTATATAATGTATTTAAATGTCGAAGCACATGATTTTCTGAATTCGAACTTTTATTATGAAATGTAACTCTTTGTTATTTTAATGCTCCAAAATATGAGTACCCGGCCCACTCAAACCTTCAAATGTTGAGTACTAGCATGGCCCATCCCTGTTCTAAATCGAATTGACTTTCCACATTTCTGCAGTAAACTTACAGACTTTGAAGTTTTATCAGACCATAGAAGGCATCTGCTTTAAGATGTTGTAATGGTAATTGGAAAAGAAATCTGCAAATATGAAGATATAAATAGACATCGACAATAATATACATTATATTAGGGAGAGCCCTGCTCTGGTCAGCGATTTTCGTAGGGAATTCGCTAAGGTTGGAATTTCTCCATGTGAACTCCGTTATGTCATCAAGCGAACAGGTGTAAGGCAGTTCTTTTATTAAGAACTGAAAAATTGCCATGGTGGGGGCATACCGTAACAATAATGCTAATTATTTGTTACGTTTGTACCCTAACACTCTGCATTCACCACAAAGTTATTTTAAAACCCATCATACTATTTTGGTCTAAGCCGAAAACTGCTGGAGATTTCAATGGTTGATTTTATTAAGATAAGGTTTACCATAACTTAAAATATATCTGTTATTACTAAACACACACAGTCGTAATATTTTATTATTTTTGGTTTAACATTCATCAATCATTTAAGGTAAGTTTACAACTACGACAACTCACAATTCCTTTAACTTATGGAGCTCTTCAAACGTCTTCTTCCCTATGAAGAAAATGATGTTGAATGACAGGTCTCTGTAAAAATGATATGAAGGATGAAAATTGTTGTGTACAGATTGAAGCTATAATAAACAATAAAACCTGTTTGACACTTTCCACGCGGCTATTAGTATTACCATAAACAAAACAGATTTGTCAGAATTCTTTCACAAATTTCACTAAGTCTATCTCAAGGATTACTGAACCAATACTAGGCATGCTTGTACTTATTGTAATGCATTTCTCATTGTGATTCCAAATATGGTGATGAAATTCGACAATTTTGACATTTTTGAAACATTTTGAGAATTTTTGGAACTGTCGTCTGCAGACGCCTGCCGAGTGGAAAGTGTTAAGGCTGTTACAGTAAACTATTACGTATGCAGTGATTTGTACGTAAGACTTGGAAGATAGTCGCCAAGTCATATTTTGCTTTACCATACATACAAGCACCCATGGAAATAACACTAAGACCAATTGCTAGTATTTTATATTATTAGGCGAGGAAAAATAACATCCTGTTTTACGGGCCCAAACGACCCCCTTTTTTTAGCGTTTTTCAAGATTCTTTTACAATTTTATTTTAAGAATTTTTTTTCTCAAATCATGTAATATCAACCGGTTTTTTGCCCAAAAATCTATCGAAAATTTGTTTCACGATTTTGGCAGATTTTGGTGACATTTAAGGATAAAAAAAAGACGAAAAAAAAAGACCGACCGACCCTACCTTAAAGGTCCGTCCGCCCGTAAAACATGAGATGGCTATTAATTCGGTCTTGTTAACCTATTGTTATCAATACTATGAGAGGATTGCCGGGTTGAATAGTTAAATTCGGGGCGTGTACGAGCGGTACTACTTGCTAACTGCATGGGTGAGTTTCCATTATGTTGCAAATTACATCCACGCTCATGCGTTTAAACTACTCAATGGGCGTTGCAATACAGCCAGTTGGTTGCACACGAGAATCATGTCATATAGCAACCAGCTTTGATGGAAGGCGAATGTTTAAATTTGGTGCCGGGTTTTAGGGCATCAATTTATAGCGCTGCTAAGCGGGCCTTGTAGCGTAATGACAGGGTTTTTAAAATAAAAAAAATTGCCGCCTTATGGACATATTTGTTGGTCTCAGCTCAATTGTGATAGGTGCTTGTGCATATGATAATGCAGCATTTTACGTTGGTGACTATCGTATAAGTTTTATATACAAGTTTCTTACATATGAACCACACGCACTAGTTTGAAAGCTACTGATTCTAGTAATAATAAAAAACACACCAATATACACTAATGTGTAATACCAAAAATTAATGAATAGAATCAAAAGAATATTATAAAAACCTCTCAATATGTATCGAAAGAAGGAACTATTGCTGTGATCAACTTTTACCCGATGTGATATCCAACATCCCAGTACATAGTGGTGTAGAGCCTATCCTTAAAGAAAATATGATTCACGATATATCTGTGAACTTATTCACAAATGAATGACAACTATACTCACAACCACGTGACGGATCCGAGACCATCAAAAGCTCGCGGAGCGATGTGTACTATTTCATTATTTACAAGTGACCTGTCACAACATTAAAAAGGAGAAAATGGTACGCGATGAAATAAGAATCATCATAATTTACATCACGTTGTGACATTAAATTAATTTTTCCTTTTTTCTTTAAAGATTTTTTGCACTTTTTAATAATGACAAATAACTCAAAGTGAAAAGTTTCATAAAAACATATCTACATAAATCGAGACTACTCGATTGTAGTCTTTATACTTACAATGTTGTAATCTTATCAAAACCTTTCAAGAAACCGGGCTGCAATGTAGTAACATTCCCGCCTGATAATTGTCTGGAGAAAAAGAAATTTAGCAATAGGCATATTTATACTTCTTCGCCGAGTGGCAAGGGTCCAAGAAAACATGGTTGGTAAGATAACAACGGGGAGCTGGATAATCTTAGTTCTTTTTCATATTGGTTATGTTTTGTTAATAACCTACCACCAACAGTTCCTTACCTGGTGTTTTTATGTAAGGTAATTTAAAATTAATAATCGGAACCTAAAATCTGAGATATACATTAATCTAGGAATTTTTCTCCCCGTAATTTGACGCCTTAATTAAATTAAATTAAGTGAACAAAAAAAATTACAAAATTTCTTTTCTAAGGAATGTCATTGAGCTGTATGGTACATTGTGCGCTACTGAAAGCATTCATGCATGGGGTATCACACACACATAGTTACTGCATACTACACGCAGAATTCCACATGAAATTAGCTATAGTTGTCAGTTCCAAGTTGGCGAAACCTGTTGCGAATGAATTCAAAAGAGCGTCACGCGCAAAACGCTCGAATGGCGCAATATGGCGCGCAATATCGCAGTGACATAGTATGCGTGACGCTTGCGTATGTAAAAATCGCGCTTATACGCTTGGATTACTTTTGCACGCGGGTAGATAAAAAACCAATATTTCTCGCCTACCGTTAAACATCGTCTATAAGCCCATACTTAGAGAATAATGACTGCGTAACAACTGTTTTCGTGAATTTGTTTTAAAATCAGAGGTTTTTTGTTCTGGTCTGAGGAATTGTCCCGAGGGGCGCAGCCCCCGAGGGACATTTCCGAATGCCCAGAACAAAACCCGAGGATTTCAAAACAAATTCACGAAAACAGTTGTTAAGCAGTCATTATTCTCATTCATTACTGAAAAAGATGCATATTTTATCCAAATCGTTGATTTGTACCGATATAATCTTGCTAATAATTAATTAGTTTTCTGTTTATTTTGTCCACCCCTTCTTAGTTATTGAAACAGTCCAAGTCGGGTCATCCCCTCATTAACATTGTTATCATTCAACCAATCAGAAATAAGCTTTAAATCGTGTTTCCTCATAACTCAATGAATATTCAGTTTAGGGGCGTGAGGCGTTAATTTGATTGGTCGGTCAGTGAGCAAAACAATGGAACACTTTGGCGCAGTACTTTCGGGCAATTATTAGTAACCCGCGCTCGGCGTGCGCGTTCTCATCTAACGAATAATTTTATTGGAACGCACTTGGTACGCAGCTATCGCGATTATTCATGAAGTAATGAATGATTAATAGTTAATAAGCTGATGATAGATAAAAAGGTATGAGTGCCCTCTTTTAATCTAGAGAAATTAGCACGAATGAGTTTAGTGTCTTCGATATTCAATACTATAAAGTTGTATTACTATCTAAATAATTTCATGGACAGACGAATTGCTCAATTGGTAAAGCGTCAACTTCAGTATCACGAGGTTGGTGGTTAGATTCTCAAGTACACCCTTTGTAATTTCTTTTGAAATATTAGTGATACAGAAATTAATGCAAACTTGAATGTAAAATGTATTCATTGGCTTATTTTAAATGTTTCACACAGTAATCTTGAACGTTTCCTTCATCATGATTGAAGGGCAAATTATGATGATGCATATTAGGTTGGTAGATCAAAAGAGGGCGCTCGTACCTTTTTTATCTATCATCAGCTTATTAACTATTAGTCAGTATGGGCTTATAGACGATGTTTAACGGTATTTGTTGGAGCTGAACTATATACTCTATGTGGATTCCTTTGGACAGTGACGTTATATACTCTATGGGGATTCCCTTGGACAGTGACGTAACTTAACAGGCATAGCTTTTACGCACGCGTATGTATCTTCCGTCTTTCAACGCTTGTGTGTATACGCCAGCGCCTCGAGTATGCGCGCGCGTTATGCGCTGTAATTAGTAGAATACGCAGTTACGTCACTGTCTCGACGCGTGATGGACAAATAGACTATAGCACAAACGCACCTGTTCAGGAATCTTTTGTAAATAAATATTACTCTGAATATGGCCAGGAATCCCTTGGTATTATACTTACACAGAAGCCGATATGGATGGAATACTTCTCACAACATTCTGCGACCAACCATAAGGACATTTTACTTGCAGATTCATCGATTGTGAATAAGAGCATTCGCAACTACTTGGACATCTTTTAACATCTGCACAAATTACAAATGGTAAAATGCTTGTCAATCTATTTTGACCTTTTTATTGTATGTCTTATAAAAAAGCACCCTTGGTTCCCGAGTACTTGCAGATTCATCGATTGTGAATAAGAGCATTCGCAACTACTTGGACATCTTTTAACATCTGCAAGCGTTACAAATGGTAAAATGCATGTCAATCTATTTTGACCTTTTTATTGTATGTCTTATAAAAAAACACTCTAGTTCCTGAGTGCATTACCAGCTTAGTTGCCAGTAAATGTTGGAATTCATTCTAACACCAATTCTCAGTGATAGGTAAGAATTCGTGAAAACCCCACAAATCACTGCACACTTTTAGAAACTTAAATAAGATCGTAAGACCCCTTTAGGACATTAGGCTACAAGGCCCGCTTAGCAGCGCTATAAATTGGTGCCCTAAAAACCGGCATCAAATTTAAATATTCGCCTTACATTAAAGCTTGTTGCTATGACATAATTCTCGTGTGCAACCAACCGGCTGTATTGCAACGCCCATTGAGTAGTTTAAACGCATGAGCGTGGATGTAATTTGCAACATAATAGAAACTCGCCCATGCAGTTAGCAAGTAGTACCGCTCGTACACGCCCCGAATTTAAATATACAACCAGGCAATCCTCTCCTAGTAATTGATAACAATAGTTTTACCAGACCGAATTAATAGCGCTCCTAAGCGGGCAATTTATGTCATGGAAAAAGAGGGAGTTTGACTTGAAGAGTCGAGTAAAAATACTATGAATGTATTCTTTCTACTACATACCACATGATATTTCGTCATCGCCAGCTGGGCAATCTGATTGGCCATTGCATACCGCTGTCATGGCAATACATACGCCTTGTGTATCCGTAATAACGTCAGATTCACATAGGTAAGATCCGGGACATGTTACGTATGCTGCAGAAAGGAAGAACGAGTCGAATAAAGTCAATGATTATTCGTTTAAGATGTAAAGCTTTACTGCATCGCGTACCATACACAAAACCACAACGAGGGTAATACAGGAAGCTTTGCTTTATATATGTTCAGGGGCTATCCTGCAGACGATCTTTCCTTCTCCAACGACGATATTTGAGGTTTCATTGTTGAGTCACTTGACTACTCGTGGATTGAGGCAAAGGAGAGTTTGAAGAGGATGGGGTTGTATTAAATCAAGATTCCCAGTAAAGCCGCTACCCATGGTGTATTACTCGCATGTTAGATTGCAGCCAATGTGCCAACATAACTACGCACAAGTGCGCCACATTTTACAGTATAGAACAGCGTCCTGGAGCTTTAAATATAGTTAAACAGAACGCATCGCGTGGCAATGTTTGTTTGTTTGTTATACATGGTGTGTACATGGTGCATTGCCGAGAGCTGTACGATTACAGCAAATCACCTATCGCCCTAAAACTCAAATATTCTGTTAGGACTACTTCTCGGCTATCACATAGTAAAATTACAGCGATGACGATTATGAATTCGCTGAGATAGTAAAGATATTATTAGTGACAAGTGCAAAACACGATTTACATCGCTCGTCCTAAACAGAGTTGTTGGTCTTGGACATGCTACGGAGTGGCCTGCTCGCTCTCTAGACCTTACATCATTAGCTTTTTTCTTTTGGGGTTATGATAAGTCTCAAGTCTTCCAGACACCACCAACTAATCTCCAAGATTTACATCAACAGACTTTGTAATTTGGATTTTCAAGCTGTGTCATTAACTATCAACTAATTTATTGCAAATGTGCTCAGTTTTTATATGATATGATACTGAAATAGCAGTTGTAGCCAGATTTTATATTTAACATGACATATTCTTCTCAGGTGAGTTTGTTTTCCATTATTTAAGTACAATGGGTTATTAAAGTGTCTTGCTAATATTGACCTGACAAGAAAATCAGGAATAAACGATGTAAAACGTGTTTTTGCACTTCCCTACTTATATATATATCTTGAGTATCTCAACCAATTCATAGTTGATATTGCTGTAATTTGACTATTTGATAGCTAAAGGGTAGTCTTAACAGAATATTTAAGTTTCAGGGCAATATGTGATTTGCCCATTGAGTAGTTTAAACGCTTGAGCATGGATGTAATTTGCAACATAATGGAAACTCACCAAGTACTGCTCGAATTTAAATATACAACCAGGTAATCCTTTCGTAGTAATTGATAACAATAGGTTTACTAGACCGAATTAATAGCGCTCCTAAGCGGGCAATTTATGTCATGTCTTCTGGAATACTGTTTCATAAGGTGGGTAACGGCTGTATGAAGGAAGCTTCTATCTAAGCAGTGTGTTCGTAGGCGGCAGTGAAAGGTATCGATACACTCCGACGTCAAACGGTAGCACGATGTTGAACATTATGGTGTTTGAAGTAACGCTGCTAAATCGGTGTGCATGTTGTACAAGACCATAGCTGCTGCGACATGTCGCCTGTAACTCCTTGGCTCATTAAAGATAGGGGCCTGACTGTCACGGTCACGGTATCGCCGGCGTCGGTGCAGCCGGTCTTTCACCCTATTTTCACCCGCTTCTTTCCCCTGTTACTTTTATTCCCCCAAAACCTAGCCTTAGTTGTTAGAGTTAACATAGATATCGACTCATATTACAAATCAATCTTACCACACAATTGTTCATCTTCCTTCCCAGGGCAATCTCGGAAACCGTCACATTCAGCTTCAGACCGTAGGCAAAATCCATTACCACAGTTGAAATCTTCCTTCTGACAAATATCTGTAAATTAATTGTATCATTCAGTGATTAAAAGAAAATTTGTTCTGGAATTTTGTTTTAAAGGTCTTTATAAATAAAAAACCAACAGAATACTCTAAGTTACTGTCAATCTCTTTTATTGTAACTAATGGAGTTGTAGACACCTACATTTGACAATATTCTAAAGTTATTTCCAAAATATTGTAACATTCATTAACATCCATTAAGATCCACGGAACGACCCTAACCCAACTGAATCTCACTAAATCTCACTGCCAGAAACCATCACCACGCACGTGCTGCTGTATTGCCTCGATGACGTCACCTACCGCAGGCATGTGGGCAGAAAGTTTTAGCCCGCATATGCGCTGGCAGTTTAGCTTAGTTGGTAGAGGGACAGACTGGGGTGCGGATGTTCCCGCGATCGAATCTCTGGGGGTGCTGGGTGATTTTTCGGGTAAAAAACGAGTACTTTTCCCCCTCTCCCCGATACGCACAAAAAACATAGCTTTACTGCTTAGGGTTAATTGGGTTAATTTTGGTATTTCTGAAGCGCCGGGGTCTCCATGGTTTTTTGAGGCAATCTGCACAGATACTATTACTACTAAATAAAAAGGTACTACATGTACTACTTAATACGCACAGGCATAATATCATATTACTTGTTTAACAAAACCACACAATATAATTTACCGTGGACATCCGCTACTTGGGATAAATGTAATAAAAATCCTACAGCTACACCGGTACGATCAGTAGCAACCTTAATCCACATGTTTGAACCACTGGAGGTCACTGCTTGAACTTTGCTCCCGTGTCCCGATAGGGTCACAATACCGGACCCGGATATAGCCAGACCGGATGTAGACGATCGTTCACCATGTTCACCGTTTCCAAGGATAAGAAAGTCAAAACCATTCTCCATATCAAAATGCTCGATGGTTGCCGTTATCATTCGTGTTCCGGTAGCAGAGACTGTCCATTCACAAAGAAGGTCGTTACGATAGTGGGTTGGATAGCCAGGGGATGTCAGGGACACAATCTCGTCATCGGAACCAAGGTTGATGAACCGCAATCCGCATTCACCTGTAATAAAAAGTATTGAAATGTAAAAAAACCATGACATTTTCTGGTTTGTATGTGTAAACCCAATGTACAGACTAGTAAATGACATGGCTTACGCAAAAAATGCTAGCGGTCTTATTTTTTATTGGATTCGTCTCAGATTCTCAGAATATTATCATTATTAATTGGGCTTTGTACTGATAGTAAATTGGTCATGGGGCAGTGGTTTTGAAAAAAGTAAAAAACCGCCAAGAAGCAGAGTCCTAATTTGTTTGATACACCCTGTAATTTGATTCCTCGATCTAGCAATTTTTTATATTTCTTATAGAATAGTTCCAATTATGCTCGATAACATTATCGAGACTCGATACGTTTTGGTACATTGTTTAAGTTGGGGCTCGATAATATAGACATTGGCTCTCAATATCGGGCTCAAAACGCGGGTCATGCCAGTAGTCACTAATACGCAGGGGAATTTTAAGCAAATACACCAAGGATAATGTATTGAGACCACATCGTGGACGGAACAATAGTTCAAATGAATAGCCTGAAGCTCTGTTTACATGCCACACCACTTCTATGCTGCTCGATAAATAATCCCTTGTTGCACGATACGGGTCTCGATATTGTTAAACACCTGTCTCGATAAAAAAAACCTTATCGAGTCTCGATCATTTTATCGAGTGTAAATGGAACTGTTCACTTTACCGCAATTATATTCATCCGATTTATCTGGACATAGGTGTTTCCCATCACACCTTTGATATCCGTGTAAACATATCAACGCTGTAGAATCGTCATGGCATTTAAAATAATGGGTCTCACACGTCACTGAAACATTATATAGATACATATTAATAATTAGTAAACCAATACAGGCGCAAAGTTTCCGTACATCAGTGGTCATTCTAAGTTTTGTTGAGAATAAAGTGAAAAAGTTTAATGAAATTCAAGTTACCAAATAAGGTTTTGAAAACTTGGTAAAAACAAGTGTACTGCCTATTCATGGTGGTCTGTTTTATTGTAAATAAATTATTTGTTTTTCTTCATATTTCAATACATGCTAACAGTGAATTGAATACATAATCGCGAGATAAAACATGAGTGGCAGAGAATGTCAGTCAGGTATACGGAATATATTATTGCGAATAAATTTAATAAACACGCGACTCATCATGTGTAACCTAGTCCAGCGAGTGCAGCGGAGAAAAATCCCCGGATGTGGACGCTTCACTGTATAACAGCATAGGCATTAAGTAACTTAGTGAGATGTATACATTCAAGATACTTCTTGTTGTATGGAACAGAATTATTTGACCCTGACCTATGGCCTATTATATGTAATACAGGCTTTGACCAACGTAAATAAATATCTGCCGATGGAAACAGAAATTACAGCAAGTTTATTATGCGATTTAAGACTCATTTCGGTGATTTTGTGTGCAAGGCATGCCGTTTGTAACAACATGGACTATATATCGCGTGGTATTTGGTGTTGACATTTGTCTCCGGGCGGAAAATAATAACCGTAAACGGTCTTCACTCTTTGTGATTTGTATATATATCTTTAGTGAGGTAAGCTTATTAGAAAATCACTTTGCTATTTTGTGGAAAAATGCATCGAAAAAGATATCCATTAGCCAGGCATTATATAGGTGGCTACAAGATGGCGTCACCCTATGAGTCACGTGTTTATTAAATTTATTCGCAATAATATTTTCCGTATACCAGACTGTTCAAATGTGTAAGATAATACGTACTAATCTGTTAGTTAGTTTAAGGCGTATAGATTTATTCCGTTTAAAGCGCCCTCATTTACAAAATAAATTACAAATGCTAAACATTTTGACACTTTAGATTTAATATTTGCGAAAAGTATAAACAGATTTTTCAGAACCTTTCTCAACTTTCAAAGTCTCATGATTTACTGAACCAGTACTAGGCATATTTGTACTTATTTCAATGCATTTCATATTGTGATTCCAACTATCGTAATGAAATTAAAAGATTTTGACATTTTTGAAACATTTTGTGAAATGTTGGAATGTCGTCTGAAGACGCCTGCCGCGTGGAAAGTATTAAATGTAATATTGTATAACGTAGACTTCCCTCTTCCCGACTTACCATAGAGGAAATCTTACTTCTTACTTTACGCCAATTTAAAATTTCAAGCAAAACATGTTCCCAGGTAGTAGTGTACTAAAAACACTATAATTTCACGGATACTTTATTTTGGGAATTTAAAATCACTGTTTTATTAGCGGGCATATAATTTCGCAAATCTGGAAATTTTACTGTTACTTTCAATGCAAAATTGTCATTTTCGCGGGTATTTAATTTCGAGAATCCACATCCCTCACGAACTTCGCGATGGTAAATGTGGTTTTTTCTGTCACATACGTACCGTTAGAAAGCACCCACGATATTACTTCTTACTTTGGGCCAATTTGATATTCCAAGCAAACGTGACTATAAACAAGGATTGTAGTGTATATCTGCCACATACGTACCGTTTAAAGGCACCCACGATAGCTGAAGATGAAACCCATTGTAACCATTATCCCATAAATACGAATCAAAAGTAACCTGTACTCTTGTAGCATTTACGACAATCGAAGCCGGAGTATTATGGCCTGTCAACGACGATATTATAGTCTGTTCGACGCCGACGTAAACAAAATCAAATCCATGGTAGATGCTGAAATCGATAAACTCTATCATTGGTAGCCCGCCCTCTGTAGCTGAGATGGTCCAAGTACACATGGTATTTGTGAGATAGGGTAGTGGATATTCTGGGGACGTGAGGTTGATGATGCTTTGTGGATGTAGAAGGAAAGTCTCCTGCCCGCAGTTATCTAAATGCGTAAAAGTAATAGAGAAACGATGACACATCCTGTTACCAGTTTACCCATCATATATTCACCTTATTTGAGATGTTTCTTTAAACACTGAAACGATTTACCATGCCATATGTTAATACTCTGGAACTTTTCCTTGAACACGTTGTATCAATTGGTATAAATATCAAATGAATGTTGTTGTTTTTTATTAATGTTGTTTAAAATTGTGGTTT
This sequence comes from Ophiura sarsii, assembly GCA_035610835.1. Taxonomy (NCBI): domain Eukaryota; kingdom Metazoa; phylum Echinodermata; class Ophiuroidea; order Amphilepidida; family Ophiuridae; genus Ophiura; species Ophiura sarsii. Next base: position 28,105,809 of record CM069457.1, read on the forward strand.
AGTGCTAAATGGACTTCATTGCGTTGTAACTCTTAGTTACTATGGGATCAATTTAGTAGAAAATGTTGTGCAGTAATTCAGGGGATTGAAGCTTGTTGTGGCGAGAGCAGTGGCTATTAGGGAAGAATTTCTGATATTAAAACCTGAAGGAATATTATGCGATCTTTTCCACGGGACGCCCTTTATTTTTTAGAAAGCAGATTTTCTTGCAGATTATATTAAATATATTCTGAGTTACAGAGAGATATGATTCCAAATTACTTCCAAATCATGGTTTAAAGAGGTTGAAAATAGATTGTCCTGCCGCAAGACAGTTTATTGTCATTCTAAATCCACTCTAAAACCATTATTTTGTAATATTTTGGAATCGTACCACCCTGTAATTCAGAATGTATTTATGATTTATGATCAGAAATGTAAATCTGATAGAGGGCGTCCCATGGAAAATATCGCATACTATGCCTTTAAACTGTGAAGTTGAAAGGTATTTGATTCGAATGACAAAGCGTTACCTTACCATCCATGCAGAAACATAACATGTAACTTATTCCGAATATCGCGATGCTGGATCTGTCAGTTAAATTAGCTTAACTACATAATATGTATATTTCTTTTCCATTACATACACTACATAAATGTTACCAGCAACAATTGAAAAGAACTTACCACATTCGTTCTCATCTGATCCATCTAAACATTGCGCAATGTTTTCACATACAAGGGAATCTTTCAAGCAACCATATCCGGAAAAGCAGAGAAACTCGTCGCTTTTACATAGTTCTTGAACAAATAAATAAAACTCAAATTTGTTATTTAACGTGTTTGTATATAAATAAGCAGCATTTATTGAGCGCCTAATCAAAAGTGGTATAAAATAGTAAAATCTTAAAATACACAAAATCAATATATCTTACTGCAACATATTATTATACTGTACAAAGTAAAAAAGGGCCTATACATACACAAAATATGACAGCACAATATACAAAGCTAAAAACAGAATGGAATCCGTGAGGCGGGGGATTAATGCTTAGGAAACAGATGACATTTGAGAGCCTTTTTGAACTTATGAATAGTAGAACAATTGCGGAGTGAGGCAGGTAGAGAGTTCCATAGACGTGGAGCAATCGCGTAGAAGGCTTTGTCTCCGAGAGCACGCTAATTAGTACGAGGGATTGTGAGAAGTAATTTGTCATCACCTGACCTCAGATTAGGTCTCTTTGGTATGTACGGAGTGAGAAAGTTTGTCAGGTACATAGGAAGAAGTCCATGATAACTTTTGAAGGTGAACAACATGAGTTTGTATGTAAACCTTGATGTAATCGGTAACCAGTGTAGCTCTCTAAGGAGTGGTGCAGACGAATCCATTCTGTTTGATCTAAAAATTATTCTTGCGGCCCTGTTCTGCAGTGTTTGTAATTTGTTGCGATCTTTCGCTGATATGCCATAAAGTAAAGAGTTTGAATAATCCAAACGAGATAAAACCAGTGACCGGACTAGATGGTGACAGCTATCAACAGTAATAAAACGACGTATTCTATAAATATTCCTGAGATGAAAGTTTACTGTTTTGATGGTAGATTTAACATGTGCAGTCATGGACATAGTACGATCAAATACGACACCCAGATTTTTGATTGTTGGAGATGGCTGTATTATAACAGTGTCACCGATTGTGATGGTAATGTCATTAATGAATTTGCAATTGTAATTTGACGATGCGATGAAAAACTCAGTTTTGTCTTGATTGAGCTTGAGTTTGTTTTTAGTCATCCAGTCACTGATTTCATTTATACAAGATGTGAGTCGAGCAACAGATCTTTCAGCGTCTCCGCTAATCTTGGGATCAAATGACAGGTACAATTGGACATCATCCGCATACAAATGATATTTAATGCCATGTTTACGGATTATATTACCAATATCACTAGTGTACATCGTAAAGAAAGGTGGCCCAACAACAGAGCCCTGGGGAACTCCAAATCTATTCATAATACAGTTAGAAACATACCCAACAATCCACGAAAATTGCTGTTGAAACACTGAACTCATTTCCCGATAATATTCCACATTTTGGGAGAAATTGTCATTGTAATTACAATCGGACGAAGAGCTTGAACTCTCTACCACCTCATATCCCCCGAACCGCGACCCTCAATGTTGCTGGCACCAAATCGTGGTGATTTAATGGTTCCGAGCAACATTGGATAGTGTGGGGGTGGGGGGGGGGGGGGGGGGGGGGGGGGCTTAGGGTTAGGAGCTGGGCACATAGTGTCAACGAGGTCCTCAATAGTGCTCTAACAGTTCTTTATTATATTATAGGTTTAGGGAACAGTTCCATGGGTTGATACGATGTACAGGTATGGAAGTAGCCATGGTCTCCCGTGAGCGATATTATTTACCGTAAACAACATTTGTGACCTTGACGGAATAAAGCGTATAGTATACATAATGAGACTGATAGTACATGTATACAGAGTTTGGCCAAATGTTGTTTACGATTAATAAATTCGCCTCCCGGGAGCCATAGTCTGTCCTCCATAGACATACACAGAATGAAACATGAAACTAGTGCTGCGTGTAGAGATACCCTACAACCTATACTTTACTGCACAGAGCGGACCATGGCTCCAGGGGGACTGTGTCTCATACTAAACCCGCTTCACTAACCGTAGTATGTGCTGCCTTCAACCTGCACAACAAAACCCCACCATCCCGTATCCACATCCGTGTCCACCGTCACCCAAGCTGACGACCCATTAATAGTCAAAGAATTCGGTGCAGCAACACCGCTTAATTTCAACACCCTGGACTCCATAGAGATATTATGCCCGGTCCCAACACTGAGGAAATCATGAGCTGTCTCCAAGCTGAAGCTGATGAATCTAAAGATGATGAAGGTTTCTTCTTCGAAAGCTCGTATCTGCCAGACACAGTTCAGATTGTTTGGGTAGTTGTACGGGAAGGCCGGTATGGAGTGAATGAGTTCAGATCGGCCCTGCCCGAGATCGATATTTGATGAACCGCAAAAATCTGCAGACGACATTCCAAAATTTCACAAAATGTTACAAATAATATGTCAACATTATTAAATTGTTACCATATTATTTAGAATCACCATGAGAAATACATTAACATGAATACAAACATGCTTAGTATTGGTTCAGTAATCTTTGAGTTAGACCTTGAAAGTTGGGAAAGTTTTTGTTGTTTTATGTATGGCAAAACTAGTAGACGCGTGGAAAGTGTTAAATAGTTTTCATAATACTAGGATCTTTCTTATCGAATACTCACCATTATCAATTGACATCGAAAGTACCGACAGTAAAGCCCTGAGCATACTCCGCTACGCTCGAACTCTTTGCGCTCTCACACATGCGTAGTAGCTCCACCACAACAAAATGACGCAGCCTGATTGGTAAACGGTGGTCAACGCTTACGCTCAGCGTTGGAGCGTTGTGGAGTCTGCTGAGCTCTAAATACATTGTTGTTGTCATCATTGGTGATGATTTTGTTTAATAATGAACTATATAACATTGTGCCTCACAACCGGGAGTGATGGGGGCCAGGGTATTTGGTAATCATTAGGCTACAAGGCCCGCTTAGCAGCGCTATAAATTGGTGCCCTAAAAACCGTCCCCAAATTTAAATATTCGCCTTCCATCAAAGCTGGTTGCTATATGACATAATTTTCGTGTGCAACCAACTGGCTGTATTGCAATGCCCATTGAATAGTTTAAACGCATGAGCGTGGATGTAATTTGCAACATAATGGAAAGTCACCCATGCAGCTAGCAAGTAGTATAGCTCGTACACGCCCCGAATTTAGATATAATATACAACCAGGCAATCCTCTCGTAGTAATTGATAACAATAGGTTTACCAGACCGAATTAATAGCGCTCCTAACCGGGCAATTTATGTCATGTATTTGGCAATGTCCCCCGTTCTAGTGAAAATAAACATGCTGGACTAATACATATTGACAATGACTTACCACAGTTGAGTTCATCCGATCCATCGAGACATTGTGCCCATGCGCTACACAACAGACTTGTATCTAAACAACCATATCCAGTATGACACTGAAATTCTCCATCATGACACTCATCTGAAATAGGTTGGACATTATTTCGGGTAGCCTCATAGTGTTATTAACATGTTTTCTTATCTCTAATGCATCAAGACATTGTGCCCACGCGATGCGTTACACAGTCACCGGACTTTAATGCAAACAACCATACAAGAATGAAATTGAAATTTTTCATCTCGACATTCAATTCAATATTTTTTATTGAATTGATCTTTTAAAAAACGAGGATCTCATAAAAACTGTTTGTCTTCCATCGAATGTGTGGTAAGAACGTATGTTGGTCAAGGGATTGTGGGTTTAGAACTTATAGCTTGGCCAAACTTAATTGTATAAGATTTTAGTCGATTTTGAGACTTGGGGCAGTCGAAATCAAGAAATCTATACAGTAGCTAACAAAACACACTGCTAGCACATTCCATTGTCATTCTCCTTGCTGGTGAAAGAGGGAACACGTCGCAGTTTATTGATACCCATGGCTTATAGTATTGAACATACGAAAATGATACGATATTTTGTCAGAACTTACCATGATTTGGCCCTATTCTTTCCACTTGAAGAAAGAAACCTTTATCCAGCCACGTGTCATTATTAGATGCAAACCGAATCCAAATCAGACGATGTCTCAACCGCACGGTGTTTGGTGAGAACCATAGACTCATTCGGCTAACCGTATTTTCCCACGTAACATCGTGTGTGATACCTACATTGAGATAATCTAGGGGTTCCATGTTTAGATCATTGTATTGGATCACATATGTGCCGTCACCTCCTGCCGTGAAATACCACGTGCACTTGGTGCTTTTCTGGTAGTATGATGGATAGTTAGGCGATGTCAGATATACGCGTGTATTGATTGACATACTTATCGATTCTGTACCACATGTATCTGTGTGAAATAAGTAATAATTGAAACTGAACAAACCTAAATCAAATATTACGAATGAATGGTTGAACTACGTACATGTATCTATAAGCTCAATGGTGCAGAATTCTGCTATTGGTTTGCGCCTGAATTGACAGCACCCTAGTTGATGCGATCGGATTCTGATGATTTGCCAGTGGCAGCATGCAAAATTACAGCGCTTTGATCAATCTAGGAAAGGCGCTATGTAGGCCTAAATCCAGATTATTTTTATAATTAAATCTATGAATAATGACGTTCGAAGAATTTACCATCATGACAATAATTTCTCACATGAGTGATAGAGTAATAAATTCATACGGGAGGTCTACCAACTCAGTCTTGATCAAATGTTCACGATGATGCCATATAAGGTGACGAAACCCCGCCCCCCCTGTTTGATGGGAAAACGTTGCAAATCTTGGAACATTTACATTTTTAGGTAGCGAATGAGGTACGAAAACTGAGGTGCTAAAAAATGTTACACCATTTTTTATTTTTTTATCATAAGACATTATATTTGCCGGTCATACATTCTCCTATTCCCAGATAAGGCAGGCCAGTGGTCATGTACTGTTTTGATATAAATCCCATACGATGCTTTGCTATAGTCAACAATGACAGCAGTTTATAAAAAGGTTTGAAAACAGACACATTACGGCCTAGTTCCTTGGTCTATAATGCAAAAGTGTTAACAATTAACCCTTTCCATGCGGCTATTGGTTTTACAATATACAAAACAGATTTTTCAGAAACCTTTCTCAACTGTCAAGGTCAATCTCGAGGATATATATCGGCACATTTGTACTTATTTTTATTCATTTCTCGTGATGATTCCAAATAATATGGTGATGAAATTCAATAATACGGTGTACCATGACCGCCACAGAAAAAAGAAAAAAAATGAAAAAGAAAAATGAAAAAATTGAAGAAAAAAATATATATGAAAAAGAAAAAAAAGAAGGAAAAAATTGAAGAAAAAAAACCAAATTGAAAAAAAAAACACCATTTTTTATGACGTTAATTTACACTTACTGCAATGGAATTCATCGGAACCATCATCACAGTGAAGCTTGTTATCACAAACCATTGATTGGTCAACACAGCCAATACCAGATTCACACCAGAAATCTGAGTTGCTACATCGATCTGTGTCAGAGAAAAGAGTATTTTCATTAAAACTCATGAAATAACCACATAAAACACGAGCCATCTACGATGTGTCAGGGGTATTACCGCACCATAAGGCAAGTGCGTATTACCAAGGCGTGCACATAATATTTACAATTATGTGCTATCATCATAATTGGAGGTAGTATACAACAAACTGTAGAGATATTGGGAAACCTACACTAATGCGTGGTACAACCTAAAGAACTTCAACGTGGTAGTAGCCGGCTGTATAAAACTCGAAACACTCAGCGAGAAAAGGAGAAACATAGTATTTGGCACCTGGTTCAACGAAGTGGATAGCGTTCGTTACCATTTCATTGCTCCGCTAAATTATCCGGTGCTAATCAGGTATTGAACGTGAGTGAAAATCCCACTCGAGGATAACCAGCAATGCATGCCACAATTTTAATCGTAATTAAGATTCATATTCATAATTCATATCAATCATTTTAAATGGATTCTATACTTGGTAAGAAGGTGTTGACTGGTGCGCAAACTGACCTAAAGTGACAAACAAGAATCTCATACACATCGACATTCATGATGACGTAACGAGAAGAAAACAAATATATGCTAATTCCCTACGGACGTTCAACCACACATATTTGTAATTATAGGTAAACATAGTCGCCGCTATAACATTTCGATAAACGGTGAAGTCTTCCAATTGAGGGAAGGTAGTATTCTGAAGTTCTCTCAGTGCTATGAGGCAGAGCATTGCACTTGATATTTATCCTGTCCTGGCCCAGTTCAATGTTATTGATGCTTGTACGTATGGTGATTCAAAATATTACTTTGCGACTACGTACGAGCTACATGCACTGGTTTTCCAGTACGGCCTAAGTAAAGTCATGAAAATCATTCTTTTTTCATCCAAAAAAATGTTTGCCTCATAAAAATCGCCATTTAAAAATGTCTCTTAAAGTTATATTATGTGATCTTTCCAGGGAACGCCCTCAACATCGAAAAAAAAAATTGAAAGCAGATTTTCTTGCAGATTTACATTTCTGATCATAAATCGTACATACATTCCAAGTTACAGGACGATACTATTCTTAATTACTTCAAAATCATAGTTTTAGAGTGAAAATAAACTGTCGGATTTCCGACAACTTATTTTATTCTAGTCTAAATTTACTCTAAAACCATGATTTTGAGGTAATTAGGAATCGTATCGCTCTGTCACTTGGAATGTATGTACGATTTATGATCAGAAATGTAAATCTGCAAGAAAATCTACTTTCTAAAAAAAAAATCATGAATAGAGGGCGCTCCCTGGAAAAGATCACATAATATGCCTTTAAGGGAAGACTCAATGAAGTTTCTGATTTGATTTTTCGAATTTTGTGAGTGCTGTAATGATTGAACTGTTTTTGACCCAATCTTTTTTGAACAAACATAACAACATTTATTTTGAGTAAAAATTGCCCAAATCGCTTGATTATGATGTAAAGACACTTAAATTAGGACTAATATTTTGTGAAATTTTGACAAAAAAGTGGAAATAATAGATTTTATTCCGGGGCACTTTTTAGTCAAAATTACAAAAACTATTAGATTAGGTTAAAAAATGAAAAATTAGTCCCTAAGTTGGTGTCTTTACATCATCATCAAGCGATTTGGGCATTTTTTACTCAAAATTATTTTTGTTCAAATTTGAGTCATAATTCAATAATTACAGCACTCACAAAATTCAACAAAAAAACTTTCTTAAGTCCCCCCTTCAGCACTGTGCATGTTACATAATTGCAGAATAAACTAACTTAATCTTACCACAATCTTGCAATCCGTCTTTGGCTTCATCACATTGAGATTGGTTTGCGCAAACTAAAATATCCTTCATGCACCATATTCCATCACTGCACAAGATATCTTCTGTTCGACAGATATCTATAACTATAGTATAGGATAAAATGTTATTGGTTAACTGCATTTAAACATGCATATTATGTCATCTTTTCCATTGGACGGCCCCTATCTATGATTACTTCCTAGAAATGCATTTTTTGTTGTCAAATTACATTCATAACCATTAAACTAAAATATCTTGTAAGTTACAGAGAATTATGTTTCTTAATTCAAAATCAGATTTTGAAATAAGTTGTCCTGGTACCAGGACACTTTATTTTCTGAGTTTTTTTTTCGTGTGCAAATAGAATTCCATGGTTTCACACCGTTTTCCACCGTTTTAACGCCGTTTACACTTAACAGTGTCTCCGGTAAACGTTTGTGTCCATTAACCCCCGAAAATTGGTAAATGTACACTCTAAATGTAAAAGAGTGAAAAATCACTGTAAATTTTGAGTGAATATGATTTAACTCTAATCGAGTGGGTTTAAGCTCTGAAAAAGTGAAACAACTTTCCGGCCATTCACTCTCACATCAGAGCCACGTTCGTTTGCCACAGAGTGATACTTAAACACCGCTCTCTTACTGAGTGAATTGATAGCCAATCAGGAACGCCGAATTTGTGTTGCGCTGTTGGGAGAGAGATCGACATGGCCGCCATTATCGAAGAAGAGTGTCTCCCGGGAGAGGCTCAAAATGAACTCACCTAAAATAGTAGCCTATTCAACTCTTAAAAGTGACATTTTACTCTTACATAGAGCCAACTGAGGGACCAATCCCTTAGAGTGAAGTTCACTCTCGAGAAAGAGTGATAGAGTTCACTCTATAAGAGTACACTGGCCACTCTTTCCTAAGAGTGAATTTTATCACTCTTTCCCGAGGGTGAACTTCACTCTAAAGGATAGGTCACTCAGTTGGCACTTACAACGAGCAAATCAGATTTAAGAATATATGCTACACCGTCAGGGTGTACATTTTTAACAATATGAAACAAAGCTGTGAAATGGAGCTTTTCAACTCAGATTTAGGGTGCCGCATATAGTGAGTCCTCTGCTTTATCGTTATTCTGTAGCCTGCGAACTGGTCACCGACACGATTTCACCGGTTATACACACATGCTTTGTTGCTGTCTGAGCAGCAAATTATATTTGTACATTGTATAAATCATCTATAAGGTTTTACTTACTCGATGTAAATTAAATTTAAAACTACATGAATGTTCGAGTGACAGAACATTTAAACAAACATTTATATAATATTTCAAAAATGTATACAATTGTATTTTATTTCTCTCGTATTTATACCGAAAGGAAAATCGTATGTAATTGAAGGACGTTTTTGTAAATCAGTGTGTACATATAAAAGATATTCGCGCAGAGTCTTCTAATGAAGGCATTATAATATAAACATCCCGACGGTGCATTGTCATTATATTTGTTGTATTTTTCTGGAGACACCAAAAGAATCCAAGAGTTTCAAAAACATTGTAACAGAGAATCTGTAATAGCTTTTCAAAATTTCGTTTCGAAAGAGAACACAACAGTGACGAAAAGAGCCTGTCAGATAAGGTTTATGGAGAAACTTCTTGCGAAAAAGTGTAAGTCTTGGTTCCTACGGCGGTCTTTCATCAGCTTGTCTTCTGTTGAAAAAGTCACATTTACTGTGAATGATCAGGACAATTCAATTTTTCGGATTATCTTATACTTATGCTCTTAATGATTAAGAAAGAAAACACATCAATTTGAGTTGAAATATTATTTGACAGGACGATTTTTTACACACACGCGGTGCATGCGCGGATGGGAGCTGAATAATATGCCGCGAAATTACTAGGTCCAATTGTATCGGCTGATATCAAAAAATCGTAACGGCGAAATATGTTAAAGTATACAAAATATTATAAAACATATCCAAATGTCATTGATCAGTGACTGCATTGATCAAATCACTAGCACATTGGATCAGTGACAGTTAACTGTAACTGATTGGATGTAGATCGATTGGCATTGACAGTACGTACGTACGTTCAGACGGGCGTTAGATATAGGAGTTAATTTAGACCCTGCAGCAATCAAAATTCCACAAATATTTTCTCTACTCCGGACAGTTGTCCACACGGTTCTAAACACAACGTTACTCCGAAGTTTTCCGACAAAGTTAACACGACCATCGCAGGGGGCCTAGGAGTAAGTATCGGAAGTACACACACATCGCCCTTTGACCGATGAAAACCACGCGAGTTCTGATTATTCAGCCAGGTTTATTTATCGCTCGCTTGTAAACATAAATTCAAGATTGAAATTTCCCTTGTTGTTACTAAGTGTTCGCCTCTTTACGGATATGGTGGTATGCAAGATGTATTGCCTATGCTGATGACAACAGCGGTATTTTTTCAAGGCAGGCGATCTGATAGGAATGCATCGGATGCGTTTGTGGCATCGTCACATCATTAGCGAAGGTTTACGCCAGAGATCGTGTTAAGTGCATCCACACGGGCGTGCTACTCCGACCGGCAGGTTAGCGCGTTATTCCTGAGAAATCTCAGGATTAAATAAGTAAGGTCGGATTAGTTAACACAAGTGCCGTCCACACGGTCACTACTCCGAACTTTAACACGACCAATCGTTACTCCGACCCAATTTACGCCTGTCTGAACGCAGCTATAACAGTGTGTAAAGTCAATGGGGAATGAATTAGTGATGTGCTCCCATTATAATAGCTACGCTCCCACACAAGGAATCCGCTTTTGGAGACGACCTCTCCAACGACCTAAATCAGTTGAAGGAAAGCTTCTCCCACGGCCTAAATCCACCACGGGATAGCCTCTCCGCAAGCAGAAATCCGAATTGAGAGTGAACTCCAAAGCACTCTCTCACAAAGGAATTCGTCACTTTACATAGCTCAATATTAGTTAAACAAATTATGGGATCAATTAAAGGCATAATATGCGATTGTCACGGAACTCCATCTATCGTAGATTTCGTCAATTTTGTTTTGGTCAAATTACATTTTATAAACCTGAAAGTGAAATATCTTTCAAGTTACGAGAACAATAAGTTTCCTACTTACATTTTGTACTTTAAAATCCAAGTGGTCTGAGTGGTTTTCTCGTTCATTATATTTCATTCTTATATAGTGGGTGTGGTTTGGGGATGTCAGCAGGTAATCTGATTGATTTTTGGCTGATTTTCAGCCGATACGCTCATACATTATGAGAAAATTGGTGTATAGTTTGGGGCAGGGTTTAATTCATTCGAAAAATAACCTTCAGTGCGTATGATCATCGCGTTAGCGTGCCCTACACAATGTCGCTGGCGTATGCGTTGTGCGTATAACGCAGCGTTGTCATGTGCGTGTGTGCTAAAGAACGCGATTAATTCGAAGCAGGAAGTTGGTAAACAGCTCGCTGGATTCACCTATTTTATAAAGGGGGAAGTTTGTTGTTGTTTGATTAAAATGAATCTAACAAACTGCGTTATTTTATGATAAAAGATCAAAATAACCAATAAATTTGGTGCAATAAAATGTATGGACAGCCTATACATGATAAGACCACCGTCAATAGCAAAACAGCAAAGAACTATTTTATTCTCTAATTATTTAACACTGTGTCAACGCCGTTTATAGTGTTTTCAGCTACGATCACAACTGTACAGTATACATGTATTATACAATTAGTACGGAACGCTATATTATGAAAATCGCAACAAAATGTTGACATATTCCCAACATTTGAAGCAGATTTCTTTTATGATTAAGCAGAGTTCCCTGATTGTTTTAACGCAAAAAGTACCAACATTCTTGAAGTCGGGTCGGTCGGTCGATTTTCCTTCTTTTTTTTGATGACAGATATTACTGTCAGACCGTGTTTCATAACAAGACATAATTGGTAATTGTCAATTTGACTAATGTTTCTAGTGTGATAATAGTTTAAAACCAAACTATTCAAGCAAATTCATTCATTTTAAGCAGAAAATAGTGAAAAATTGGTAAATTTAAATCTTAAAAAACAAATTGGAAACAAATTGCGCCCTGATTTTTGAGATTTTAGGGTCGGTCGCTGAGAGCAACACAACAATTTGTTTTTGGCCTAAGTCAAACCTCGTTATAAGAAAACAACAAAGTGTACAAATATGAAATAAATCACATGTTACAGTAATACAGGCTAAAAAGAAAGGCTATAAAGAGACTCCCATAATCGAAGTATAAGCCTCAATATTATTGTGTACAATAAATGTACAGTTGCTGGTCAAAAATGTTTGGCTAATACTATATAGGCAACTCTTAAACAGCTAAGAAAGTTTTTAAGCAATCTCATTGGTTCTCAGAGAAATCGGCGACATCTAGATGAGACAACTTAACACAGAGAGGTGGGGCCTACGTTTTAACAGTGCGCCCGACCTTCACAATGCGTGGTTTGCTCCATAACGCACACTTCTGCAGTGCGTCTTTAGCGCTTTCCTGCGTTTATGCCGGCGCCGCGACGCTTACGCATGGTTTACTCATCGCATGTGATTGGATGGAATGTTTGTGGGTTATTCGATCCTAGCAGGGGTAAAAGTTGTCAAATGTCAATAAAATGTACTTATTTCTTTGATAAATGTCTAAAGTATGATTGTTTAAGAATGAGAATAAAGGTATTGTTTTTAGACCGTACCCGTGTTATATTGTCTGACATAAATGCGTTCGATAGTATTATTTTTTGCGTACTTAAAATAATATTATATCATGATAGGCCTGATTTCAACCATGTGATAGTTTTTACTATCATTATGGCTGGAAAAGAATCATGTGATATCATGATATAAAACAAATATTGAATGCCTTTTGTTTGTGCAATAGTAAAACTATATCACTCGGTCCAATTTGGATTATTCCATTACACTCGGCTTCGCCTCGTGCAATGGAAAAAAAATCCAAATTTGACCTTGTGATATAGTTTTTACTATCACACGCTCAGGCATTCAATATTTGTATACTATCGTCCGCATTTATGTCAGACAATATAACACGGGTACGGTCTAAAAACAATACCTTTATTCTCTAATTTAATTAGCTTACCATTCATATCATTTCTTACGATTTGCAGTAAAAATCCCTTACGCCGATATTTATTCCCCGCATAAAACTGTACCCACATCGATTCTTCGTTGATAACATAGGTCAGCCCGGGTGACAAAAACGTCGATTCTCGTAAAATCTCGTTATCAGTCGTCACGTTATTTCCTCGCCCAATCATAAGGTAATCTGAACGTCGTCCAGATACCCTGAAGATGAGCTCAATCATCGTAATGAAATAACTGCCCTTCTCATTTGATGTGAAAAGCCACAGGCATCGGACATTATCGGGGTAGAACGCAGGATATAAGGGCGTGGATATATTGACATGTTCGTCGGAGGATAAGGAGAAGTACCGAGTTTCGCAAACTGAAAAATAAAATCGGAGAAAACAGGGTGAGTCAGAATGATGTGAACCCAATTTAATAAAATCAGTAAAAATATGTGAAAACAAGCGGCATATGAAAACAAGCGGCATATAATCACGTTTTGAGGTATGGGTTAAAGGGGCACTGAGAGATTGCGGAGAAAAATGAAATTTGGAAAACAGGAATTGTTTCAATAGATAAAGTACATAGGAACTCTGAAGTGTAATAAGTTATTGGGAAAGGGTTGAAAGATGGCGCTAGATTATTAAACAATTTCTAAGTCGTAATTGATCAATTATATTGTTCTATTCATTATGTTCTACAGTCTAATTACTTTCATACCGGTGATTTAGATATCAACCGGTCATACATTCTCCACATCCCATGAAAGGCAGGCCAATGGTCACACCCTAAAAGCTCTATTTCAATGATCCCACACGTGGTCTTGCTCTAGTCAACAATGACAGCCGTCTTACATCCTAATAAACGTTCACTTTTTGGCCTCAAGTTCTTTGGTCTGTAATACAAAAGTGTTCAGAAAATGATACCGAGGTTTTACCACCTACCACAATTTGCTTCGTCTGATCCATCGTAACAATGTTGATAACCATCACATCGTAGACTGTTATGTATACACTCAGTGCGTGAAAGGCATGATATCTCACCAGGATTGCAAACCTCTGGCAAATACAAAAAAGAAGAAGTTAATACTGTAGGCTATGAATGCATTGTAGTACACACAGATGGGTTGGCATGTGACGTCATGCCGGGCATTTGGTCGGCTGTTGCCATTGTTCTTTGCCCGGTGGTATGCGCGCGCCCATCCTGTTTTGTTTAGGACCCGTGCTTTTAAAACTCGTGCTAGAGTATATATTTATAAAGGATAATAAGGCATAGCGGACAGTATTGTGGCCTTAATGCTGTTCCCTCTATATCAACAGTCCAGTCCCTTCGACCGTTGCTTTTGTTGATAAACATGGCTGTCACCTCATCTATACATGGCCTATTCAATTTGAAATCCATGTTTATCTATGAATGAAATTGCCTAAATCTTCCCCAGGGGGAGTGTGAATTTAAAATGGAGCTCCCTGGCTGGGTTACTCCATTGAATTCTACACTCCATGTGTGAGATATTAATGTAATGTCTTCCATAGAGGGTGTGCGGATTTCAAATGGAATAGCCCATTATGAGACCAAACTGGATTTTTTTAAATTTAACTTATATAAAGATATAATGACTATTAATGTGACATCATTTCATGGTATTACGTTATGTTACAATGAAATTTGTCATACCCTTGTATGAAATCTTGAACTGATTGAATACCTATACTATCGTTTGAGAGACAAAGTAAGGCCGTACTGCACAACAAGTACGTATGGCTCATATGTATACGGTATACCTGTGTTGTACGTAAAACTTATACGATATAATCGCCAAAAGTAGCACTTTCAATCACTTTATACAATCTTCAATGACGATTGATCTAAATCAATGCAATTATTTCTATACTAATATAGAAACAGTTGCATCGGTTTAACGTTTCAGTTCAATTTTTATGATGCCTGTACATTTATGGTGATTCAAAGTATTATTTTTTCGACTATTGCATAACACTTACCACGCGGCTATTAGTTTTACCATATTCAAAAAATATTTTTCAGAAGCGTTTCCCAATTTCCAAAGTCTATCTCAAGGGTTACTGAAACAATACTAGGCATGTTTGTACTTATTATATGTAATGCATTTCTCATGGTGATTCCAGATATGGTAATGAAATTCAATAAGGTTGACATTTTTGAAATATTTTGTGATATTTTGGAATGTCGTCTGCAGACGCCTGCCGCGTAGAAAGTTGTTAAGAGAGCCACAAGATGAAGATTTTGAGTTTATCGTTAACACTTTCCACGCAGCAGGCGTCTGCAGACGACATTCCAAAACTTCACAAAATGTTTCAAAAATCATTGTTTAATTTCATAACCATATTTGGAATCACCATGTGAAATGCATTTAATAAGTACAAACTTGCCTAGTATTATTGATTTTGTTATCCTTCAGAGATAGACCTTGTAAATAATGGTTAAGGTTTCTGAAAAAAAGGTTTGTATAATAAAACCAAAAGCCGCGTTAAAAGTGTTTAAGTCAATAGTTTGTGATTCAGATATTAGTGGATTTAGTAACATTTAATATTTAAAGTTGTAGAAATAAAAATAATCTCACCTTCACTTCTCACAGACCCTGGTAGTATTGTTGAAATAACAGCAATATAAAACACAGCGGTAAATGGTATCCTCGCTGTATTAAAATATATAAAAGTGAATTAGAGTACGTCTGGTTTATATTGTTGTGTTATTGATACTAATCAAAACCTGAGATATTCTGAAAATCATGAATAACAATACCGCCGCTTGAATTCGAAATGTAGAAAACCGAAAACCTCAACGACTGACCTATACTACATACAACTTAAAGGAAAGCGGTCATGGTGAGGAAAAGAACCCCTGACGGCGATTGTTGGTCCAGCTAAACCTTAGCTAAAAACTAATATATCACTTATATCACACGATAGAAAATGCATTCAATCATATGAAGGATGGTTGATTGAGCGCGTCGTTCACATTGGGTTAAAGGGACATTAAGTGGTGTTGAAAAGTTTAAATGTTCAAAAATTTACTTCAGAATTCAAGATGAACATTAAAAATCGCCATTATTGTTGTTTCTACTAACAAAAAACACAGCAAAACTAGATTTAAACAATATCATCGCTATTTATTGAAAAACGCCCTCTATGCAAATATGGTTCGCGTTATGTATCACGCGTACTGCACGGGGATACTGTCGGACGTAAAATGCTGGTCCCGCGGGATAAGCATTTTTTGAATCGACGTTTTCTTGTACAAAAAGAGCTGATTTTTCTTAATCCTTATAGGTGTAAGTTCATACATGTAATACAATTATAAAAATAAACTAATCTCAGTTTTTATCATAATTGAGGGCGCTGCCTCCAACACATCTCTTAGTGTCCCTTTAAGAGATTGTTGTAGAGTTGCACACAATACCGCTTGCATGTAAACATACGTAGAACGATTACAGACTGCGCCAATATGCAACTTGTTTAGATTCAAATAGTCGCCGCGCGCTGTTCAATTTTCGTTAGAATCTTCACCATGACCGCTTCCCTTTAAAAGGGTCACCTTGTATTTCAACCAATGCAAAGTTGGTCAATTTAAGTATAACGTTAAGACTGTATTAGGTATTGTGTTCAGATTTTGATTTTAAATGGCGTAAAGAAACTTACCCGTTTCCCCCCTGATTTTTGAAGGAAGGAAGACCATGATTCTGCACCGTTAGATCCTCTCAATTCTTATTCTTATGTTAAATAGAACAGGATCTTAAATACTTTAGGATCGCATTATTTAGTGATATATCTATTTTCGATGGCCAAACCGTTAAAATCTGTTTTCTTGTAAAATGGCAGCTTCAGTGACTAAGCTGCCAAGTGGCCGCATTCAAACCTGCCTACATTTACAATAGTCTTGATTTGTCCTAATCAAAACATTAACAATCGTTAAAAGCTGCCAATTGGTAGCTTTAGATGTTGCCAGTTTATAGTTGGCAGCCTTGGTGACAAACGTTGCTAATTGCATTATTAAACGGTTTTCCTTATCCTTTTAGCTGGCCAAAATTGAAATGCAAAATAATACAACAACATTCATATCATTTTGAACTTGTTATCATTATGGTTGACGTTATACAGGGTGTCCCAGAATGACTTATACCGATTATTTGACCAATAACAATGGCATTGATAGCTAAATAAATTTACCCTACCCGTTATTAATCATTCTGGAACACACTTTACCATACTAAACTACACCAAGAAGACACAGTAATGTTTCTAAAACTATAATTTGTATACATAATTCAAACTAAATTTAGGATCATTACATGATTTAATGTCCATGAATAATAGTATTTTGATTTGTGTACTCAAAGTTAAAATATCTAGGTCCTGATTTTACCGATTTTTAAACCAGTTTATATGCACAACATTAATATATTTATTGATATGCACAGTAAGCATGTAAGAACGCATTGTTAGTTATAACTTCAATTTTATTTCATTCTGTTCCAACTTCCAAGGTACCTCTATATATGAATACAAACGTTTAACGCACGCATTTTGAATATGTAAATCAATGGCGTGTTGTACAATGGAAAATGAGGGTATATTTGGAACACTTTAGATGTCGGGCTTTTTCGTTAATATGTTGTAATTATGGCCTGGAATAAGGTATTGTCTTGGAAATTTCACCAAGTATGGAGAAGTATATACTCCTATAAACAATGAAGAAATTGGCCAATTTTTAGCAAGAAGTATTTTTCATGATTTACTAAAAACGGGACCAGAATATTTTGACTCACCTTGTATTGCGATTGCTAAACATTTCCAAACTTTTTTGATGAGTTTACTTAGAGATGGCATCCAGATTCGTACGGATTGAAAACCGTCGATCGGAGAGGGTAAACGCACTGGGATAAACGGACAGTTTTGTGTAGATAAACGGAAAGCGGTTACATATTGACCAACCAATACGTATTTAGCCATGCTTAGCGAACGCATTGAACAACTCCCGTGAACGGACAGCCAATGCATTTACCCTCTCCGATCTACGGTTTTCAATCCGTGCGAATCTGGATGCATCCCTTAACCAGTTGTTACTCCTATCTCGTGCCTTTAAATGTAAAAGGTCAGGCAATGTTGTGGTGCACACAATGACAACATAACCATTGATTTGGTGGTCGATGCCTTTGGTGATCAAACTAGCCAGCAATTGTTTCTGTTACATTACAGTATTACAGAAAGACATTATATCCACAAACGCCTTCATAATTGTATAAGGGCATTGAATAAGGGGAAATGTTAGCCTATAACCTCTTGCGTGAATAGGTTTTTAAAATGGACAATTTTCTTAAAGCTTAAGGTAGCACAGGACCTTGGATTTGTTCGATACATAAGAAGAAGAGATATGCATGTTCTTTTGCCTAAGGCTATCGAACACTCTTTCAATGAAGGGATGTGTGTATTGGCTAGACATGTATATATTTTAATAAGGTGTGTAATTCGCTATTGAAAAATCCACGTAATCATTAACAACTAAACATTAATTGGAAACTTCAAAGAAAATAGGGAACAAGTGTACTTTAGGTCCCGGATTCTGGACTATACTATATATAGTCAAGGCTCAAGATAACAGTTGTTTAACCGGGAGCTACTTTTTTTCAAAAGGAGCGCCCGGATCATGGGATTTATTGAGAACCGGGAGCTACTTTCAGTCTAGAGGGAGCTAACTTTTTTTTATTATTAAATCCAGCGTGACAGCATTGTCAATTCGAAATTCGATGTCTTGGGCAATCTTCCCGATCGTCAACGGGCGCTGGTTTGGACAAAATATCAGCGCTCGGTTGTTTATTTTTCAGCATTACCGGGCGCTAGGGCAAAAGGACCGGGGGGTAAAAATCGCCCAGCGCCCGCTTATCTTGAGCCTTGAAATTATAGTATCGGCCGATACTGGCACATAATTATGTATCAGTAGCGTTCAATACTGAGACAAATCAGACTGGTATCATGTGTACCAACCAGTATCGCCCGATACTGGAACATAAAAGTTGCCAGCATCGCTCGATACAAGAACAAAATTTCGTGTTCCAGTACCGATACTGGAACAGTAAAATAGTACCAGTATAGATCGACTGGCAACTTTTATGTTCCAGTATCGGGCGATACTGGTATACCAATATACCAATATCTGGGACCTAAAGTACACTTTTTCCGAACATAGTTATAGGACAGTAAATGCGTAGTGCTATAGTTTTTCTTTCGAGAGAAAGTAATGCACGCGGCTGATGTCGCTGGGTGAATAATGGCACGAAGTGCTATTGTGAGCATATCAACATTTGCGCAGGTGGATTGATTTGTTTAATTTTTCGAGAAACAAAACACGATTCATGCACGACATTATACAAACAATTTTCACTATTCAGTGCATACAGCCATTAGTTTTCACAATACGATAGTTATCTAAACAGAATGTTCACTTACAATATCTCATTCTTGACCCAGACCGTAACCGTTGATGCTTTGTACTGCAAAATGTAGTACCATAAGTCTTGATAACTTCTGCGAAATCAAAATCTTAAAATCGTTTCCTTAATATTCCGTCAGACCTGATATCGTATTCCCGCCACCACGCAGTTAAACTCTACATGGAAATGACGCATTGGTATGTCCGATTCTCAACCATAGTGCAACCATCATCGTTAAAAACCCTCAGAAGGCATGCGCGATATCATGACCACTGATTGGTCGGCTTATTCTTGTCAACAATTGGACAAGCTGAAATAGCTAACGAGGTGTGCCTTGACAACATCCTAGGATGGGACATGTAAAAGGCAAAATAAACATTCATCCACTGGCCAACCCAAGAAGAAATTGTAGAGGAATACCCAGAGTGTTTTCAATACAGAGGCACTGTATACGTTGCATTATTTAACCGAAATTGCAAAATGCACTTTCTACAATGGGCAGTTCCAAGCAAAGCAGGACATAATTATTGTACACTGCTCAAATGTTGAGCAAAATACGTTGCTTAATTGCTTTTAATCATCTGTTGGGTAAATGGTTGATTACATTGTATTCAACATATGTAGAAATCTAGGTGTTGTATAAAAGTAAAAACTACCCAATGTTGAGCAAAACCATTTAGTAACAAGTTGGGGAAACCCCCGGTCAAAACTAATTTTGTTGCTAAAATATTGCGTTAATTGTTTCCATTGGGCAACTGTTGAATATTTGTCTTAGCAACTTATGTTAATATAAGATTTACTCATGTGGTTTTTAAATCAACTGTTGCTTTAATCCTCGATTCTAATGGAGAAATATTCCACTTCAGCAACTGTTGCATGGGCATTGAGGAAAATCACGCAACAGCTGATGCAAGTTACGCGCATGTGACTTTTAGGCAACTGTTGTCCAAATAGAAATTCCATTGAAATGGAATGGGTGCGATCCAAGAAGAAGAAAAAATATCATGTTTTGTGACCAAACATCTGTTTCATACCAAAATACCAGGGAAATGGTGTATGTATTTTCCATAATTCAACCAAAAAACAACAAATCAAAACACCGCAGTACAACTCACCACTTATAGTATTTCTTAAAGAATATAACACAACCTTCCTTGCGCCTTTGATCTGTCTGCTTCACTAATGCAGCCATCGAGAGTACTACAATAGTTATATTGTTAACGCCAGATAAGTAGAGAGGTTTCTAGTTAATCACCGATCTTTTTCCGATGCTTTTAACAATAGAACGAAATACCGTTGGAATATCGTTGTAAAATCGCTAGAAAAATGCTTTAAAATCACTGTAGAGTTTGGATATCGCCCCTTAGTTAAACAAGATAAGCTAGTCAAACAAGATAAGCTATTATTTCTCTCTGCTGGGATATAATAACATCTCTCTGATTGAATCATCAACGATAAACAAATATAGCTTTGACTCCAGCACAGACTGCGGGTACTGTTAAAATAAACTGCATAGGTACATGTAATTTACAAAGACTACAAACATGGCAGCCTCCACTTATGTCTACACTGCAAAAAGGTTGCTTAAATATTTACTCAACATCTTACACAACGTTGTTGAAGTATGCAACCGTTGGATAACATGTTTTCACCAACAGTTGAACAATTCCAGTTACAATTTTAATTACACAACAGTTGGGTATTATTAATTAACCATTTGTTGGGTATTTTGTGACTGTTGCTTAATTTGTGAATTGTTTTCATTATATATTGAGCATTTTTGTATAACAACACGCGGTAGGCAAAATAATGTAAATTCTGGGCGATACAGCAGAGCTACCTACACTATTCCCGTTCGGTAGTGAATCTGTAATTTATTTTAACATGTTATTAAACTATAGGCTTATATCTGACATCTCTTATCAATGGTGTTTTTACTGCGAACGTTTGCCAAACGTAGTCTTGCTATCTGGGTATGAAGGTATAAATAGTCCATATTATATAATACGTAAACATATTTATGTGATTCTTTTGGTGCAAAATAGATCACATTACATGAACTATTCAGTATATGTCCATGTCGTGTATTTTTTGGCTATAAAAATCGACTATTCAATATTCATCGCTAGTGACGTCGCTATAACACCGTTGAAATGATATTCATGAACAAATATATGTCAAACAAGGATGGCACTTTTAAACTATTTGTTAAAGGTATTCCGTTTTGGATGCCAAGACAGAATTTTTACTTTTATGCCTAACTTTCTACATATATTGAATACATTTTAATCGACATGTCAACCAACGGATGATAAAAGTACTTTTAGCAACGTATTTTAAGCAACCTTTTTGCAGTCATGTAGAAAGACCTAAATATGTAAATGTTTGCAATCACACGCTAATAGGGTGGCTTCGCCCCCCCCCCCCCAAAAAAAAACCCACCCCACCCCATTTCGTGATGCGCAATCCTCATGCAATCATCATGGCGTCATGTGCACGAGCTGGGATATTTGGATCTGGATAAATTATAGTCTGGTAAATAAAACGGTGAATCCGTATCAACATCAGAGTTTGTGACATCTGACAGGCGTTTTGTGAACCAGGTTTTGGATGTATGAAGCATGGTCTGTCAAGAAGATGATGTGATAGATCGGTCTAAATATTTGTGGTCGTCCATGGGACTAGCTTATTTCGTCATGTCACAAATAAGCACCAATTTGCATTAAAACACCCAACATATGGGTACATTTGATAAATTAAGCAACAGTTGCTATACAAACATTCTCAATATACCGTATAATGAAACAATTGACAAATTAAGCAACAGTTCGTACACTGTAACATTTTTGGACGCCTCAAAAGGTGTTCTGGTTATTAACACCAAAAGGCGTTCTATGATTTTAAACTTTTATACTGGAAATATTTACACATATTTTCAGTTTTCTCTTATTTAAACAGTATCCTATATCCACAAATATTTGAAAAACATCAAAATCTATATTATCATTACAGGATTTAGTCAGCTGAAAATTGAACATGTTCTATTTTGAACACTGTGTTAAACAAAGGAACACCTTTCTAACACCATTCTTAACACCTTATTTGTAACAGTTTGGGAACACCATGTGGTCTAGAACACGTCTGTGAACACCTGACGCGTTCTAGAACACATTGGTGTTCCGAAACTGTTACAGAAAAGGTGTTAAGAAAGGTGTTCCTTTGTTTATGATATTATTATAATAAAGATGAAAGTATAAAATAATGGAGAAATGTGAAATTCAGTTTTGAAACAAGCGCTGGGTTTACACATGCCCTTAAGTGTCTTTGTGTCTCTCCTCCTGATCCAGATATCATGATCCACTCATTCTGCCCAAGCCCTCTACGACGGGTATCAATAGCTATAAAAAACATGTTTGTGCAATTAATTATTTGCTTTTCGTTGATTTTTAACAGTGTTTGTTTTTTAAATTTTGCTATTTTTCTAAAGGTTTGGGACATAAATTGACACAAAATAAGTGTAGTTCCCCATTTTTGAATATTGTCCAGTAATGATTCGAAGCAAGAAAACCCTGAAAATGAATGTTACATGAACATATGTTTACAGTTAATTACCGCCATCTGATGGATCGCATCACTGTTATAATGTACATTGTGTCTCAAAAACTTTCCAAATATTTGCAACAGCAACACAAATTTGAATACAAATGTTATGAACATGCTTTATAGATGACAAAAAGCCCTGTTCTATGGGCCAGATCGACCCATGTTTTTCATGCGATTTTAATTTTTTTAACAATGAAATAATTTTTTAGAAATATTTAAACATTTCATTTTTTTTTAAATTCACCAATCTCCCCCCCCCCCAAAAAAAAAAAATACCCCCAATCCAAACAAGCAAAACAAAACAAAAATATATCTAAGAGATTTGCCTGTAGTACAGGGGTTTTCCCCATCGCCTTGACACATTAATTATAACCATCTGACGATTAAAATGAAACGAGATGTGTGTATACATCACGGTGTATTCATCTTGATTACCAAACTCTATTATCAATTTTTTTAATTTTCGATAACTACATGTATTTTCATTTCGCAAGAGATTCAGAATGCCAATTTGTGGCTATTTTGATTTCAATATAATTGAAATATATTTGTATTTCATTTTGCGATGATTATCTTAGTAAATTGTTAAAGGAAATTTCATATGTGACGCGATCAAGCGAAATGTAAGTGACATGTTGGCAGTTTTCAATTTTGAGATATTTTGTCCATCATTTAAAAGTAGGTGGAAAATGCTTTAGTATGGTCTAAACTGCACTGCCATTGACACTATCCAAGGTTAATCTTTTCTATTCAATCGCCCCTCAATATTGACGTCGTGCCGGTTGAGATTGGCACTGTCGGTACATTTGACAAGGGAAATCATGGAATTATGATGGTCAAATGTACACAGATGGATTTTTTTCGTCATGATCGTACCAAAAATAAGTGTAAAGTCAAAATGTTTCGCGCGCGCAGCGCGCATTGCTTCACTCAGAACAATGTTGTCGGTTGGCTTTCATTTCTCCCCCCCCCCCCCCCCAATATTTGTGTTATTGTTTCTATTTGAGGAGAGGGAAACTAAAACTGGAATTAAAAACTTGGAATTTCTTTGGTCATGTCCAATGTGGTCTTCCCAAAACCTGTAAACAAATAGCGCATGGTAGGCCTACAAGGCTTGCAAATGTACCGACCACATCGCGACGGAACCTACCTATGCCTCTGAAAAAGGTAAAGTGGTACACAAAAAAGGACTATTGTCAAATGTTACGGGGAGCGCCCGCATCCTCCGCCCCCTGTATCCGCCACTGCTTATCAATAGACAGAACCAACATGTCATTAACATTTAATTTTAATTAAGTACAAGATATATTTTGGACACAATTTGTTAAAGGGGCATTAAGAGATATCGCCAAAAAAAAATGAAATTCAATATTTCACATGTTAGATGTTATAAATAAAAACCCTCTCATGTAATACGGTATTTCTTCAACAACAAAAATCAGTAAAAATAAAAATAAAGACATTTCCTCAGCATTTCCGAAGGTATATTGGTGCTTTCACTTTTTTTTGGTATTTTGGTTAAAGGTAGATGTTCCGATTTTCAACTTGAAGTTTTCTATTCTACAAGAAAGGTCATCCTTAAAAGAGTTGTATTCCAAAGTTTGAGTTGCATAACTCTAATGGTTCTTATTTTAGACGCAAAAGATGCCGTGAAATGTGCCCATTGAGTTGTACACAAACTGTATTGGTGGTAATTACAACCTTTCGCGGTAATTCGATGTTATTTCAACGATTTCTCCGTAACCATACTGATTTGGACCGTCAAATTTCAGTATGTTAATCAGAAAAATATGATCTTTCATATGATATGAAAATCTCCATATGTTTGAGAAAAATCTGTGTTATGAAAATGTGATCAGGTCATCTACCTTTAAAAGTCACCACCAATTGAATCAGGGTGGTCATGACTAAGCATCCCGTAACAAGCCATGGGTGGTCTTCAAGGTTATTTTGAATAAACATGAAACAGATAAGTGAGAAGCCATCTTTTAGATGAATATGGATAGTTTCGATGTGATCATATGGTACTCAAAATGCTAGCAAATCCATGAATTTCACATGAAATACTGCAAATTAAGCTCTATAATTTTGGGTGGTAGTTAGTACGTATAAGCATAACGTATATGTGAAAAACCCAACTTCTGAAAAATTGAAGGCTCCCTCCATGAAGGATCTCTTAGTGCCCCCTTTAAGTGTCTGTATTGTCCCTTAATACTTGTCCTTTGTCACTATCTGACTATGAAACAATAATGTTGACGTTTTCTGTCCTTTTGAGACATTATAATTATGGAGATATATTCGGTCACACAATAAATGCACTATAGAGACTGAATAACAAGCTTTATTGTTGTAAGTCTATTTGTGTCGTCCAGTACTCACTTATTAGTGCTTTTATTTGTTATTTTCACGGCAAGATCAATCAGTCATGCCAGAAATCTGCCACTATGCCAATCATTGTTGTAATTGTTTAGGGAATGGTCTGGTTTTAATTGGGTTTGTGGCAAACCGAAGAAAAACACTTCATGGTAATTAAAACTCACATTCTAAGAATGTCCCTCGATCTTAGATACTAATTATTAGGTTCAACGAACGCGGATTTAAGACTTTGAGCTCAATGCGGGTCAAAGATTGGCACAGGTAGAGGAGACATGGCAAAATTACCTAACATAAACAGTTCCTGACTATAATCTTGGAAAAAGTCCTTGGAACGCTTTATACACGTTTTGATCATTATGTGCAAAATTTGTTTGCTGATCCTTAAATGATGTTTTTTTGGTTAAACTGTGAATAGAACAGTTTAGACAACAATTTTCCCTTCCCCACACCCCCATCGATTAATGTTGGGACAACTTGAACAACTGCTGAAGACATTACCATTGCACGAGGGAAAGGGGGTGATAGTTTACCATTGTTATTGAGTGAGCGTTCCAAGACTTTTTTCCAGGATTGTTGGTAGTAGTATGTTAGCTTATTTAACACTTTCCACGCGGCAGTCGTCTGCAGACGACAGTTCCAAAATTTCACACTGTTTCAAAAATGTCAAAAGTATTGAATTTCATCACCATATTTGGAATCACCATGAGAAATACACTAGAAAAGTACAAACATGCCTAGTATTGGCTCAGTAATCCTTGAGATAGACATTGAATGCTGGGAAAGGTTTCTGTGAAATGTGTTTTGTATTATGGGAACACTAATACAGGGTGACTCAAAAAAACTGCACTTGTATTGTGGAAAGAATCCATTTTGTTTTCAAAACTATGTTGAAGAATGACATATTTGTTCCTAAACTTTGTGTGAAAATGTGGAGTCGATCGCATTTTCCGTTTGTCTTTGGTGACCCACTTTGCCGCACACTCCAATGTACGTGTTTGTCCACGAACACAGTGATTTTCAATTGAAATTGCACACATTGCATTTTCATATTTGAATATCCCGCCAACTAAAAATTGGAAAGGTTCAGTTTTTGATCCAAATTTTGAACATTATAAGCAGTTCATAGTATGGGTGAGGTAAATTGACTAATTTATGTTAACTCACATGTAAACAAGAAACAAGTAGGGTATTTTCATAACGTTGACATATTTTCAAACTTCAACTTAGTTTTAAAAAAAAGCTGGCTTCTTTTCACTGTTGCATTTTTTTTTACTCACCCTGTAGTAGGCATAGAACAATTCACGCTTCACAAACCTGCCACACACACCTTTCGTGAACAATTGAGAAATGTCTATATTTAAGGGAAAATTCAAATCTAATTTATATTTAAACAGAGGTATATAAACATGTGATCTCTTCAAATTATATAATTTAATTATGTTCTTGAAATTGTGGGGGAGTGTCAATACATTAAATTATTAACCATCCTAGAAATATTTAAAGTAACATATTGTATGTCAGTGGTTTTAATACGGCGCGTGAAATCTACTACTTTTCCCAGTGCACACACAGAGATCCGCTGCCTCATTTCTTATAAACACTCCTGTAAGAAATGCATTTTCCGCAAGTGCTACATTCATGCATGTATGGAAATGCCCTTACCAATATATGATAGCCCTGCTCTTCAGCTACATCCACATACATGCACTATTCTAAATGTATTTCCATAACTCGAGAATAGACTGCAAATTTCCTCTCCACAACATGAAACCTCATTATACAAACAAAATGGACACTTTTAAAGTTACGATGCTTTTAGTAACTACCACTTACGACAACAAGTTCTATAGAATGTAATTGATTTGTATTGAACACTGTGTGTGCTATCGAATCCGGTCAGTCAGGTATAGATGTACTTACAAGAGGTACATTGTGGGTGTAGATATGAGTATGATTTGACATTGTGGGAGTATTTCGGCATTGTGGGAGTACCCCCACAATGAACAGTTTCCAAACGGTATAAGAGGATACTGTGAGCGTGTTAAAAGCAACCACAAATATACCCCCAGAACGATTTGTTTGTTTTGTGTTTGTTATTTGTCATCTTAATACATACACTTTGCCACCCCAACTATATGAATGGCGCCATCTATAATAGTCAACTCCCACAATGTATATTTTGCTTTAGCGCACATACACAAATACCCCCACAGTACAAATAATTACCCCGTAGTGCACTCTGTACCAACAAAAAATCCAACTCCCAAAATGCATATTTATACTCATTGTGTACTCCTACATACAGCGCACAAACACAAATACCCCCGCAATGTATCTGGTACGGGTATTAGTGAATGGTGAACTGTGATGTCTAGTAGGGAACGTCACTTATACTGACGTTGCGCTATATATACTTCTAGTAATGCACTCATGTAGTTTATTATCGTTATTATATATCGCACGACTTATTTTGATGTCTTTTATCCTTCAGATTTAATTAAAAAAGGATTATTAATGATTTGAACCCCCAACAGTTGAAGATAGAAAGGAACAAAATATTGCATTAGTTGACAAGCGGATTGAGAAGATATTTTCGATTCTTTCAAATAATTTTAACACACATATTTTGTTAGCACTCTGTCGATAAGGTTAAAACCACCATGTCTTACACAATGGTGTGTATCTTCAGTTTGATAAGTCCGATATTTATATCTTAACAAATTTAATAAAAGGGTACAGTATGCCTATGTCAAAGAATGATGAAAAAACAACGGACATAATCCCATTGATTTTCATGATGAACACATTTTGGGCAATGATGGGTACTCTTTTCGGACAGCCTGTACATGTATATGTCGGTGGGTTATGCGGCCGACTAAAGTGTGCAGAACACAGCACATAAGCAATTCAATTCTTTGATTTATTCAAAAGTATTTATAAATGGTTTCGACAAATTAATCAAGTCATTGAGACATTTCTTAGTTTACGTTCAAATTATTTGCGTTTGCGGTGTTTATTGAGGAACCATTGTAATTAGAAATCAAGATTTCCACACAATGACGTATGTTCAAAAATAATCGATTTTATTAGCATTTTGTTTACATACTCGTACAACCAGGAAATTAATTATTCCACCAAAACTATTAAATTGCTCGTTATTAATTGAGATTTCTTGTCTCGTGTACTAATGTACATGGCTGACGGTTAAATTGTATACCTGATACGTTCCGATTGTCACTTCAGTCAGCATGCTTACTTAATGTGCGTTCATACTCCCGTCGTTGCGCATCTCTGTGAGCGAGTTTAAGCAATGTCAACTGTTATCGTCGACGTCGGAAGATAAGCAACGACAGGAGTATAAACTGACCTTTAAATTACATGTGTATCAAAGAAGATTTCAACGTCGCACCTTATCGATAATCGTATCAATACGATCGATATACCAGTGACCCCAATATATCGATATCGTGGCTTTCTGTCACACATGACACGTATCGGAAAAGTTGTCCTATGTTTTGTCAGAATGTCTGAAGGGTAAATTTCAACTAGGACGACATGAATAGGCCTAATAAGTATCAATACAATGTTTTTACTATTCTTCATTTAAACCATATTTTAAACAAGGTAATGATTTTACTTTACGTAGACAAAGTCATGACAAACATCCACACCACTAAATTTGCTCGAAATTCCTGTTTGTACGAGGGTCATTCAATACGTTTTACCTCCTACCTCATAACTTTGACTATTGTAACGGTTGCATATAAAAAACCCTCATATAATAACTATAATGTTAAGATTTTTAAAACATCCGAAGCATTACTGTGGCTTGACTTTTAAAAACGAAAAATTGACTGAATAGCAGTATTCAAGATGCTTAAAAGACGTTGTGATACATTCGAGTTGATATTATACTATTTGCTAGCCCACAAAAGTTATATTGCCTAATCTGATTTATATGATAATAGGCCTACAATATTATATTTAGAAATCATCCATTGTTTTCTATTTTTATCTAATCATACAATACAGAGAGAAAACTAAAAGAACTTGTATTTATCTTTAGGGTCATTTTCCGTGTCCGTTGTCCAAAATCTCTCTCTGACTTTGATCGCATCATGACAAAAGTGAAACAGATATAAATTATATTTTACTATAAATGTGTAGCTATGATTTCGAGCTACAACTATGACAAATGTCACGAGGCTGACATTTATATTAGCGATGTTATGAGTGAGGAGGTAGAACTTATTGAATGACCCTCGTACATAGCCTATGATGCAAATTAGAACGGGCTCTACGTACACTGCACTGCTTGACACAATCAGTACCGTGACAAAAGAATTCACATGCAGTCCCTGAAGGACACTGGGGATGAGTATAGATGTGGTGACATGTGAAGTCATGCCGGGCATTTGATCGGCAGTTGCCATTGTTCTTTGCCGGTGTGCCCGGCATCCTGTTTTGTTTATGACCCATGCTTTTAAAACTCATTATAAAGGGCGAGATAAGGCAGTGTTATGGTCATATGGTCAGAAATCACAAACTGGTTCAAAAAATGTTTCACTTCTAATAATGTTGAGAAATGCACCAATTCTGATTAAACGGGACATAACTTAAGTTTTACATACTTAATGACCCACAAACTATATATTGTTGGAAAGCTTATGATTCAAGGTTTTTCATTTTTGCAAAAAAGAATCAAATTATACAGCGTGTGTAACATTTTTACAGGGTGGAACATAAAAAAGTTGATCGTTATTGCTCCTCACAAAATATTTTGATAGTTTGTACAATTAGGGTATAGCTGAAGATAGTCACCAAAATCAGAACAACCGCAGAAGGTGCTACCAAATTTGCTAAGAATCACCTGCCCAAAATGTACACAGGAAAAGTACAGGGTGTCTAAAATTATGATGAAATAATGCATAAAATGAAGGTTTGTATATAATATTCTATGAAATTTAGTTAGCATGGACTATTTAATTTAAAGGAAAATAGTTATCAAAATGAACTACATGAATATCATTAAAGTTCCTTTTATTTTGAATACAGGGTGGTCCAAAATAGGTCTAAATAGCAAATTTTTCATCAATCTATGAACAATAATCTCCGCTCTATAATATAGTATTTCTTAAAGAATATAACACAACCTTCCTTGCGCCTTTGATCTGTCTGCTTCACTAATGCAGCCATCGAGAGTACTACAATAGTTATATTGTTAACGCCAGATAAGTAGAGAGGTTTCTAGTTAATCACCGATCTTTTCCCGATGCTTTTAACAATAGAACGAAATACCGTTGGAAAAGCGCTTTTAAATCGCCAGAAAAATGCTTTAAAAGCACTGAGAGTTTGGATATGGACCCTAATGCATACCCTTTCGAGCCGTTATATATTGGATCATTTCTAAGTGTTTCGATACTTTTTGTGAGCAGTTTATATAAACTACCCATAAGATTTATTTTCTTTTAGAAAGAAACGGGACTGATGACGTTGTAATTGAGTTTGTGAATCTGTTAATGATTGTCTTATTGTCACAGTCTTGGCTAAAGCTTTGTTAACACTTTCCACGCGGCTAGTATTAGTTTTACCATAATTATACAAAACAGATTTTTCAAAACCTTTTCCAACTTTCAAAGGGTTACTGAATCAATACTAGGCATGTTTGTACTTATTTCAATGTATTTATAATGGTGATTCCAACATTTTGTGAAATTTTGGAATGTCGTCTGCAGCCGCCTGCCGCGTGAAAACTGTTTATTATTGTCTTATTGTCAGTCTTGGCTAAAGTTTTCAAGCTCTGATTTACAGTGTTGAAAAAAAATCACTAAATGTTCGATTTTCTCTACATACCACGGGCTTGCATATCGGTCTAAAATGCGCCATCTCTGAAAAACCATTACTGTAAATACAATATTTAATGGAAATAACCATTAATTGTCGTATAATTGGTAATCGTTAATTGTTAATAAGCGGTGGTCACCTAACCAGATGACATGTCGTCGGTAGTATTACATTGTGGCGTATAGTGCGTAAGTCACTATGTTAACACAACATTGTTATTAGCTTTAATGTATTATATACCAAATCAATTATTGATTACCAAATAACTAATCAATTCTTGGCTTTGGGACTTTTTGAGAAACAAAATTAAGAAATCGATACATCAAAATAATAGGTTATTCATGTACATCACAACAACGACCAAAGTTGACTGTACGTCACTATGTAATACCACCGATCGACGATACGCCACTATGTGATACCACCGACGATGTTTGACGGTTGGCATTGTTGTTGGTGGAAAATTAGATTTGAATCAAATCCGTGGACTAATGTCTTCCCATGTCCCAATAATTCTGTTGACAAATGGTAATTGCTTATTGCCTGAGGGTTGTGATGCAGTCACCAAACTAGCACGTAGGGCCTACATCTTTAAGAGCGTGTTTCTGCTGAGGCACTGCAAAAAGTAAACGCTAATAAACGCTAAGTTTCAATCGGTCAGTTTTTAATCCCCCTGTTTCTACTCGCGAACAGTTACCGCTAAGTTTATCGATCCTAGTCGATGGGCCCGACATTTGACCTTTTGTAATACCAAACAATGCCACCGCACCTGAAAAAGATTGCTTTACAATAATGTGTATAAACCAGCGTGACACGGTTCACGACGCAAACCGCTATGAATCGCCTTTCCGTTTCTATTGGGTTTATTGCCGATTATTGCCGATTATTGCCGGTTCCAAACCAGGCCTTTGTGAAGGTTTTGTGATTACCAAAAATACCGATTATTGCCGGGGTCTGCCTGTTTCTACTGGGAAAACTTAGCGTTTATTAGCGGTTTCTTCCCGAGCAGAAACACGCTCTAAGATACGTCAACCAGCATATTCAGCGGTTTGGCATCTTAGGTCGTATTGTTATGCCGTTGACGAATGAGACGGATTAACGCGATTGCTGGGTGCAATTGCAACAACCCCCGGCCTCTGTGGTGGATTATTATTACTCGACGATTGATCACTGCCATCATATCGCCTCTGTGATCGATAATCAGAAATTATCGATCCGATAGTATAAAGATATGGATTCAATGAAGAATTGATTGGTAAAATAAACACAACCGACCAGGTATACATCTGCAGTGGGATAACAGCTGCACCTGTTTGCGAAAGAATGCCCATTATAACAATAGGTACCCAACAAATGAAATCCGTCCCAACAATGGCGGCCATTTTGATTGTCATCCTAACTTGTTCATCGTGATTTGTTTGAACCGTTACCCTCTTTTTAACCATGTACACATTTATGGCTATGATTATATAACAAACAAATATGATAAGAAAGCAGAACAAATTTAGACCGAGAAAAATGGCGATGGAG
This sequence comes from Ophiura sarsii, assembly GCA_035610835.1. NCBI lineage: Eukaryota > Metazoa > Echinodermata > Ophiuroidea > Amphilepidida > Ophiuridae > Ophiura > Ophiura sarsii. Next base: position 28,138,690 of record CM069457.1, read on the forward strand.
AAATACCAGGCAGGCATAAACTCGTCGGGGACTGCAAGTGAGAATGACCGTTCTGATCCGGTGTTGCCTACGTCACTGGGTTGGATACTGTAACTCGATGGTCGCGTTATCAATGGTAAGCCAATGCAGACATCTGACAGGTCATAAAAGTCTGAATCAGGACCGGCAAGAACAGATGGCACGACAGCTAACAAGAACGCCATTACCCACAATACAGCGATAGCAATCTTAGCTGACTTTTTATGAAGTTGCACCCTACCAAATGGAAACACGAGACAGAAAAAACGATCGACGCTGATTAAAGTGAGAAAGAAAACAGATGCTTCACATGATAATAATGAGAGGAAACTTTCTATTCGGCAGAGTTTCGATATACGCCATTGATCAGAATGAATGAAGTATTCGTCGCCGTAATAAATATCCACTGTGGCAAGTATCAGCATGTAAATTCCCATGATGCAATCTGAGACAGCTAAATTTGCAATCATCACTGATTGTTTGGCTTGTATGGGACCTTTGGATTTTTCTTTACCGCGATGAGCCAGGACGTAGACATTTCCGATGAGGGCGCTAGTACCGAGCAACCACATGAAAACACGAAGAACCTGGTTTTGCATGAGACTTCCACACATAAATAGCGATGGTTGTGGTTGTATTGTAATACAGTTTTCTGGAGTTGATATTCGGCAGCATAGATGGTGGTCGTCTACGTACCTGTAAGATAAAGTGACAATTAATTGATGATGAATACTTTTTTAACAAATCTTTGAATATAACTACAAATTCATGCTGAAGACTAACTTTGAATCATTAAGGATTAAGGATTAAGCAACATAAACATTATAAACTAGTCTTGCAAACCACATGTCTTAAAACCACAATCAAGGAAAAAAAGGTTGGCACACTTTGTCTTAATTACGGAAAAAACCCGCCCCTCTCCCCGGAGGCAATGTTGATCCGAGTCATATTATCAGAAGCCATGGTAGGTCCCCCAACATTGATTGATGGGGGATGGGGAAGGATATAAGAAAGGGGGAGACTTTTGCTTTCTATTAAACAGTGCTATGTCCCAAGTCTGATCTCAATTGCGAGCACAGGGTTTGTAATAAGTTGCGTCAAGTGTGCCAACTATTATTTTCCTTGATTGCAGCTTGCTATGACTTAAACTCTATATAACTTAACATTTCAAGAGTGCTCGATGATGGAAAGACTAAAGCGGATAGATACAGGCATGAAGAGGCACATTCATGTTGCACTCCATATCAGATGCTACCTGCGCCTTATTTTCATACCAACAAAATAGATAATCTATATATAAAATCTGAAACCAAAATACAGTTTTTTGGTTTCAGATAATATTGCTTCGATTTATATTTCGAACTTGCATGTAATATTAGTAGACGCAACATCCAGGCATATAAAAATGATCTTAAGTAATACTCGGAACAGCAACTGAGCAAACTTTGCGTTTCCTTCAGTTTTCTTATAATATTTAGTCTCAGGCAACATCTGGTGAGTGTAGCACGCATTCAGAACTTTATATAGAGCAGTATATAAACATGCATGTATTGTTGATGAAGGAAGGGCCATTTTATTAAGTTGCTTTATAAAGCGTGGGCCGCAATAGAATATATTTTGAACAACCACACGCACCTTGGTGTCAGTCACAATAATGTGTTTATTATCTTATTTCAACTCATTCCATTTTACAACTTTTCTTAACTCATTTTTGTGGCCATATCTGTCAATTTCGCCTTTAATAGAAAGACATTTAACAATCAAATATAAAACAAACATGAAAACACTACAACACGATTCGTAGACCTGTATTATATTTAAATGTAGATATCAGCCATAAATCATGAAGATAATGTATATTGAGTTAACATACTATAACAAGATTATAAGCAATTCGTACTTACAATGTTTCAATATTCTGTAATCCATTGAATCCATTTTCTAATACTTTTACAGGTTCCTTTGTTGCTCCGTCACGAACCAATACCCTGTTTAACAATTTGAATTATTTATTAACAACAAAATGATCTGCTTAATAAAACATGGACAGACATTTCTAGGAATACTTTTTTCAAAACAAAAATAAAAAACCATTAAGGAATCACTGCCAAGCTAGTAAGTATATCATAAGTACAGCGTACAAGTCATTGTATGTAATACTTATACGGTAGTCGCTAAAATTATATTTTGCATCACTTTGTACAAGCAACCTTAATAAATTATACTTAGTCCAATATGAATAATCTACATGTATGTTATAGTGGGGTGGAGTGCAGGGGGCCAAGGGAAATGCCCCTGTAGCTAACCCAGTCGCTCAAATTGGCCAAGAAAGTATATGTTTCATAAGTATATGAATATTAGAATACATTATCCCTGGCAGTGGTATGGAAAAAAAGACTACTACCGAGATAGCAGACAGTCCAAAATTAGAATAACTCGACATGTTTGGTTCGCCAAACTATGTTGTTTGGGTAAACGGAATATATGTTGTTCCAAAATTAGTGAAACTATTAAGGGGTTATGGTTAGTTGTTGTTTGGGAGGAACAGTGCACGTTAACGTACACACAACTACTGGTACTGGTCTTTCCTATGCCAATGAACGACATATACAAGACATGCTTGATAAGAACATAATATCGCCTTCAACATCATCCTGGGCATCTTGTATAGTATTAACAGCAAAGAAAGATGGTACTACTCGCTGTTGCGTATTAACTGAGGAATATGGACCATCGTCCTCTCACCATGCTCATTGAATTAACTACTTTGAATTTTTCGGTTAGAGTTTTCCTATCCGACAAACTCAAAGAATATGTAGCATATGTAAAAGATCACTAATCCAACTGCAATGGTGAGGACAATATATACAAGGAGACACCAAAAGGGAAAGGAAAATACGAAGAAGAAAAAGAGATTACACGACGTTTCGGCAAGATATACTTGCCTTTATCAAGAAAAATAGCTTTATGTACAGAGACAGAGACAGTAAAAAGGGCAAGATGTTACTCTGTTAAGAGTTAAAAACAAACTGCAATGGTGATAGGGCAAATACAAAAGAACTATAGTAAAAGGTGAGAGAGATTAAAAAGCTGAAGTACTGATATAGTGGTAGTAATACCAGGCCCCTGCTACTGAGATTCTCGGCGGCGGTGACTCCGATACAACGTGCAAATCTGATAGAAACAATTCTTAACACAGACGGGACCAGCTAAATGCCGAGAACAGCATAGAGAAAGCCATTGACTTTCGGCAGCTCGTGCATTGTCCTGGTTCCCAATTTGAATACGATTTTTACATTTAAAATAAACAATCGGGTTCCAACCCGTCGGCAATAAGTATGTTGAAAACACCATCTATACCGCCCTCATAAAACCCTAGGACAATCCAGTTAAAGGTGCTATTCATTGAAAATTGAAATATAGCCAAATTATATATCATTGGAAAGCTTCGAAAAATGGTGGTGTCCACCCGCGGGTGTCCACGTCCCAAAATGCCACTGTAAATAATAAATAGCATTAGAAAGTACCGGTGTAGGGCGGACGCAAACCCGGAAGTGGAGAGGTGAAAATCAAGATTCTTGTATGACGTCAGCAAAGGGACCCGGTAATGTAAACAAACTCATTGTCCATTGTGATGCATGCCTCTCTTGTATCTATTTGAATAGTAGCGCTGTGTGCAGTACTGTCTGTGTGGTATCGATCTCGGACTTCGATGAATGGGTTGAATAGGATGAGGATGAATTTCTGTGCCTGGGGTGACGTCACAATTCTAAACCCCGTTTTGACTATTTATCCCAAGGTATAAGGGGGGTCTGTACTCGAAAGTTTGTATTGCCTATTGGTAATTCCCAGTATATTAGGTTAAGATGAAATAAAGATTAACATATTCTATACAATCTAAGCTTTCCATTGATACCATACATGATCTCAATGAGTAGGAACTTTAAGGTTCGTCCGGCAAAAACCCAGACAATCCAAGTGGGGCTACACAGAGCTTGGACACAGTTTCGTCCGGGCTTAGCCTCACAACAAGCTCTTGCATTGTAGTTTTCAATTCGCAAGCCAACGCATCACCAAACCTATCATTATGACTTTATATCCAATTAAATAGCTATGACAGTACATGCAGTAGTTGTAATAAAATAACATATTCCCTGTGAAAGGGGAAAATGCAACAAGCACCTACACACACATGATGAATGAATACACGTTGAACAACTAGCGTAACAATAACAATATAGCGTAAATAAAGACTTTCATAAGTCTATAAAGGTTAGCAGACGACAGCTCTATTTCGATAGCTTCATATCTCTGTTTCATATACTGATAGTTTTGATTTTATGCATTGAATCATGTGTGTTAACGTGCAGCACCTGTTGCGAATGAGGTGGTTTTGGGGCTTGTCGCACTGGGTAAAAATGAGCGGTTTTTGGCGAGTTTTTGAAGTCTTGTCTAGCAAATGTGGAACGGTAACAGTGTACACTTTGAAGACACGAGCCACTACACTTCCCCGACGGCTTCAGGAAGCACAATTTTGCCAGAAGACATAGACTCAGGATAAAAACTGTCTTCAATAGACTAATGGTCTTACATGACGTGTTATATTACGTGTCTTCGTGGTGATATTGCTGATCGCGGGACATGTCTTGCATTATTGCATATAGCCTTGTGGTATGAAGAACTGTAAATTCTTACAACTTGCTTTACAGTCGTATCTTGGTTTGTGCTATTTTTTTTTATTGCTAACCGTTATTGCCTTGCAAGACATGTAAAGACATGACTTCAAAAAGTCTGAAAAACACCACTGACCTCGAGAATAGAAGCCCAAAGTTATATGCTTTGTAAAGTTCAAATTCTGCTTTGTAAATTCAACTTGTGCCCGGGCTTGTGCCTTCTTCAATTTTCAATTGAGCTAAACACACCTGCACCCAGGATAAGCATTTCTTTTAATTTTGAGTATTTAGACCAAGGCAAAACGTGGCATAATAACATCATCAAATCATCAAATTGTTTATCATCACTGCACCGCATTGCAGCCTCAGCGTTTCCATAATACTACAAAATATATAATTGATAGGGGTGTATGTTACAAAAAAAACAGCCATATATAATGATATATGGTTGGATGAGGAATTGAACCTGGGATTCCTGCGTGGAAGCGCTAGAGCGTGGCCACTATGCTACAATAGACTAACTATTTTGGCAAAGTCGTTGATAAAGATATATTTAGTATGGAGTTGTTGAAGCATCATATTTCGTACGCGTTGCAGATCCCCACACTTCTTTCAAAATTAAAGCGATTAGCATTTTTAACAATGGAAATTGTTCATTGAGACTCCGTGTACAATTACGTTACCCGTTTTCGCGCCGATTTCATTAGACTGATGCAAAGTCTTTTGCAACTCTATTGTAGCGAACTATAAAAAGAGTAAGACTGGTTACCTCTTGAGGATTACGCACAGAAATAGTCATATACATATTCACACTAAGTTTCAAGCGGCCAATGCAACGTAGTCTAAATTTAACCGGAACTACCGCACATTGATTGAGGGCGTATCAGCCCATATTGGTCCTGTTTTATCAATCGAGTCGCCCCTCCTTAGTTATTCCTCCATGGTAATACAATGAATTGGATATTGACTATTCCCTGTGTAAAGCTGGATAAGCTATCAAACAAAAGGATAAGTAGAGGAGTTGGATAATGGCCAATAACACAATACAGTGGATGATGTAATTTATGAAGCTGGAGAACACAGGCAGACAGTGAAAAGTGGGATGGAGGACCCTGAATGACCTAAGTACAGCACTTATAAAACTCGCCCATTGCTTGTGTGGTAGATTTCGATCACGACAGGAGCATGCGCAGATGCGATTTTTGTGTAAGTGGTCTGTGATTTTGTCAATATTATATTTTTACTGTGATTTGTCGATCTGCATTAAATGCAAAAAGTAACAACGCCCCCGGCTGGACTCGAACCACCAACCTTTCGGTTAACAGCCGAACGCGCTAACCAATTGCGCCACGGAGGTGATTATTTACTAGGTTGTTTTGGTTTGTCATGTTCACCCGTACACTTCCCCGTACACTTTCTTGCAAAGTCGGGCATCGTTTTTTCTCAAATGTTGCTTGCATATTGCCGTTGCTGTCGCCTTTAATACATGTGCTGTCATTTGAACTTGGAACCAACGTTTAATTTGAACTGTCTATTTTCAATAAAAAAATACTCCAATACGGGAAAAAAATCAGAAAAGCTCACAGACAACAAATAAGAACATCATTTTACTCGACCTAGAATTTCAATCAACGTATTTCAATCATCGGGAAACCCCGATGATGCGAGTGACGTCATTTAATGAGCTCATTAGCATAATTTATGTCCGTGAAATATACAATAGAGTTTTATAAGTGTACAGGTTAAGACAGTAGCTAGGCTGAGCAAGTAAACAAGAAAAGTCTACAACAGGAGGGGGAGGGGCGGTTGAAAACCCCAAGAAAATATAACCTAACAAAAATGGGACCACTGGCTACCAACCAAACACTCCCGAAACCGAGCCCAATCTAGGTGGGACATCCACACAGACCGATCAATCTGTTGTTTTGATCGCCCTGCCCCAGACAAGGAAACGGTGTGAGTGGTAAAGTATAGGTGGTCCAAATTTGGAGAATATAATAATGAATGTGTACAAATTAGTAGTGGGTGAAGGATCAGCCTGCTGTCTTAAATTGGAGGGGGATAAAAAGATGTGAGGGAGAAAAGAACCAGAAAACCGAGAATAAGTAAAGACGGGGAACTATCTGAATAATTTGACATTCAGACCATGAGGGGCATTAGTTTGTAAAGTCTGAATCCAGTGGTGTTCCAGAGTCTGTCTCATGTTGGTGTCAAATCTGGGAGACTTGTCAATGACAATGAATTTGATGTTGTCTTCTGTATGGCTAAAGAATATGGGTGGATATGGGTGAACATGGATGAAATATGTGTATCGGTTGAGTTCGATTTTCATCGCTTCTTGTACGTATGGTGATGCAAAATATTACTTCGACGACTATCGTATAAGTCTTACCGTACAAGTCACTTATACGTATGAGCCGTACGTACTAGGTTTGCAGTCCGGCCTTAGAATCACAACTCACCACATGATGACATACATCGTTTATAAATGCTATGTACAATCACACTAAAAGTAGTAAATCTAAATTTCATTATTATTTAATCTGATCCGTAAGGCACATTTACTTACAATACTTTAAGATTATGAATCCCATTGAAAGCGTCAGGAAATATTGTGTGCACCTTGACATCGGAAAGATAGCTACAAAAACAAGCAGTCGGAAAACATTTTCAATGGTTGTCAGGGATATATATATATTTGAAAATATGTCAGTTTCTTCCCCATTACAAAATAACAATTTCCTCAGTTCCCCCTTTTTATCCCAACTCCTCTTGGCCCTTTTCTACCCGTGCGACTTATTTTAATTTTCTCCCTTTCCCACTATCTCCAATTGCCTTTGGCCCCATTTCCCATCTCTCTTTCTCACAAAGTAACAGCATTTTTTCCCCAATTTCAACCAAATCAGGTATTTTCAAGTATGCCTGTTTATTGTGAAACAGAAAACTGAGCGTAATTATACACATGTTGTACAGTGTACACTATACATCTATTCGAATGAGACTTAGCATGCTAATCTTACTTTAAGTATGAAACCGGTTGTATTTATTAATAGGGTGCACGTGATATGTAATCAAAGGGGCGCACGTGATGTGTAATCATAGGGGCGCACGTCATATGTTATCCTAGGGTGCTTGTCATATGTAATCAAAGGGGTGCACATATTATGTATTCATAGCGGTGCATGTCATATGTAATCATAGGGGCACACATGATATGTAATCATAGGGGTGCACATGATAATGTTATCATAGGGGCGCGTGTCATATGTAATCATATGGGTGCACATCTTATGTAATCATAGGGGTGCACATCATATGTAATCATAGGGTGCACATCATATGTAATCATAGGGTGCATATATTTTGTAATCATAGGGTTGCACATGATAATGTTATCGTAGGGGCGCATTTCATATGTAAGCATAGGGGGTGCACATCTTATGTAATCATAGCGTTGCATATCATATGCAATCATATCGGTGCATGTCATAAGTTATCATAGGGGTGCACACGATATAATGATAGGGGTGCATGCCACATGTAAGCATATGGGTGCACATCATATGTAATCATATAGGAGTGCACATCTTATGTAACCATAGGGGTGCTCGTCGTATGCAATCATAGGGGCGCACGTCATATAATCACAGGGCGAATGTCATATGTACTCATATGGTGCACGTCATATGTACTGACAGGGATGCACGTCATGTGAAATCATAAGGGTGCATGTTATATGTAATCGTAGGGTGCATGTCATATGTAAATATAGGGGCGCATGTCATATGTTAATATAGAAGCGTATGTCATATGTTATCATAGTGGTGCATGTCATATGTTATCATAGGGGTGCATGTCATATGTAATCATAGACGCTCACATGATCATGAAATGTTATCATAGGGACGCATGTCATATCGTCAGCCTGCTTCGATAATTGCCTAACTCACTTTTCAGCGAAATTGATTTTTTGTGTGCATAAATCATGACTTCATTACATTATGCACATGCTGTTATAACACCTAAGTCATTGACCAATCAAAAGTGTTGACAAATGCACAATTGCAATTCTGCCTAAGTCAGCATTGTGAGTTAGGCAGATTATACTAATGATGAAAATTGTTTAAAACGAGTCATATTAACTCGTATTAGGCATATAACAAGCCACATTTCACTTGAAGGTATATCCCCAACCTAATTCTATCAAACAGTTACTGCTCCTGTTGGAATTCACCTGCACTATTCATGTTGCTATTCAACATATCGTCAGCCTGCTTCGATAATTGCCTAACTCACTTTTCATGCTTTTGTTGTTTTCTAAGAACTAGAAAAAAATAGTTAGGCAATTATCGAAGCAGGCTGACAATATGTAATCATAGAGGTGCACGTCATATTTGATCATAGGGGCGCATGCCATATGTAATCAGGGGCGCCCGTCAAATGTAATCATAGGGGTACACGTCATATTTAATCATAGGGTGCACTTCATGTGTAATCATAGGGGTGCATGTCATATTTAATCATAGAGGCGCACGTCATATGGAATCTTAGGGGTGCACTTCATGTATCAAAGGGGCGCATACCATATGTAATCATCATAGGGGCGCATTTCATATGTAATCAAATGGGGTCACGTGATATGTATTCATGGAGTTGCACGTTTTATGTTATCATAGGGGCACACGTTATATGTAATCATAGGGGCACACGTGATATTTAATCATAGGGGCGCATGTCATGATTTATGTAGGCTATTCATAGGAATTCATGTCATATGAAACCAAAGCTTTAACATTGCCATTATACTTACAGTCCTTCAAGGAAGTGCAGGTCCTCAAACATATCAGTTTGTAACTCCGTGAAATCATTCTGAGATAAATCTCTGTAAATTCATAAAACGTGTAGAATTCTGAGATTTATTGGATTTTTAACCAGGTTGTTCCGTAGCAGTTTCCTTGCCATACGTAGTAAACATGTTCTTATCATACTCACACGCTAATACATTTGACTATTTGACTTTAGTCTTTGACGCAGACGTCATACCATATGGCCCCAATAATTTTTTTCTCATTTATAGTTTTTTATTATCATTTCTTTCGTTGATAAGATCACATTCACATATATCATAAAACAATTCAAATATACATGTGGTGATACAAATTATATTTACAAGGGGTACATTTCATGCATGAACAAATGTTATTTAGATTGAACGTATTTTGTATACACCTATAAACAGGTAAATTTATACAGAGACAGTGTATTTTTTCCTCTTTCATATAAAACATACATGCAATAACTTTGACAATTTAATTATCTTATTTCTTAAAAAGTGATGTCCATTAATGCCACCGGATATTGAAAGCTTTTTTTTTCAGGTCTGCATTATAAATAGTTTATTCGTGGACATACACATTTATCACCTCTTTCTTTCCATAGGTAAAACAACGTTTTTCTTTTTTATCCTGCTTTTGTAAATATTGAATTTCAGAATTAATAAGATATTGTTAAAAACATAATCTTTGTAATGGTAATTTCCTAACATGATCATTTCTTTTTTCAACCGAATATTTGTGTCCCTTTTAATCCAGTTTTGAACGTCTTTCCAGTACTTCATAGTAAATTCACATTCCCAATATTTATGCCAATACAACACAACCCTATAGGCCTATATTGACGTGGTTTAATGATTTCATGCGTCTACTTTACGATTATAGGAGAAGAGACTTAAATACCGCCCTCTATATTTGATTTACTCACAACCAGGTTATATTTAGAAGACCGTCAAAAGCATTCTTTTCAATCCATCGTATATGGTTTCTAACGAGTGACCTGTATGGTGAAGCACGTTAATATACGCTGTTGAATTTTAATTGATATCATAGATCGTGAACAGCTTATTTTCCTCCCCATAAATATTAAACGCAAAATCAAGCAAACAATAACAAAATAATAACAATTCTAACTGTTTCCAGTCAGTGGCGACATCCACAAGTATCATTATATTTATGAAGGGGCAAGAACAAATCTGGGGGAGGAGAGGAAGAAATTGGTGACTAGTTGGTTAATTTGGTCTGAAATTATACTTTAAGCTGACTTTAGATTATTTAGAAATCAACATTTTCGATTGTTTGAGGACAAAATGTGGTAGTGATTGAGCTTAGGGATGACATCCAGATTCGTACGGATTGAGAACCGTACATCGGAGAGGGTAAACGCACTGGCTGTCCGTTCGCGGGAGTTGTTCAATGCGTTCGCTAAGCATGGCTAAACACGTATTGGTTGGTCATTATTTAACCGCGTTCCGTTTATCTACACAACACTGTCCGTTTATCATCCCAGTGCGTGTCCCCACTCCAATCTACGGTTTTCAATCCGTACGAATCTGGATGCCATCCCTAACGGGGGGGGGGGGGGGGGGGGGGGGGGGGGGGGGGGGGGGGGCATACACCTTCCATGGTGCCGCCATTACTTCCAATAGAGTAATACTTATACTCACATTGTTTGTAGTCTGTAGAATCCTTTGAATAACCCAGGCATCAATCGACTCGCATTTGCACCTGATAATGACCTGTTTAGAACATACTCATGATGAGTTTTGTGCCAGCGTATATACCGTTTTGTTACTGTTTCGTGCGAATTGTTATTAATATTTATATAAATCAGTAAATTACAGTTTATTCTACGTTTAGGCGACGAACAAATTTATTTTAGAATGTTTAAAATGAAATAACAGCTAACAGAAATAGCCCAGTAAGTAATTCAACCATGACAGGACTGCAACACTAGTATGTAAGCTCATACGTAAAAGTAACTTGTACGTATGACTATTTCGATTGTCGCCAAGTAATAATTCGCATCACCATACATACTATAATCAAAACAAAGAATTCTCGATCAAAACGTTTATTCCAGTCGCGCCAGCGTTCATCCAAATTTTGAATGCAGCGTGATGAGCCCTTGACAACCACGCCACAACGCGATCGTCCACGCCACAACGCGATCGTACGTGACATGAATAAACATGAACTTACATAATTGTGCAATCACGCAGCGTGGGGTCTTGTTGATCAGGGCCGCGATTGGTCAATTACCTATTCGTTTACAAGTACGTCACGTCTTTCGGTTTTTACTGCGCCCTTGCCATCGCGATTGGCGCGGTCACGCACGATACGCCCCAGTTGCATGGGACACTGAGGAATCGTATACGATTTGATCGAGAATTCTTTGTTTTGATTTTAGCACTTATGAAACCAATCCAAATATTTCCATAATGATATAGAAATATCTTCATTGGTTCAATTTAATGTTGCTTGTACGTATGGTAGTTCAACTGAGTAGGCCTACTTTCGCGCCTACCGTATAAGTCTTACGTACAAGTTACTTATACGTATGAGCCATATGTACAAGTTTTGCAATGCGACCTAAAGTAACACGTGTACTTACATTGTATTTGTCGTCCTGGCTACTCCAGCTAGTGTCGTAATAGTCCATCCATATTCACACTTAACTTGAAGTGAATCATGCTTATCAATAGTACAATCGCAATGGACAGGGCATCTCTTTATATCTGTAGAAATATTAAATAAATGTTAGTTTAAAAGATCAAGACCATTTATTCCCACCCTCCTTTGTATCATTTTGTCATTGCTATATCCGTGTAGCCAGGCGAAACGAACTAAAAAGGAGAATCGCGGCCGGACAATTCTACATGGGTTTTGACCCCACTCTATTCAAAGTTTGTCTTTCCAAAAGTTGACATCAGATTGGTCTCACAATTTCACCAATTAAGGACAAATATTTTTTTGGGACACACTGTAACTAATCGCCATCGCTCACTTCATTAAATGCCCATTCTCAGTATGTTTCTTGACATTTGTGTTTCATCTCTAGCTGTCTCCAACACATGATTACCCATTTCATGTGTTTCTTGATCATATTTATATCATATTATTTTGTCCCTATCAGTCCCATCCTAACCCAACCTAACCCAACCTACTGCATTTGATTTCGTCATCACCAGCAGGGCAGTCGTAGTCTCCATCACAGACCTCTTCCATATTGATACATCTGGACACGTTGACGCCCTTCAATTCATCACAGGGATACGACCCAGGACATATTATCTGACCTGCAAATTAAATTGCTTGTTTTAATACGGTTGATTATAACAGAAAGTGTGGATAGATGCATTGAAAAGGTGGTTAATGGTCATCGTACGCACCCACATTTAATTTACCCACTCGAAATAAAATTTCATTGCACATTTTGAAAAGTTTATCTAAGGGAAGAGAAACAAAATAACGAAGGTTTTATTTGACTCCCTTAAAAGCGATTCATGTTTAGGTATTCTCCACGTCCACACGAATTACTTATGCATATCGTTGGTGTGTAACGGGTACATATTTATTAAACGTCGTCCCCTTAAGAATTTGCCAATGAAATATTCCACACATAGGGATAAAATGAAAGAATGAAATACACATTTCAGAGTTCATGTGCACTCTTAAAACAACATTTCTTCCGAGGGATATTTTACGATAACGATACTGATGTTCACACTTTTAACATGTTTAACGCGGCTATTGTTTTACCATGATCAGATGATACCAAAACAGATTTTCAGAGAGCTTTCCTGACTTTCAAAGTGTATCTCAAGAATTACTGAACCAATAATAGACATGTTTATTTCAATGCATTTCTCATTGGGATTTCAAATATGGTATTGAAATTCAATAATTCATACATTTTTTAAACATTTTGTGTAGTTTTGGAATGTCGTCTGCAGACGACTGCCGCGTGGAAAGTGTTAAATCGTCGTGAATGCAAGAACCACGTAAAGAGGCATTTTTGTCATTTTACCGGAGAAGCATTTTTGCGTTCAATTTTGTTAACTTAAACTTTTTAAACAAGTTTAATTTTAGTTGCTTCACCCTAACCCCCGAGGCACCTTTTCCAAAGATTTTTTTTTTTCGCGGCCAAATAACGAGGGGGAAAAGTGCCCCCACTCCCCCGGGGCTCGAACCCCGGACCTCTGGGTTCAGAGGCAGAAGATCTAGCGCTAGGCCACGGGGGGAATCCATACATGGGGGAGTATATTCCCCCCTGTATGTACCCTGGGGCCATTATTTCATCGAAAAACTGCCGAGCCGGGTGCACACCGCATCGTAGTGATTCGTAGGACTCAAGAGTGTTAGGGTTAATAAACAAAATTGTAATCTCAAAAACCGGGTAAAATAACTTAAAATGAGTGGACTTGCACATATTTTCATGAATAACCAATAACTAGTTTTCAGCATTTATGTGCACTGGCCTGAAAAACAAATAAGGGAACAGTTCAATTTAAACTCGATCGATACATTTATCGAGACTTTGTCGGGGCTCGATACGTTTTGCGCTCGATAATTTGAGGCTCAATAAAATAGACATTGGGGCTCGATACAGAGCGCACGTACGAGGGCTATACCATTAGTCAATCATACCCGAGGTATTTTAAGCAAACACAACAGGATACTAAAGCACCACTTGTCATTCGTTATATTAAGACAAAGAGTATTATGCTGCTCGATAAATAATCCCTTGATGCTCGATATGGGCTCGATTTTTTTTCTAAATCAGGCTCGATAAGTAACTCATCGGGGCCCAATACAGACTCGATAATTGTGGTTTTGTGGTTTATCCTTCATGTAAGCACTCACGAAATTTATATATAGTTCAATAGCAAATATTAATACACTCACGAACATACATTACTTCCGTATCGAACATACATTACTTCCGTATTGAAACTTATAGTGTACTATTCCTATTCCATTATATTATTATATCAATACAGTATCATTAAATTGAAAGTTAATAACTCCTTTTTGGACTGTGGCATTGGGGCATCTGGGACAACTTTTAGCATGAGTCTTATATAGTGTATTATTCCTATTCCATCATATTCATATATCACTACAGTATTCTTTAATTGATAGTGGATTAGTCCTTTTTCGTCTGTGGCATTGGGGCATCTGGGACAACTTTTAGCATGAGTCTTATATAGTGTATTATTCCTATTCCATCATATTCATATATCACTACAGTATTATTTAATTAATAGTGGATTAGTCCTTTTTGGTCTGTGGCATTGGGGCATCTGGGGCAGCTTCCGGATTACTGTTGTATAGTGCATTATTCCTATTCCATCATATTAATATATCAATACAGTATTATTTAATTGATAGTGGATTAGTCCTTTTTGGTCTGTGGCATTGGGGCATCTGGGACAACTTTTAGCATTGATAGTGGATTAGTCCTTTTTGGTCTGTGGCATTGGGGCATCTGGGACAACTTTTAGCATGTGTCTTATATAGTGTATTATTCCTATTCCATCATATTAATATATCAATACAGTATTATTTAATTGATAGTGGATTAGTCCTTTTTGGTTTGTGGCATTGGGGCATCTGGGACAACCTTTAGCATGAGTCTTATATAGTGTATTATTCCTATTCCATCATATTCATATATCACTACAGTATTCTTTAATTGATATTGGATTAGTCCTTTTTCGTCTGTGGCATTGGGGCATCTGGGACAACTTTTGGCATGAGTCTTATATAGTGTATTATTCCTATTCCATTATATTAATATATCAATACAGTATTATTTAATTGATAGTGGATTAGTCCTTTTTGGTCTGTGGCATTGGGGCATCTGGGACAACTTTTAGCATGAGTCTTATATAGTGTATTATTCCTATTCCATCATATTCATATATCACTACAGTATTATTTAATTAATAGTGGATTAGTCCTTTTTGGTCTGTGGCATTGGGGCATCTGGGGCAGCTTTCGGATTACTGTTGTATAGTGCATTATTCCTATTCCATCATATTAATATATCAATACAGTATTATTTAATTGATAGTGGATTAGTCCTTTTTCGTCTGTGGCATTGGGGCATCTGGGACAACTTTTAGCATGTGTCTTATATAGTGTATTATTCCTATTCCATCATATTAATATATCAATACAGTATTATTTATTTGATAGTGGATTAGTCCTTTTTGGTCTGTGGCATTGGGGCATCTGGGACAACCTTTAGCATGAGTCTTATATAGTGTATTATTCCTATTCCATCATATTCATATATCACTACAGTATTCTTTAATTGATATTGGATTAGTCCTTTTTCGTCTGTGGCATTGGAGCATCTGGGACAACTTTTGGCATGAGTCTTATATAGTGTATTATTCCTATTCCATTATATTAATATATCAATACAGTATTATTTAATTGATAGTGGATTAGTCCTTTTTGATCTGTGGCATTGGGGCATCTGGGACAACTTTTAGCATGAGTCTTATATAGTATATTATGCCTATTCCATCATATTAATATATCAATACAGTATTATTTAATTGATAGTGGATTAGTCCTTTTTCGTCTGTGGCATTGGGGCATCTGGGACAACTTTTAGCATGTGTCTTATATAGTGTATTATTCCTATTTCATCATATTAATATATCAATACAGTATTATTTAATTGATAGTGGATTAGTCCTTTTTCGTCTGTGGCATTGGGGCATCTGGGACAACTTTTAGCATGAGTCTTATATAGTATATTATTCCTATTCCATCATATTTATATATCACTACAGTATTATTTAATTGATAGTGGATTAGTCCTTTTTCGTATGTGGCATTGGGGCATCTGGGACAACTTTTGGCATGAGTCTTATATAGTGTATTATTCCTATTCCATTATATTAATATATCAATACAGTATTATTTAATTGATAGTGGATTAGTCCTTTTTGGTCTGTGGCATTGGGCATCTGGGACAACTTTTAGCATGAGTCTTATATAGTATATTATTCCTATTCCATCATATTAATATATCAATACAGTATTATTTAATTGATAGTGGATTAGTCCTTTTTCGTCTGTGGCATTGGGGCATCTGGGACAACTTTTAGCATGTGTCTTATATAGTGTATTATTCCTATTCCATCATATTAATATATCAATACAGTATTATTTAATTGATAGTGGATTAGTCCTTTTTGGTCTGTGGCATTGGGGCATCTGGGACAACTTTTAGCATGAGTCTTATATAGTGTATTATTCCTATTCCATCATATTCATATATCACTACAGTATTATTTAATTGATAGTGGATTAGTCCTTTTTCGTCTGTGGCATTGGGGCATTTGGGACAACTTTTGGCATAAGTCTTATATAGTGTATTATTCCAATTCCATCATATTCATATATCACTACAGTCTACAGTATTATTTAATTGATAGTGGATTAGTCCTTTTTCGTCTGTGGCATTGGGGCATCTGGGACAACTTTTGGCATGAGTCTTATATAGTGGATTATTCCTATTCCATCATGTTAATATATCAATACAGTATTATTTAATTAATAGTGGATTAGTCCTTTTTCGTCTGTGGCATTGGGGCATCTGGGACAATTTTTGGCATGAGTCTTATATTCCATCATATTAATATATAAATACAGTATTATTTAATTGATAGTGGATTAGTCCTTTTTGGTCTGTGGCATTGGGGCATTTGGGACATGTTTTTGGATCACTCTTATATAGCACATTATTCCTATTCCATTATATTAATATATCAATACAGTATTATTTAATTGATAGTGGATTAGTCCTTTTTGGTCTGTGGCATTGGGGCATTTGGGACATGTTTTTGGATCACTCTTATATAGCACATTATTCCTATTCCATTATATTAATATATCAATACAGTATTATTTAATTGATAGTGGATTAGTCCTTTTTGCTCTGTGGCATTGGGGCATCTGGGACAACTTTTGGCATGAGTCTCATATAGTGTATTATTCCTATTCCATCAAATTAATATATCAATACAGTATTATTTAATTGATAGTGGATTAGTCGTTTTTGGTCCGTGGCATTGTGGTCTTTGGGACATGTTTTCGGATCACTCTTATATAGCACATTATTCCTATTCCAATATATTAATATATCAATACAGTAGTATTTAATTGATAGTGGATTAGTCCTTTTTGCTCTGTGGCATTGGGGCATTTGGGACATGTTTTCGGATCACTCTTATATAGCACATTATTCCTATTCCATTTTATTAATATATCAATACAGTATCATTTAATTGATAGTGGATTAGTCCTTTTTCGTCTGTGGCATTGGGGCATCTGGGACAACTTTTGGCATGAGTCTTATACAGTGTATTATTCCTATTCCATTATATTAATATATCAATACAGTATTATTGAATTGATAGTGGATTAGTTCTTTTTGGTCTGTGGCATTGGGGCATCTGGGACAACTTTTGGTATGATTCTTATATAGTGTATTATTCCTATTCCATTATATTAATATATCAATACAGTATTATTTAATTGATAGTGGATTAGTCCTTTTTGGTCTGTGGCATTGGGGCATCTGGGACAACTTTTAGCATGAGTCTTATATAGTGTATTATTCCTATTCCATCATATTCATATATCACTACAGTATTATTTAATTAATAGTGGATTAGTCCTTTTTGGTCTGTGGCATTGGGGCATCTGGGGCAGCTTTCGGATTACTGTTGTATAGTGCATTATTCCTATTCCATCATATTAATATATCAATACAGTATTATTTAATTGATAGTGGATTAGTCCTTTTTCGTCTGTGGCATTGGGGCATCTGGGACAACTTTTAGCATGTGTCTTATATAGTGTATTATTCCTATTCCATCATATTAATATATCAATACAGTATTATTTATTTGATAGTGGATTAGTCCTTTTTGGTCTGTGGCATTGGGGCATCTGGGACAACCTTTAGCATGAGTCTTATATAGTGTATTATTCCTATTCCATCATATTCATATATCACTACAGTATTCTTTAATTGATATTGGATTAGTCCTTTTTCGTCTGTGGCATTGGAGCATCTGGGACAACTTTTGGCATGAGTCTTATATAGTGTATTATTCCTATTCCATTATATTAATATATCAATACAGTATTATTTAATTGATAGTGGATTAGTCCTTTTTGATTGTAGAGCATGTGTGGTCCAGTGGAGTAGTTGCCGGTCTCATAATCATAAGGTCGTGAGTTCTAGCCCCGCTGGTGCCAATGTGTTTGTGTCCTTGGGCAAGGCACTTAGTCTACATTGCCTATTGGGGTTACTATATAGGGGTTATGTATGTTCTTTGTTCATGTTGGTTTATGTCGCAACTTGGCGCTGATTTAGCTGCTGCCTGGACGTTGCATTGTTTATTAATGTATTTGATTTGTAATGTTGTTACAATTCAGCCAGTTGGCTGCGATGACAATAAAATTTAGACCTTTATTATTATTATTATTATTTTATCTGTGGCATTGGGGCATCTGGGACAACTTTTAGCATGAGTCTTATATAGTATATTATGCCTATTCCATCATATTAATATATCAATACAGTATTATTTAATTGATAGTGGATTAGTCCTTTTTCGTCTGTGGCATTGGGGCATCTGGGACAACTTTTAGCATGTGTCTTATATAGTGTATTATTCCTATTTCATCATATTAATATATCAATACAGTATTATTTAATTGATAGTGGATTAGTCCTTTTTCGTCTGTGGCATTGGGGCATCTGGGACAACTTTTAGCATGAGTCTTATATAGTATATTATTCCTATTCCATCATATTTATATATCACTACAGTATTATTTAATTGATAGTGGATTAGTCCTTTTTCGTATGTGGCATTGGGGCATCTGGGACAACTTTTGGCATGAGTCTTATATAGTGTATTATTCCTATTCCATTATATTAATATATCAATACAGTATTATTTAATTGATAGTGGATTAGTCCTTTTTGGTCTGTGGCATTGGGGCATCTGGGACAACTTTTAGCATGAGTCTTATATAGTATATTATTCCTATTCCATCATATTAATATATCAATACAGTATTATTTAATTGATAGTGGATTAGTCCTTTTTCGTCTGTGGCATTGGGGCATCTGGGACAACTTTTAGCATGTGTCTTATATAGTGTATTATTCCTATTCCATCATATTAATATATCAATACAGTATTATTTAATTGATAGTGGATTAGTCCTTTTTGGTCTGTGGCATTGGGGCATCTGGGACAACTTTTAGCATGAGTCTTATATAGTGTATTATTCCTATTCCATCATATTCATATATCACTACAGTATTATTTAATTGATAGTGGATTAGTCCTTTTTCGTCTGTGGCATTGGGGCATTTGGGACAACTTTTGGCATAAGTCTTATATAGTGTATTATTCCAATTCCATCATATTCATATATCACTACAGTCTACAGTATTATTTAATTGATAGTGGATTAGTCCTTTTTCGTCTGTGGCATTGGGGCATCTGGGACAACTTTTGGCATGAGTCTTATATAGTGGATTATTCCTATTCCATCATGTTAATATATCAATACAGTATTATTTAATTAATAGTGGATTAGTCCTTTTTCGTCTGTGGCATTGGGGCATCTGGGACAATTTTTGGCATGAGTCTTATATATTGTATTATTCCTATTCCATCATATTAATATATAAATACAGTATTATTTAATTGATAGTGGATTAGTCCTTTTTGGTCTGTGGCATTGGGGCATTTGGGACATGTTTTTGGATCACTCTTATATAGCACATTATTCCTATTCCATTATATTAATATATCAATACAGTATTATTTAATTGATAGTGGATTAGTCCTTTTTGGTCTGTGGCATTGGGGCATTTGGGACATGTTTTTGGATCACTCTTATATAGCACATTATTCCTATTCCATTATATTAATATATCAATACAGTATTATTTAATTGATAGTGGATTAGTCCTTTTTGCTCTGTGGCATTGGGGCATCTGGGACAACTTTTGGCATGAGTCTCATATAGTGTATTATTCCTATTCCATCAAATTAATATATCAATACAGTATTATTTAATTGATAGTGGATTAGTCGTTTTTGGTCCGTGGCATTGTGGTCTTTGGGACATGTTTTCGGATCACTCTTATATAGCACATTATTCCTATTCCAATATATTAATATATCAATACAGTAGTATTTAATTGATAGTGGATTAGTCCTTTTTGCTCTGTGGCATTGGGGCATTTGGGACATGTTTTCGGATCACTCTTATATAGCACATTATTCCTATTCCATTTTTATTAATATATCAATACAGTATCATTTAATTGATAGTGGATTAGTCCTTTTTCGTCTGTGGCATTGGGGCATCTGGGACAACTTTTGGCATGAGTCTTATACAGTGTATTATTCCTATTCCATTATATTAATATATCAATACAGTATTATTGAATTGATAGTGGATTAGTTCTTTTTGGTCTGTGGCATTGGGGCATCTGGGACAACTTTTGGCATGATTCTTATATAGTGTATTATTCCTATTCCATCCTATTAATATATCAATACAGTATTATTTAATTGATAGTGGATTAGTCCTTTTTCGTCTGTGGCTTTGGGGCATCTGGGACAACTTTTGGCATGAGTCTTATACTGTGTATTATTTCTATTCCATTATATTAATATATCAATACAGTATTATTTAATTGATAGTGGATTAGTCCTTTTTGGTCTGTGGTATTGGGGCATCTGGGACAACTTTTGGCATGAGTCTTATATAGTGTATCATTAGTGACATTTTAGTGCTTTTGGACCCCGTGCCGTACGGAGAAGGGGGGAGTATACAATTCAACCTTAAATATTTGGTAGAGATCAATTCCACGCGTGTATTACTAGAACCGGAGATGTATCTTTAGTGACATTTTAGAGCTTTTGGACCCCGTGCCGTACGGAGAAGGGGGGGGGGGGGGGGGGGGAGTAAACAGAACTTAATTCAACCTTAAATATTTGCTTGCTTGCTTGCTTGCTTGCTTAATTCGAGTTGTGTTCTCAATCTACAATGGCTCTCCACACTTTCCTGTCCTGCATTGCTGTCTTTAAGTCTCCGACATCCAAACCAGTGTCCTGTTTTAGCACATCGATGTAAGTTAGGGCAGGTCTTCCAGGTTTTCTTCTCCCATGCTTTGGTATCCAGTGAACCAGCTTTGACACACATTCTTGACTCCTAGAGCAGTGGCCTGAGAATCTTGTCCTTCTCTCCCTGATCTTTTGGGTGATTTTGGGGAGGTCTCCATACAGCTCTATGTTAGTTGTATGTTGCTTCCAGTGAATGTTGAGGACAGCCCTCAGCATACGAGTATAACAGCCGTCAAGTTGCTTTGCTAGCTTAGGGGTGGTGGTCCATGCCTCACAGCCATAAAGTAACACAGATTCAACAGTTGCGGCGAACAGGCGAAGTTTGAATTTTCTTGGTAGGGTGGATTTCCAGATCTTGTTCAGCTTCCCACAGGCTCTCCAAGCTGCTGCCTTGCGTTGCTTGATATCTGTTTCAGTGCTTGACATCCAGGCACCTAGGTATTTGAAATCTTTTACTTCATCTAGTTTGGTTCCATCATTTGTTTTGATTTCCACCGCACTTGTTTGGTTGTATGCCATGAACTTTGTCTTCTTTGCATTCATAGACAAGCCAACTTTAGTCACTGATGTCTCGACCCTCTGAAGCAGATCTTGTGCATGGTGTAATTCTTCAGACAGCAGGGCAATATCGTCTGCGAAGTCAAAGTCTGTCACTGCTACAGGTCCAATCCTTCTGCTTCTTCGCTTTTCTAGGTGGAATCCAAGTTCTTCTTCATTTCCTGTTATAGCCATTCTCAGGGCGAAGTCTAGTACAATAACAAACAGATATGGGGCAAGGGTGTCACCCTGAAGTACGCCAGCTAAGATTTCGAACAGATCTGTTTCTCCATCTGGAGAAATCACTTTAGCCATGGTTCCCTCATACATGTCTCCAACAGCATCGACGATCTGTTCTGGTATGCCATAAGCGTGCAGAATTCTTAGCATTTTGCCACGATGGATAGTATCAAAGGCCTTCCTGAAGTCTATGTACGTTATTATTGCTTGTAGGTTATTAGCTTTCACCCCTTCAATCAGCCTTCTCAGTGCCAGTATATGCCCTATAGTAGTTCTTCCTAAACTTAGATGTTTATCCAGCTCAGTACGAATTCTATTTAGAATCATCCGGTTATAGGTTTTCGCTACGATAGAGCTAAGACTTATGCCACGATAGTTGCCGCCCAGGCTGAGGTCTCCTGACTTTGGAATGGGCACAATGTTGAGGATGGACCATTGGCTCGGCTTCTCTCTATTTGTAATTGCATCATTGCAGAAACCTAGCACAATATCATCTAGAGCACATCTTTTCAATACTTCTGGCGGTATATTGTCCTCTCCACAGGTCTTCCCTTCTACTAGTGACTTCTTAGCCTTGTCATATTCATCCTGGTCAAAAGGCCCTGTTCTGATATCAAGATCTACAAAGATTGGTGTTTGGTAGAGATTAATTCCACGCGTGTATTACTAGAACCGGAGATGTATCTTTAGTGACATTTTAGAGCTTTTGGATCCCGTGCCGGAGAAGGGGGAGGGGAGTATACGGAACTTAATTCAACCTTAAATATTTGGTAGAGATAAATTCCACGCGTGTATCACTAGAACCGGATATGTATCTTTAGTGACATTTTAGAGCTTTTGGACTCCGTGCCGTACGTGGAAGGATAGTATACAGAACTTAATTCAACCTTAAATATTTGGTAGAGATAAATTCCACGCGTGTATTACTAGAACCGGAGATGTATCATTAGTGACATTTTAGAGCTTTTGGACCCCGTGCCGTACGGAGAAGGGGGGGGGGGGCGGAGTATACAGAACTTAATTCAACATTAAATATTTGGAAGAGATCAATTCCACGCGTGTATTAGAACAGGAGATGTATCTTTAGTGACATTTTAGAGCATGTTATACCCCGTGCCGTACCGAGAAGGGGGGTGGGAGCCCGGGTGGGAGTATACAGAACTTAATTTAACCTTAAATATTTGGTAGAGATGAATTCCACGCGTGTATTACTAGAACCGAAAATGTATCTTTAGTGACATTAGAGATCAATTCCACGCGTGTATTACTAGAACCGGAGATGTATCTTTAGTGACATTTTAGAGCTTTTGGACCCCGTGTCGTACGTGGAAGGATAGTATACAGAACTTAATTCAACCTTAAATATTTGGTAGAGATAAATTCCACGCGTGTATTACTAGAACCGGAGATGTATCATTAGTGACATTTTTGTGCTTTTGGACCCCGTGCCGTGCGGGGAAGGGGGGGGGGGGAGTATACAGAACTTAATTCAACCTTAAATATTTGGTAGAGATCAATTCCACGCGTGTATTAGAACAGGAGATGTATCTTTAGTGACATTTTAGAGCATTTTATACCCCGTGCCGTACCGAGAAGGGGTGGGAGCCCGGGTGGGAGTATACAGAACTTAATAATAGAGATCAATTCCACGCGTGTATTACTAGAACCGGAGATGTATCTTTAGTGACATTTTAGAGCTTTTGGACCCCGTGCCGTACGGAGAAGGGGGGGTATACAGACCTTAATTCAACCTTACATATTTGGTAGAGATCAATTCCACGCGTGTATTACTATAACCGAAGATGTATCTTTAGTGACATTTTAGAGATTTTGGATACCTTGCCGTACGGAGAAGGGGGGGGGGGAGTATACAATTCAACCTTAAATATTTGGTAGAGATCAATTCCACGCGTGTATTACTAGAACCGGAGATGTATCTTTAGTGACATTTTAGAGCTTTTGGACCCCTTGCCGTACGGAGAAGGGGGGGGGGGGGGGGGGTGGAGTATACCGAACTTAATTCAACCTTAAATATTTGGTAGAGATCAATTCCACTCGTGTATTACTAGAACCGGAGATGTATCATTAGTGACTTTTTAGTGCTTTTGGACCCCGTGCCGTGCGGGGAGGGGGGGGGGGGGAGTATACAGAACTTAATTCAACCTTAAATATTTGGTAGAGATCAATTCCACGCGTGTATTACTAGAACCGGAGATGTATCTTTAGTGACATTTTAGAGCTTTTGGACCCCTTGCCGTACGGAGAAGGGGGGGGGGGGGGAGTATACAATTCAACCTTAAATATTTGGTGGAGATCAATTCCACGCGTTGGTGTAGTACGCGTATTTGGTGTATTACTAGAACCGGAGATGTATCTTTAGTGACATTTTAGAGCTTTTGGACCCCGTGCCGTACGGAGAAGGGGGGGGGGGGGAGTATATAGAACTTAATTAAACCTTAAATATTTGGTAGAGATCAATTCAACGCGTGTATTACTAGAAATGGAGATGTATCTTTAGTGACATTTTAGAGCTTTTGGACCCCGTGCCGTACGGAGAAGGGGGGGGGGGAGTATACAGAACTTAATTCAACCTTAAATATTTGGAAGAGATCAATTCCACGCGTGTATTAGAACAGGAGATGTATCTTTAGTGACATTTTAGAGCATGTTATACCCCGTGCCGTACCGAGAAGGGGGGTGGGAGCCCGGGTGGGAGCCCGGGTGGGAGTATACAGAACTTAATTTAACCTTAAATATTTGGTAGAGATCAATTCCACGCGTGTATTACTAGAACCGGAGATGTATCTTTAGTGACATTTTAGAGCTTTTGGACCCCTTGCCGTATGGAGAAGGGGGGGGGGGGGGGGGGGGAGTATACAATTCAACCTTAAATACTTGGTAGAGATCAATTCCACGCGTGTATTACTAGAACCGGAGATGTATCTTTAGTGACATTTTAGAGCTTTTGGACCCCGTGTCGTACGTGGAAGGATAGTATACAGAACTTAATTCAACCTTAAATATTTGGTTGAGATAAATTCCACGCGTGTATTACTAGAACCGGAGATGTATCATTAGTGACATTTTAGTGCTTTTGGACCCCGTGCCGTGCGGGGAAGGGGGGGGGGGGGGGAGTACACAGAACTTAATTCAACCTTTAATATTTGGTAGGGATAAATTCCACGCGTGTATTACTAGAACCGGAGATGTATCTTTAGTGACATTTTAGAGCTTTTTTTTTGGGGGGGGGGGGGGGGGGGGTAGTGGGGAGATCAATTCCACGCGTGTATTACTAGAACCGGGGATGTATCTTTAGTGACATTTTAGAGCTTTTGGACCCCTTGCCGTACGGAGAAGGGGGAGTATACAATTCAACCTTAAATATTTGGTAGAGATCAATTCCACGCGTGTATTACTAGAACCGGAGATGTATCTTTAGTGACATTTTAGAGCTTTTGGACCCCTTGCCGTATGGAGAAGGGGGGGGGGGGGGAGTATACAATTCAACCTTAAATACTTGGTAGAGATCAATTCCACGCGTGTATTACTAGAACCGGAGATGTATCTTTAGTGACATTTTAGAGCTTTTGGACCCCGTGTCGTACGTGGAAGGATAGTATACAGAACTTAATTCAACCTTAAATATTTGGTAGAGATCAATTCCACGCGTGTATTACTATAACCGGAGATGTATCTTTAGTGACATTTTAGAGCTTTTGGACCCCTTGCCGTACGGAGAAGGGGGGGGGGGGGGGGGGGGAGTATACAATTAAACCTTAAATATTTGGTAGAGATCAATTCCACGCGTGTATTACTAGAACTGGAGTTGTATCTTTAGTGACATTTTAGAGCTTTTGGACCCCGTGCCGTACGTGGAAGGATAGTATACAGAACTTAATTAAACCTTAAATATTTGGTAGAGATCAATTCCACGCGTGTATTACTAGAACCGGAGACGTACGGTATCTTTAGTGACATTTTAGAGCTTTTGGACCCCATGCCGTACGGAGAAGGGGGGGGGGGGGGAGTATACAGAACTTAATTGAACCTTAAATATTTGGTAGAGATCAATTCCACGCGTGTATTACTAGAACCGGAGATGTATCTTTAGTGACATTTTAGAGCTTTTGGACCCCTTGCCGTACGGAGAAGGGGGGAGGGGGGGGGGTATACAATTCAACCTTAAATATTTGGTGGAGATCAATTCCACGCGGTGGTGTATTACGCGTATTTGGTGTATTACTAGAACCGGAGATGTATCTTTAGTGACATTTTAGAGCTTTTGGACCCCGTGCCGTACGGAGAAGGGGGGGGGGGGGGGAGTATACAGAACTTAATTCAACCTTAAATATTTGATAGAGATCAAGTCGACTCGTGTATTACTAGAACCGGAGATGTATCTACCGGGTGGTTCAAAAAAAAGTTGACCCAAGTTCAAGGTAACTTTTCAACTACATTTTATAGTTTCAGAGAATTTGTGTTTGCTTAGTCTTGATCAGCAGTAAGTTTTGAAATTATCCTGAACAAATGGTAAATTTAGCTTGGTTGGTTTTTCAGATATGGTTCATTATAGAGAGCATGCACAATACTGCCTTGTCCACGAGAGCATCCTTTAGTAGAGATAGAATGCACAAAGTGGACTTACACACGATTGGTCACAAATTATGAAAAAGGAGAAAAAGAAAAAAAGGAGACATCTGAAACATCTGTGTGGTGCATGACATTACCTATACATACGTACCTACGTTTCTTTGTTGAATGTGAATGGCACATAAGCATAGAGATTTGGATACTTTGTCTGGGCGGGCTTTTCAATTCTGAATCTAGAGCATGCTGTTTTGTTGAAGACAAAAACTAAAAGACGCTCTCGTGGACAAATCAGTTTTGTGCATGCTTTCTGTAATGAACCATATCTGAAGAACCAAACAAGCTAAACGCGCCATTTATTCAGGATAGTTTCAAAACTTACTGCTGATCACGACCAAGTAGGGGGGGGGGGGGGGGGGGGGGGAGTATACAGAACTTAATTCAACCTTAAATATTTGGTAGAGATCAATTCCACGCGAGTATTACTAGAACCGGAGATGTATCTTTAGTGACATTTTAGAGCTTTTGGACCCCTTGCCATACGGAGAAGGGGGGAGTATACAATTCAACCTTAAATATTTAGTTGAGATCAATTCCACGCGTGTATTACTAGAACCGGAGATGTATCTTTAGTGATATTTTAGAGGTTTTGGACCCCATGCCGTACGGAGAAGGGGGGGGGGGGGGTAGTAGTATACAGAACTTAATTCAACCTTAAATATTTGGTAGAGATCAATTCCACGCGAGTATTACTAGAACCGGAGATGTATCTTTAGTGACATTTTAGAGCTTTTGGACCCCTTGCCGTACGGAGAAGGGGGGGGGGGGGGGGAGTATAAATTCAACCTTAAATAGTTGGTAGAGATCAATTCCACGCGTGTATTACTACAACCGGGAGATGTATCTTTAGTGATATTTTAGAGGTTTTGGACCCCATGCCGTACGGAGAAGGGGGGGGGGGGGGGGGGGGGGGGAGTATACAGAACTTAATTCAACCTTAAATATTTGGTAGAGATCAATTCCACGCGAGTATTACTAGAACCGGAGATGTATCTTTAGTGACATTTTAGAGCTTTTGGACCCCTTGCCGTACGGAGAAGGGGGGGGGGGGAGTATAAATTCAACCTTAAATAGTTGGTAGAGATCAATTCCACGCGTGTATTACTACAACCGGGAGATGTATCTTTAGTGACATTTTAGAGCTTTTGGACCCCGTGCCGTACGGAGAAGGGGCGGGGGGAGTATACAGAACTTAATTCAACCTTAAATATTTGGTAGAAATCAATTCCACGCGTGTATTACTAGAAATGGAGATGTATCTTTAGTGACATTTTAGAGCTTTTGGACCCCGTGCCGTACGGAGAAGGGGGGGGGGGGGGGGGGGGGGGTGGGGGAGTATACAATTCAACCTTAAATACTTGGTAGAGATCAATTCCACGCGTGTATTACTAGAACCGGAGATGTATCTTTAGTGACATTTTTTGAGCTTTTGGACCCCGTGTCGTACGTGGAAGGATAGTATATAGAACTTAATTCAACCTTAAATATTTGGTAAAGATAAATTCCACGCGTGTATTACTAGAACCGGAGATGTATCATTAGTGACATTTTAGGTCTTTTGGACCCCGTGCCGTGCGGGGAAGGGGGGGGGGGAGTATACAGAACTTAATTCAACCTTAAATATTTGGTAGAGATAAATTCCACGCGTGTATTACAAGAGCCGGAGATGTATCTTTAGTGACATTTTAGAGCTTTTTTTGGGGGGGGGGGGGGGGGAGTGGGGAGATCAATTCCACGCGTGTATTACTAGAACCGGGGATGTATCTTTTGGACCCCGTGCCGTACGGAGAAGGGGGGGGGGGGTATACAATTCAACCTTAAATACTTGGTAGAGATCAATTCCACGCGTGTATTACTAGAACCGGAGATGTATCTTTAGTGACATTTTTTGAGCTTTTGGACCCCGTGTCGTACGTGGAAGGATAGTATACAGAACTTAATTCAACCTTAAATATTTGGTAGAGATAAATTCCACGCGTGTATTACTAGAGCCGGAGATGTATCTTTAGTGACATTTTAGAGCTTTTTGTTGGGGGGGGGGGGGGGGGGGGGGAGTGGGGAGATCAATTCCACGCGTGTATTACTAGAACCGGGGATGTATCTTTAGTGACATTTTTGAGCTTTTGGACCCCGTGCCGTACGGAGAAGGGGGGGGGGGGGAGTATACAGAACTTAATTCAACCTTAAATATTTGATAGAGATCAATTCCACGCATGTATTACTAGAACCGGAGATGTATCTATAGTAACATTTTAGAGCTTTTGGACCCCGTGCCGTAGGGCCTACGGAGAAGGGGGGGGGGGGGGAATATACAGAACTTAATTCAACCTTAAATATTTGGTAGAGATCAATTCCACGCGTGTATTAGAACAGGAGATGTATCTTTAGTGACATTTTAGAGCATTTTATACCCCGTGCCGTACCGAGAAGGGGGTGGGAGCCCGGGTGGGAGTATACAGAACTTATAAATTCCACGCGTGTATTACTAGAACCGGAGATGTATCTTTAGTGACATTTTAGAGCTTTTGGACCCCGTGCCGTACGGAGAAGGGGGGGGGGGGGGGGGGGGTATACAGAACTTAATTCAACCTTAAATATTTGGTAGAGATCAATTCCACGCGTGCATTACTAGAACCGGAGATGTATCTTTAGTGACATTTTAGGGCTTTTGGACCCCGTGCCGTACGTGGAAGGATAGTATACAGAACTTAATTCAACCTTAAATATATTTTGGTAGAGATAATTCCACGCGTGTATTACTAGAACCGGAGATGTATCTTTAGTGATATTTTAGAGATGTTGGACCCCATGCCGTACGGAGAAGGGGGGGGGGGGGAGTATACAGAACTTAATTCAACCTTAAATATTTGGTAGAGATCAATTCCACGCGTGTATTACTAGAAATGGAGATGTATCTTTAGTGACATTTTAGAGCTTTTGGACCCCGTGCCGTACGGAGAAGGGGGGGGGGGGAGTATACAGAACTTAATTCAACCTTAAATATTTGGTAGAGATCAATTCCACGCGAGTATTACTAGAACCGGAGATGTATCTTTAGTGACATTTTAGAGCTTTTGGACCCCTTGCCGTACGGAGAAGGGGGGGGGGGGGAGTATAAATTCAACCTTAAATAGTTGGTAGAGATCAATTCCACGCGTGTATTACTACAACCGGGAGATGTATTTTTAGTGACATTTTAGAGCTTTTGGACCCCGTGCCGTACGGAGAAGGGGCGGGGGGAGTATACAGAACTTAATTCAACCTTAAATATTTGGTAGAAATCAATTCCACGCGTGTATTACTAGAAATGAAGATGTATCTTTAGTGACATTTTAGAGCTTTTGGACCCCGTGCCGTACGGAGAAGGGGGGGGGGGGAGTATACAATTCAACCTTAAATACTTGGTAGAGATCAATTCCACGCGTGTATTACTAGAACCGGAGATGTATCTTTAGTGACATTTTTTGAGCTTTTGGACCCCGTGTCGTACGTGGAAGGATAGTATACAGAACTTAATTCAACCTTAAATATTTGGTAAAGATAAATTCCACGCGTGTATTACTAGAACCGGAGATGTATCATTAGTGACATTTTAGGTCTTTTGGACCCCGTGCCGTGCGGGGAAGGGGGGGGGGGGAGTATACAGAACTTAATTCAACCTTAAATATTTGGTAGAGATAAATTCCACGCGTGTATTACTAGAGCCGGAGATGTATCTTTAGTGACATTTTAGAGCTTTTTTTTGGGGGGGGGGGGGGGGTGGGGAGATCAATTCCACGCGTGTATTACTAGAACCGGGGATGTATCTTTAGTGACATTTTAGAGCTTTTGGACCCCGTGCCGTACGGAGAAGGGGGGGGGGGGGGAGTATACAATTCAACCTTGTATCATTAGTGACATTTTAGGTCTTTTGGACCCCGTGCCGTGCGGGGAAGGGGGGAGGGGGAGTATACAGAACTTAATTCAACCTTAAATATTTGGTAGAGATAAATTCCACGCGTGTATTACTAGAGCCGGAGATGTATCTTTAGTGACATTTTAGAGCTTTTTGTTGGGGGGGGGGGGGGGGGGGGAGTGGGGAGATCAATTCCACGCGTGTATTACTAGAACCGGGGATGTATCTTTAGTGACATTTTAGAGCTTTTGGACCCCGTGCCGTACGGAGAAGGGGGGGGGGGGAGTATACAGAACTTAATTCAACCTTAAATATTTGATAGAGATCAATTCCACGCATGTATTACTAGAACCGGAGATGTATCTATAGTAACATTTTAGAGCTTTTGGACCCCGTGCCGTAGGGCCTACGGAGAAGGGGGGGGGGGGGGGGGTGGAATATACAGAACTTAATTCAACCTTAAATATTTGGTAGAGATCAATTCCACGCGTGTATTAGAACAGGAGATGTATCTTTAGTGACATTTTAGAGCATTTTATACCCCGTGCCGTACCGAGAAGGGGGTGGGAGCCCGGATGGGAGTATACAGAACTTATAAATTCCACGCGTGTATTACTAGAACCGGAGATGTATCTTTAGTGACATTTTAGAGCTTTTGGACCCCGTGCCGTACGGAGAAGGGGGGGGGGGGGGGGGGTATACAGAACTTAATTCAACCTTAAATATTTGGTAGAGATCAATTCCACGCGTGCATTACTAGAACCGGAGATGTATCTTTAGCTACATTTAAGGGCTTTTGGACCCCGTGCCGTACGTGGAAGGATAGTATACAGAACTTAATTCAACCTTAAATATATTTTGGTAGAGATAATTCCACGCGTGTATTACTAGAACCGGAGATGTATCTTTAGTGATATTTTAGAGATTTTGGACCCCATGCCGTACGGAGAAGGGGGGGGGGGGGGGAGTATACAGAACTTAATTCAACCTTAAATATTTGGTAGAGATCAATTCCACGCGTGTATTACTAGAAATGGAGATGTATCTTTAGTGACATTTTAGAGCTTTTGGACCCCGTGCCGTACGGAGAAGGGGGGGGGGGGGAGTATACAGAACTTAATTCAACCTTAAATATTTGGTAGAGATCAATTCCACGCGAGTATTACTAGAACCGGAGATGTATCTTTAGTGACATTTTAGAGCTTTTGGACCCCATGCCGTACGGAGAAGGGGGGGGGGGGGGGGGGGGGGAGTATACAGAACTTAATTCAACCTTAAATATTTGGTAGAGATCAATTCCACGCGAGTATTACTAGAACCGGAGATGTATCTTTAGTGACATTTTAGAGCTTTTGGACCCCTTGCCATACGGAGAAGGGGGGAGTATACAATTCAACCTTAAATATTTGGTTGAGATCAATTCCACGCGTGTATTACTAGAACCGGAGATGTATCTTTAGTGATATTTTAGAGCTTTTGGACCCCATGCCGTACGGAGAAGGGGGGGGGGGGAGTATACAGAACTTAATTCAACCTTAAATATTTGGTAGAGATCAATTCCACGCGAGTATTACTAGAACCGGAGATGTATCTTTAGTGACATTTTAGAGCTTTTGGACCCCTTGCCGTACGGAGAAGGGGGGGGGGGGAGTATAAATTCAACCTTAAATAGTTGGTAGAGATCAATTCCACGCGTGTATTACTACAACCGGGAGATGTATCTTTAGTGACATTTTAGAGCTTTTGGACCCCGTGCCGTACGGAGAAGGGGCGGGGGGAGTATACAGAACTTAATTCAACCTTAAATATTTGGTAGAAATCAATTCCACGCGTGTATTACTAGAAATGGAGATGTATCTTTAGTGACATTTTAGAGCTTTTGGACCCCGTGCCGTACGGAGAAGGGGGGGGGGGGGGGGGGGGGGGGGGGAGTATACAGAACTTAATTCAACCTTAAATATTTGGTAGAGATCAATTCCACGCGAGTATTACTAGAACCGGAGATGTATCTTTAGTGACATTTTAGAGCTTTTGGACCCCTTGCCGTACGGAGAAGGGGGGGGGGGGGGGGGGGGAGTATAAATTCAACCTTAAATAGTTGGTAGAGATCAATTCCACGCGTGTATTACTACAACCGGGAGATGTATCTTTAGTGACATTTTAGAGCTTTTGGACCCCGTGCCGTACGGAGAAGGGGCGGGGGGAGTATACAGAACTTAATTCAACCTTAAATACCGTTAAACTTCATCTATAAGCCCCCATTGACTAATAGTTAATAAGCTGAAAATAGATAAAAAGGTATGAGCGCCCTCTTTTGATCTACAGAAATTAGCACGAATGTGTTAAGTGTATTCGATATTCAATACTATAATGTTGTATTACTATCTAAATAATTTCATGGACAGACGAATTGCTCAATTGGTAAAGCGTCAACTTCAGTATCACGGGGTTGGTGGTTCGATTCTCAAATACACCCTTTGCAATTTCTTTTGAAATCCTAGTGATATAGAAATAATGAAACTTGAATGTACAATTATTACTCAATTATACAAGTTTTATTTTTATTTTTTAAAAAACAAGCGCATAATTAATTTGATTGTAAAAAGTAATGATCTTAATAGTCTAACCTTTTTATAAGCTAAAACACATTTATACTACAAATTAACTACAGCAAAATGTATTCATTGGCTTATTTTAAATGTTTCACACAGTAATCTTAAACGTTTCCTTCATCATGATTTAAGGGAGAATTATGATGATGCATATTAGGTTGGTAGATCAAGTTAAGCAACAAAATGAGTAACTATGCAAACCACTATAATCCTGGTCTCACAGGATTATAATTGAATGGCTATTATTAAATCAATTTATTTCCAATAAGATAGAGGGCCGTCCATTTATACCGACCCATCAATCATACATGTAGTTATAAAACAGTATCTGACATAGCAGTCCCGTTTAGATCAATTGGTAAAGCCGACGTTTGGGCTAGGACAATTGTGATCACAGGTTCCAGATGACAATACCTGGTTCGAATCTCACTTCAAGACTTCTTCTTTTGGAAAGTTTATAAATATTTACGGTGTATATCAAATTCTTAACTTTGTTTTTACCATGAATAAATAGTGAATCTATCTTTGTCTTTAATGTGGGTTTTCCCTCTTTTTTCTCTCTTTCTACTATTTTTAATTTTAATTTTAATGTTATCACAATCGTTTTTAGTACAAACATTTAAATCAATCTCAACGACTTAGTATTTTTGTAAAGACATTGGGGGGGGGGGGGGGGGGGGAGTATACAGAACTTAATTCAACCTTAAATATTTGATAGAGATCAATTCCACGCGTGTATTACTAGAACCGGAGATGTATCTATAGTAACATTTTAGAGCTTTTGGACCCCATGCCGTACGGAGAAGGGGGGGGGGGGGGGGGGGGGGATATACAGAACTTAATTCAACCTTAAATATTTGGTAGAGATCAATTCCACGCGTGTATTACTAGAACCGGAGATGTATCTATAGTAACATTTTAGAGCATGTTATACCCCGTGCCGTACCGAGAAGGGGGTGGGAGCCCGGGTGGGAGTATACAGAACTTAATTTAACCTTAAATATTTGGTAGAGATCAATTCCACGCGTGTATTACTAGAACCGGAGATGTATCTTTAGTGACATTTTAGAGCTTTTGGACCCCTTGCCGTACGGAGAAGGGGGGGGGGGGTATACAATTCAACCTTAAATATTTGGTAGAGATCAATTCCACGCGTGTATTACTAGAACCGGGATGTATCTTTAGTTACATTTTAGAGCTTTTGGACCCTGTGCCGTACGGAGAAGGGGGGGGGGGGGGAAGTATACAGAACTTAATTCAACCTTAAATATTTGGTAGAGATCAATTCCACGCGTGTATTACTATAACCGGAGATGTATCTTTAGTGACATTTTAGAGCTTTTGGACCCCTTGGCGTACGGAGAAGGGGGGGGGGGGGGGGGGAGTATACCGAACTTAATTCAACCTTAAATATTTGGTAGAGATCAATTCCACGCGTGTATTACTAGAACCGGAGATGTATCATTAGTGACATTTTAGTGCTTTTGGACCCCGTGCCGTGCGGGGAAGGGGGGGGGGGGAGTATACAGAACTTAATTCAACCTTACATATTTGGTAGAGATCAATTCCACGAGTGTATTACTAGAACCGGAGATGTATCTTTAGTGACATTTTAGAGCTTTTGGACCCCTTGCCGTACGGAGAAGGGGGGGGGGGGGGGAGTATACAATTCAACCTTAAATATTTGGTAGAGATCAATTCCACGCGTGTATTACTAGAACTGAAGTTGTATCTTTAGTGACATTTTAGAGCTTTTGGACCCCGTGCCGTACGTGGAAGGATAGTATACAGAACTTAATTCAACCTTAAATATTTGGTAGAGATCAATTCCACGCGAGTATTACTAGAACCGGAGATGTATCTTTAGTGACATTTTAGAGCTTTTGGACCCCTTGCCGTATGGAGAAGGGGGGGGGGGGGAGTATAAATTCAACCTTAAATAGTTGGTAGAGATCAATTCCACGCGTGTATTACTACAACCGGGAGATGTATCTTTAGTGACATTTTAG
This sequence comes from Ophiura sarsii, assembly GCA_035610835.1. Classification (NCBI taxonomy): domain Eukaryota; kingdom Metazoa; phylum Echinodermata; class Ophiuroidea; order Amphilepidida; family Ophiuridae; genus Ophiura; species Ophiura sarsii. The sequence goes on from CM069457.1 coordinate 28,174,344, forward strand.
AGCTTTTGGACCCCGTGCCGTACGGAGAAGGGGCGGGGGGAGTATACAGAACTTAATTCAACCTTAAATATTTGGTAGAAATCAATTCCACGCGTGTATTACTAGAAATGGAGATGTATCTTTAGTGACATTTTAGAGCTTTTGGACCCCGTGCCGTACGGAGAAGGGGGGGGGGGGGGGGGGGAGTATACAATTCAACCTTAAATACTTGGTAGAGATCAATTCCACGCGTGTATTACTAGAACCGGAGATGTATCTTTAGTGACATTTTTTGAGCTTTTGGACCCCGTATCGTACGTGGAAGGATAGTATACAGAACTTAATTCAACCTTAAATATTTGGTAAAGATAAATTCCACGCGTGTATTACTAGAACCGGAGATGTATCATTAGTGACATTTTAGAGCTTTTGGACCCCGTGCCGTGCGGGGAAGGGGGGGGGGGGGAGTATACAGAACTTAATTCAACCTTAAATATTTGGTAGAGATAAATTCCACGCGTGTATTACTAGAGCCGGAGATGTATCTTTAGTGACATTTTAGAGCTTTTTTTTTGGGGGGGGGGGGGGGGGGAGTGGGGAGATCAATTCCACGCGTGTATTACTAGAACCGGGGATGTATCTTTAGTGACATTTTAGAGCTTTTGGACCCCGTGCCGTACGGAGAAGGGGGGGGAGTATACAATTCAACCTTAAATACTTGGTAGAGATCAATTCCACGCGTGTATTACTAGAACCGGAGATGTATCTTTAGTGACTTTTTTTGAGCTTTTGGACCCCGTGTCGTACGTGGAAGGATAGTATACAGAACTTAATTCAACCTTAAATATTTGGTAGAGATAAATTCCACGCGTGTATTACTAGAACCGGAGATGTATCATTAGTGACATTTTAGGTCTTTTGGACCCCGTGCCGTGCGGGGAAGGGGGGGGGGGAGTATACAGAACTTAATTCAACCTTAAATATTTGGTAGAGATAAATTCCACGCGTGTATTACTAGAGCCGGAGATGTATCTTTAGTGACATTTTAGAGCTTTTTGTTGGGGGGGGGGGGGGGGGGGGGTGGGGAGATCAATTCCACGCGTGTATTACTAGAACCGGGGATGTATCTTTAGTGACATTTTAGAGCTTTTGGACCCCGTGCCGTACGGAGAAGGGGGGGGGGGGGGGGGGGGGGAGTATACAGAACTTAATTCAACCTTAAATATTTGATAGAGATCAATTCCACGCATGTATTACTAGAACCGGAGATGTATCTATAGTAACATTTTAGAGCTTTTGGACCCCGTGCCGTAGGGCCTACGGAGAAGGGGGGGGGGGATATACAGAACTTAATTCAACCTTAGATATTTGGTAGAGATCAATTCCACGCGTGTATTAGAACAGGAGATGTATCTTTAGTGACATTTTAGAGCATTTTATACCCCGTGCCGTACCGAGAAGGGGGTGGGAGCCCGGGTGGGAGTATACAGAACTTATAAATTCCACGCGTGTATTACTAGAACCGGAGATGTATCTTTAGTGACATTTTAGAGCTTTTGGACCCCGTGCCGTACGGAGAAGGGGGGGGGGGGGGTATACAGAACTTAATTCAACCTTAAATATTTGGTAGAGATCAATTCCACGCGTGCATTACTAGAACCGGAGATGTATCTTTAGTGACATTTTAGGGCTTTTGGACCCCGTGCCGTACGTGGAAGGATAGTATACAGAACTTAATTCAACCTTAAATATATTTTGGTAGAGATAATTCCACGCGTGTATTACTAGAACCGGAGATGTATCTTTAGTGATATTTTAGAGATTTTGGACCCCATGCCGTACGGAGAAGGGGGGGGGGGGAGTATACAGAACTTAATTCAACCTTAAATATTTGGTAGAGATCAATTCCACGCGTGTATTACTAGAAATGGAGATGTATCTTTAGTGACATTTTAGAGCTTTTGGACCCCGTGCCGTACGGAGAAGGGGGGGGGGGGGGGAGTATACAGAACTTAATTCAACCTTAAATATTTGGTAGAGATCAATTCCACGCGAGTATTACTAGAACCGGAGATGTATCTTTAGTGACATTTTAGAGCTTTTGGACCCCATGCCGTACGGAGAAGGGGGGGGGGGGGGGAGTATACAGAACTTAATTCAACCTTAAATATTTGGTAGAGATCAATTCCACGCGAGTATTACTAGAACCGGAGATGTATCTTTAGTGACATTTTAGAGCTTTTGGACCCCTTGCCATACGGAGAAGGGGGGAGTATACAATTCAACCTTAAATATTTGGTTGAGATCAATTCCACGCGTGTATTACTAGAACCGGAGATGTATCTTTAGTGATATTTTAGAGCTTTTGGACCCCATGCCGTACGGAGAAGGGGGGGGGGGGGGAGTATACAGAACTTAATTCAACCTTAAATATTTGGTAGAGATCAATTCCACGCGAGTATTACTAGAACCGGAGATGTATCTTTAGTGACATTTTAGAGCTTTTGGACCCCTTGCCGTACGGAGAAGGGGGGGGGGGGGGAGTATAAATTCAACCTTAAATAGTTGGTAGAGATCATTCACGCGTGTATTACTACAACCGGGATATGTATCTTTAGTGACATTTTAGAGCTTTTGGACCCCGTGCCGTACGGAGAAGGGGCGGGGGGAGTATACAGAACTTAATTCAACCTTAAATACCGTTAAACTTCATCTATAAGCCCCCATTGACTAATAGTTAATAAGCTGAAAATAGATAAAAAGGTATGAGCGCCCTCTTTTGATCTACAGAAATTAGCACGAATGTGTTAAGTGTATTCGATATTCAATACTATAATGTTGTATTACTATCTAAATAATTTCATGGACAGACGAATTGCTCAATTGGTAAAGCGTCAACTTCAGTATCACGGGGTTGGTGGTTCGATTCTCAAATACACCCTTTGCAATTTCTTTTGAAATCCTAGTGATATAGAAATAATGAAACTTGAATGTACAATTATTACTCAATTATACAAGTTTTATTTTTATTTTTTAAAAAACAAGCGCATAATTAATTTGATTGTAAAAAGTAATGATCTTAATAGTCTAACCTTTTTATAAGCTAAAACACATTTATACTACAAATTAACTACAGCAAAATGTATTCATTGGCTTATTTTAAATGTTTCACACAGTAATCTTAAACGTTTCCTTCATCATGATTTAAGGGAGAATTATGATGATGCATATTAGGTTGGTAGATCAAGTTAAGCAACAAAATGAGTAACTATGCAAACCACTATAATCCTGGTCTCACAGGATTATAATTGAATGGCTATTATTAAATCAATTTATTTCCAATAAGATAGAGGGCCGTCCATTTATACCGACCCATCAATCATACATGTAGTTATAAAACAGTATCTGACATAGCAGTCCGTTTAGATCAATTGGTAAAGCCGACGTTTGGGCTAGGACAATTGTGATCACAGGTTCCAGATGACAATACCTGGTTCGAATCTCACTTCAAGACTTCTCTTTGGAAAGTTTATAAATATTTACGGTGTATATCAAATTCTTAACTTTGTTTTTACCATGAATAAATAGTGAATCTATCTTTGTCTTTAATGTGGGTTTCTTTTTCTCTCTTTCTACTATTTTTATTTTTAATTTTAATGTATCACAATCGTTTTTAAATAGTACAAACATTTAAATCAATCTCAACGACTTAGTATTTTTGTAAAGACATGGGGGGGGGGGGGGGGGGGGGGGGGAGTATACAGAACTAATTCAACCTTAAATATTTGATAGAGATCAATTCCACGGTGTATTACTAGAACCGGAGATGTATCTATAGTAACATTTTAGAGCTTTTGGACCCCATGCCGTACGGAGAAGGGGGGGGGGGGGGGGGGATATACAGAACTTAATTCAACCTTAAATATTTGGTAGAGATCAATTCCACGCGTGTATTACTAGAACGGAGATGTATCTATAGTAACATTTTTAGAGCATGTTATACCCGTGCCGTACCGAGAGGTGGTGGGAGCCCGGGTGGGAGTATACAGAACTTATTTAACCTTAAATATTTGGTAGAGATCAATTCCACGCGTGTATTACTAGAACCGGAGATGTATCTTTAGTGACATTTTAGAGATTTTGGACCCTGTGCCGTACGGAGATGGGGGGGGGGGGGGGGGGGGGGTGAGTATACAGAACTTAATTCAACCTTAAATATATGGTAGAGATCAATTCCACGCGTGTATTACTATAACCGGAGATGTATCTTTAGTGACAATTTTAGAGCTTTTTGGACCCCTTGGCGTACGGAGAAGGGGGGGGGGAGTATACCGAACTTAATTCAACCTTAAATATTTGGTAGAGATCAATCCACGCGTGTATTACTAGAACCGGAGATGTATCATTAGTAACATTTTAGTGCTTTTGGACCCCTTGCCGTACGGAGAAGGGGGGGGGGGAGTATACAATTCAACTTAAATATTTGGTAGAGATCAATTCCACGCGTGTATTACTAGAAATGAAGTTGTATCTTTAGTGACATTTTAGAGCTTTTGGACCCCGTGCCGTACGTGGAAGGATAGTATACAAAATTTAATTCAACCTTAAATATTTGGTAGAGATCAATTCCACGCGTGTATTACTAGAACCGGAGATGTATCTTTAGTGACATTTTAGAGCTTTTGGACCCCATGCCGTACGGAGAGGGGGGGGGGGGGAGTATACAGAACTTAATTCAACCTTAAATATTTGGTAGAGATCAATTCCACGCGTGTATTACTAGAACCGGAGATGTATCTTTAGTGACATTTTAGAGCTTTTGGACCCCTTGCCGTATGGAGAAGGGGGGGGGGGGGAGTATACAATTCAACCTTAAATATTTGGTGGAGATCAATTCCACGCGTTGGTGTATTACGCGTATTTGGTGTATTACTAGAACCGGAGATGTATTTTTAGTGACATTTTAGAGCTTTTGGACCCCGTGCCGTACGGAGAAGGGAGGGGCATGGGGGGGGGGGGGCATGGGGGGGGGGGCATGGGGGGCATGGGGGGGGGGCATGGGGGGGCATGGGGGGCATGGGGGGGGGGAGTATACAGAACTTATTCAACCTTAAATATTTGATAGAGATCAATTCCACGCGTGTATTACTAGAACCGGAGATGTATCTATAGTAACATTTTAGAGCTTTTGGACCCCGTGCCGTACGAGAAGGGGGGGGGGGGGGATATACAGAACTTAAATCAACCTTAAATATTTGGTAGAGATCAATTCCACGCGTGTATTAGAACAGGAGATGTATCTTTAGTGACATTTTAGAGCATTTTATACCCCGTGCAGTACCGAGAAGGGGGTGGGAGCCCGGGTGGGAGTATACAGAACTTAGTTTAACCTTAAATAGTTGGTAGAGATTAATTCCACGCGTGTATTACTAGAACCGGAGATGTATCTTAGTGACATTTTAGAGCTTTTGAACCCCTTGCCGTACGGAGAAGGAGGTGGGGGGGGGTATACAATTCAACCTTAAATTTTTGGTAGAGATCAATTCCACTCGTGTATTACTAGAACCGGGGATGTATCTTTAGTGACATTTTAGAGCTTTTGGACCCCGTGCCGTACGAGAAGGGGGGGGGGGGGAGTATACAGAACTTAATTCAACCTAAATATTTGATAGAGATCAAGTCGACTCGTGTATTACTAGAACCGGAAATGTATCTATAGTAACATTTAGAGCTTTTGGACCCCGTGCCGTACGGAGAAGGGGGGGGGGGGGATATATAGAACTTAATTCAACCTTAAATATTTGGTAGAGATCAATTCCACGCGTGTAATAGAATAGGAGATGTATCTTTAGTGACATTTTAGAGCATTTTATACCCCGTGCCGTACCGAGAAGGGGTGGGAGCCCGGGTGGGAGTATACAGAACTTAATTTAACCTTAAATAGTTAGTAGAGATCAATTCCACGCGTGTATTACTAGAACCGGAGATGTATCTTTAGTGACATTTTAGAGCTTTTGGACCCCTTGCCGTACGGAGAAGGGGGGGGGGGGGGGGTATACAAATCAACCTTAAATATTTGGTAGAGATCAATTTCTGCCCCACCACGACAGAAGGAAGTATGGGACAATTTGAATTTGTTGATATATAATGAAATAACTATTTTTATATATTTTTTCAAACAATTAATTACATTTGTTTTACTATTAAACAAACGTTATTAATTATTTGAAAACATATAAAAAATCCACAAAAATAGTTATTTCACAAATATCAACAAATTCAAATTGTCCCATACTTCCTTCTGTCGTGGTGGGGCAGTATTCACGCGTGTATTACTAGAACCGGGGATGTATCTTTAGTGACATTTAGAGCTTTTGGACCCCGTGGCCGTACGGAAAAGGGGGGGGGGGAGTATACAGAACTTAATTCAACCTTAAATATTTGGTAGAGATCAATTCCACGCGTGTATTACTAGAACCGGAGATGTATCTTTAGTGACATTGTAGAGCTTTTGGACCCCTTGCCGTACGGAGAAGGGGGGGGGGGGGGGGGGGGGGGGGGAGTATACCGAATTCCACGCGTGTATTACTAGAACCGGAGATGTATCATTAGTGACATTTTAGTGCTTTTGGACCCCGTGCCGTGCGGGGAGGGGGGGGGGGAGTATACAGAACTTAATTTAACCTTAAATATTGGTAGAGATCAATTCCACGCGTGTATTACTAGAACCGAAGATGTATCTTCAGTGACATTTTAGCGCTTTTGGACCCGTGCCGTACGGAGAAGGGGGGGGGGGGCATGGGGGGGGGGGGGGGAGTATACAGAACTTAATTCAACCTTAAATATTTGATAGAGATCAATTCACGCGTGTATTACTAGAACGGAGATGTATCTATAGTAACATTTTAGAGCTTTTGGACCCCATGCCGTACGGCGAAGGGGGGGGGGGGGGGGATATACAGAACTTAATTCAACCTTAAATATTTGGTAGAGATCAATTCCACGCGTGTATTACTAGAACCGGAGATGTATCTATAGTAACATTTTAGAGCATGTTAACCCCGTGCCGTACCGAGAAGGGGGTGGGAGCCCGGGTGGGAGTATACAGACTTAATTTACCTTAAATATTTGATAGAGATCAATTCCACGCGTGTATTACTAGAACCGGAGATGTATCTATAGTAACATTTTAGAGCTTTTGGACCCCGTGCCGTACGGAGAAGGGGGGGGGGGGGGGGGGGGGGGATATACAGAACTGGAGAAGGGGGGGGGGGGGGGGGGGGGGGGATATACAGAACTTAAATCAACCTTAAATATTTGGTAGAGATCAATTCCACGCGTGTATTAGAACAGGAGATGTATCTTTAGTGACATTTTAGAGCATTTTATACCCGTGCCGTACCGAAAAGGGGGTGGGAGCACGGGTGGGAGTATACAGAACTTAATTTAACCTTAAATAGTTGGTAGAGATTAATTCCACGCGTGTATTACTAGAACCGGAGATGTATCTTTAGTGACATTTTAGAGCTTTTGAACCCCTTGCCGTACGGAGAAGGAGGTGGGGGGGGGAGTATACAGAACTTAATTCAACCTTAAATATTTGGTAGAGATCAAGTCGACTCGTGTATTACTAGAACCTAACATTTTAGAGCTTTTGGACCCCGTGCCGTACGGAGAAGGGGGGGGGGGGGGTATACCGAATTCCACGCGTGTATTACTAGAACCGGAGATGTATCATTAGTGACATTTTAGTGCTTTTGGACCCCGTGCCGTGCGGGGAGGGGGGGGGGGGGGAGTATACAGAACTTAATTCAACCTTAAATATTTGGTAGAGATCAATTCCACGAGTGTATTACTAGAACCGGAGATGTATCTTTAGTGACATTTTAGAGCTTTTGGACCCCTTGCCGTACGGAGAAGGGGGGGGGGGGGGGGTATACAATTCAACCTTAAATATTTGGTAGAGATCAATTTCTGCCCCACCACGACAGAAGGAAGTATGGGACAATTTGAATTTGTTGATATATAATGAAATAACTATTTTTATATATTTTTTCAAACAATTAATTACATTTGTTTTACTATTAAACAAACGTTATTAATTATATGAAAACATATAAAAAATCCACAAAAATAGTTATTTCACCAAATATCAACAAATTCAAATTGTCCCATACTTCCTTCTGTCGTGGTGGGGCAGTAATTCCACGCGTGTATTACTAGAACCGGGGATGTATCTTTAGTGACATTTTAGAGCTTTTGGACCCCGTGCCGTACGGAAAAGGGGGGGGGGGGGAGTATACAGAACTTAATTCAACCTTAAATATTTGGTAGAGATCAATTCCACGCGTGTATTACTAGAACCGGAGATGTATCTTTAGTGACATTTTAGAGCTTTTTGACCCCTTGCCGTACGGAGAAGGGGGAGTATACAATTCATCCTTAAATATTTGGTAGAGATCAATTCCACGCGTGAATTACTAGAACCGGAGATGTATCTTTAGTGACATTTTAGAGCTCTTGGACGCCTTGCCGTACGGAGAAGTGGGGGGTATACAATTCAACCTTAAATATTTGGTAGAGATCAATTCCACACGTGTATTACTAGAACCGGAGATGTATCTTTAGTGACATTTTAGAGCTTTTGGACCCCGTGTCGTACGTGGAAGGATAGTATACAGAACTTAATTCAACCTTAAATATTTGGTAGATATAAATTCCACGCGTGTATTACTAGAACCAACCGGAGATGTATCTTTAGTGATATTTTAGAGCTTTTGGACCCCATGCCGTACGGAGAAGGGGGGGGGGGGGGAGTATACAGAACTTAATTCAACCTTAAATATTTGGTAGAAATCAATTCCACGCGTGTATTACTAGAATTGGAGATGTATCTTTAGTGACATTTTAGAGCTTTTGGACCCCGTGCCGTACAGAGAAAGGGGGGGGGGGAGTATACAGAACTTAATTCAACCTTAAATATTTGGTAGAGATCAATTCCACGCGAGTATTACTAGAACCGGAGATGTATCTTTAGTAACATTTTAGAGCTTTTGGACCCCATGCCGTACGGAGAAGGGGGGGGGGGGGAGTATACAGAACTTAATTCAACCTAAAATATTTGGTAGAGATCAATTCCACGCGTGTATTACTAGAAATGGAGATGTATCTTTAGTGACATTTTAGAGCTTTTGGACCCCGTGCCGTACGGAGAAGGGGGGGGGGGGGGGGGGGTATACAATTCAACCTTAAATATTTGGTAGAGATCAATTCCACGCGTGTATTACTAGAACCGGAGATGTATCTTTAGTGACATTTTAGAGCTTTTGGACCCCATGCCGTACGGAGAAGGGGGGGGGGGGGAGTATACAGAACTTAATTCAACCTAAAATATTTGGTATAGATCAATTCCACGCGTGTATTACTAGAAATGGAGATGTATCTTTAGTGACATTTCAGAGCTTTTGGACCCCGTGCCGTACGGAGAAGGGGGGGGGGGGGGGGTATACAATTCAACCTTAAATATTTGGTAGAGATCAATTCCACGCGTGTATTACTAGAACCGGGGAGGTATCTTTAGTGATATTTTAGAGCTTTTGGACCCCGTGCCGTACGGAGAAGGGGGGGGGGGGGGGGGGAGTATACAGAACTTAATTCAACCTTAAATATTTGGTAGAGATCAATTCCACGCGTGTATTACTAGAACCGGAGATGTATCTTTAATGACATTTTAGAGCTTTTTGACCCCTTGCCGTACGGAGAAGGGGGGGGGGGGGGGGGGGGGGGGAGTATACCGAACTTAATTCAACCTTAAATATTTGGTAGAGATCAATTCCACGCGTGTATTACTAGAACCGGAGATGTATCATTAGTGACATTTTAGAGCTCTTGGACGCCTTGCCGTACGGAGAAGGGGGAGTATACAATTCAACCTTAAATATTTGGTAGAGATCAATTCCACGCGTGAATTACTAGAACCGGAGATGTATCTTTAGTGACATTTTAGAGCTCTTGGACGCCTTGCCGTACGGAGAAGTTGGGGTATACAATTCAACCTTAAATATTTGGTAGAGATCAATTCCACACGTGTATTACTAGAACCGGAGATATATCTTTAGTGACATTTTAGAGCTTTTGGACCCCGTGTCGTACGTGGAAGGATAGTATACAGAACTTAATTCAACCTTAAATATTTGGTAGATATAAATTCCACGCGTGTATTACTAGAACCAACCGGAGATGTATCTTTAGTGATATTTTAGAGCTTTTGGACCCCATGCCGTACGGAGAAGGGGGGGGGGGGGGGGGGGGAGTATACAGAACTTAATTCAACCTTAAATATTTGGTAGAGATCAATTCCACGCGTGTATTACTAGAATTGGAGATGTATCTTTAGTGACATTTTAGAGCTTTTAGACCCCGTGCCGTACAGAGAAGGGGGGGGGGGGGGGGGGGGGGGGAGTATACAGAACTTAATTCAACCTTAAATATTTGGTAGAGATCAATTCCACGCGAGTATTACTAGAACCGGAGATGTATCTTTAGTAACATTTTAGAGCTTTTGGACCCCATGCCGTACGGAGAAGGGGGGGGGGGGGTATACAATTCAACCTTAAATATTTGGTAGAGATCAATTCCACGCGTGTATTACTAGAACCGGAGATGTACATGTATCTTTAGTGACATTTTAGAGCTCTTTGACGCCTTGCCGTACGGAGAAGGGGGAGTATACAATTCAACCTTAAATATTTGGTAGAGATCAATTCCACGCGTGTATTACTAGAACCGGAGATGTATCTTTAGTGACATTTTAGAGCTTTTGGACCCCGTGCCGTACGGAGAAGGGGGGCATGGGGGTGGGGGGGGGGGGGTATACAGAACTTAATTCAACCTTAAATATTTGATAGAGATCAATTCCACGCGTGTATTACTAGAACCGGAGATGTATCTATAGTAACATTTTAGAGCTTTTGGACCCCGTGCCGTACGGAGAAGGGGGGGGGGGGGTGGGGGGGATATACAGAACTTAATTCAACCTTAAATATATGGTAGAGATCAATTCAACGCGTGTATTAGAACAGGAGATGTATCTTTAGTGACATTTTAGAGCATGTTATACCCCGTGTCGTACCGAGAAGGGGGTGGGAGCCCGGATGGGAGTATACAGAACTTAATTTAACCTTAAATATTTGGTAGAGATCAATTCCACGCGTGTATTACTAGAACCGGAGATGTATCTTTAGTGACATTTCAGAGCTTTTGGACCCCTTGCCGTACGGAGAAGGGGGGGGGGTATACAATTCAAC
>CM069457.1:28185728-28230252 GCA_035610835.1 Ophiura sarsii
ATCTCTCACTCACCATATTCATTAACACGTTCTAACAATATCTTGAATCCGCTGCGACCTGCTCCAGCGTCGGAACTGAACAACATCCACATCGTCGGCACACCCAATACCATTACAACATTTGGGGCAACCGTTGAGGACATATTATGCAGGCTATTCTGCCCCGTGACGTTTCCCTGACCAATGATTAGTGTATCTTTATGTCGTTCTGTGTCGAATGTGTGAAAGTGGAGCACAAAGCTTCCAGCAGGTTCCTGAGAGTGGAAGGTCCATTGGCATTGATGGTTGGGTGGGTAGTACAGTGGATGGTTGGATGTTGATATGACTAGTAACTCGTCTGATGCTATCGTTTGGTATGTTGGAATACAGATATCTGTATACAATGTTTAATGAGTAAACCAGACAAAGATCTTCAGACATTAATCCTAAACCTAGAAACGTGTCAGTGTTGATGGAACGAAGAACACGGTAGGGGGTTAAATAGCTACATTACCACCCAGCCACGGGGTGAGAGCTTCCCAGGCTAAAAATCAGAGGCCATATACGGTATTATACCCGGGTCTAGTGCTACATGAGATACAACTTGTGTGTTGGCCGTGTTGTTTTCGTGTGGTGTAGTAGGATTAGAGTTAACACAATGTTAAAATGGAAATCGGACGATATTATGGAATCCTAAAAAATATACTATCGTTTAATCAGCCGATTTTATGGAATCCTAAAAAATATACTATCGTTTAATCAGCCGATTTTATGGAATCCTAAAATATATACTATCGTTTAATCAGCCGATTTTATGGAATCCTAAAAAAATATACTATCGTTTAATCAGCTCCAAATCAGCGAGAATTGTGAGGTTTGTATTTGTCAGTGCGCTAAAAGAATCCATGTTGTTGCGCATATTTATCGCTAAAGGGGTGCGTTTGTACATCACACGCATTACCAAGCGGTGAGCAAGTAGGTATTCCATTTGTGCCCACAGATAAATATTAGCCTCACAATTTGCGCCAATTGGAACTGATCAAACTATACAGCGTGTCCCAAAAAACTGGGTTCAAAAGTTTGCGAGCTTATAACGAAATAAGTAGGAATTATGGATAGTTTATATTTAAGTAGAATAGAGCATGGTCAGAACCCATTTGTCCCGATTTAAGGAATAAACCATCCGTGCGTTGCATGAAACTGTGCGCTACGTGCAGTATTCCCGGCATGGGGTTTATCCTCTGAAAGAACTTAACAATAACTCGACTATAACAAAGAACATTTTTGTTAATGTTTATGTTAATGTAAATAATGAACTTGTATTATTGGTATATGACCAAGATAATTTTATTTACTGCCCAAGTCTTTGTAAAGAATGAATGCAAAGGCAAAACTTTGACGAAATCACAACAATGTGCAATTGCAACACATCGAGGTGTTCCTTGAAAAGTGGGACAAATGGGTTTTGATCACGCTCTATTAAAATCTTTGTATTTCAAAAAGTTTATATTGGATTAATTACAGAGTTTAACAAATTAAGGTCATGTATATTTTGTTTAATATCCCTAAATATTAACTATCAATGTTTCCTATTTATTTAGTTGTAAGCTCACAAACATTTGACCCAGTTTTTGGGATACGCTGTATACTCTACATTCACGCAATCACCATTTTAAAATGAAAGGGTGGTGCAAGAATCATTTTAATCGAGTATACATATCTCATTTAATATGCCTTCAGCCTTTCAATTGACTTAAAACTCCACATTTGCACGTAATAAGAATCTAGTTCAAATTTACACTTGATGCTGCTTCACAATTTCCTTTCATCTTATGAAACGAACTATTTCACAACCGTTGTAATACAAAATTGTAACCTATTTAATCACACCTTCGCAGCATTTTCTTTCCAACTAATGAGCATGTTATTAAATTACCAGTGTGTGCAGCGAAAATCCACTGCTCTGATCCACGTTATTATAATCAAGTCAGCTTCTGCACCTACCAGTATGCAATAATGTACAGGTAATAAATGGGCTTGTAACTCTAAAAATATATATCCTACCTAAAAATATTATATTATAAAGATGTTGAGAAATTTATCATCTTTCATATGAGATACGGTATTGCACGATAGGATCAGTTGAATAAATAAATAGCTGGGTCTGCGTGTAGAAAAGAAAAATGTGAACATGAAGTTGTGACTTTACCTTACATTTTCAATTGTCACTTCTTCAATATTTAACCGATCCTAGCGTGCAATATCTCATATGAAAGAAGACAAATTTCTCAACAAATTTATAATTTAATATTTTTAGGTAGGATATATATGTTAAGAGTTAAAAACTCATTTATTACCTGTATAGTTACTTTTTTTGACCACTATAGTTTGATCAGCTTCTTGCCGCAGCGAATTAATAGACATGTACAAAAGATTGCATTTTACAAGATTCTTATCAAGATACCAGATTTGACATATTTTGATGAGGTACCGTACCAAATATTTGACAAGGTATCTTGATACGGTACCTCATTAAAATATGTCACCTGCACAAATCAGTTCATTAGTCAATACATGCTGATCTCCTCTAATTTCGTGATCTTTTCCAGGAAAGGGTTGAAGCTCCCTATCAGTGGCAGTACCACGGGGTGGGATTGTGTGTGTGGGGGGGGGGGGGGGGGGGGAGGGGGTGAGCATGTGGGAAAATGCCCCTAGTCACGACCTTTGTCCCCACCACTTGCCCCCAGTCAGCTCAATCCCATCCCATTTTGTCCCTCCAAACAATCGAAAATGTTGACTTTTAATAATCGAATATGTTGACTTTTAATGTCAAAATTACTTGCAAATTAGCTTAAAATTTGTCTGAAATGTCTAATTCAAACAAAAATTAAGCTAATCTTTAGGATATTTGTGCAATAAAGGCATCATTTTCGCGCGTTCCGCGATATTTTTTCCTTCCACATTTTTTTCTTTTACCATGGTTTTTATGTTGTTTAATGCTGTTCACTCTAGTCCCGAAAACAAGACCGAGCACACGTGAGGCTCTGTTTATTCGCTCTTTGCACGGATCCGCCATTTGAGACAAGAGCCTCCCAACTAGAATACGATTGCATCATTGCGCAATGTCTCACGGCATGACAAGTCACATTGTGTAGAGAGAGTCGAACCAGTACCAGTTCGAGTCTCTTTTCTCAAATGGCGGACCGTGCAAAGGGCGAATAGGGCGATTGCACGGAGGGTCAATAGTTCATTTCAAATCATCCCCCAGAAGAATACATGCACGGATGGAGTACAATACCAATCACCTGTTAAATTGATAATTATTCAAGCAATGGGTCGTACCAGGGTGATGTAATAATACACGGCATTTATATAGCGCTTTTTACATACATCCATCTCAAAGCGCTTTACAATTTTATTCCTAGGATAGTCAGAACCACGGTTGCAGCCTATTATGGCGCAGGGTCCTATCAGTACAACTACTGTGAATACCTTTTAAGGTGTTACATGTGCATTTAAAAATGCACATGTAACACCCTATCTGTCCATTGTTAAGATTTTGTTCACAATATAGCGCACTCTATAGGTTCGTCCTCCGGAAGTTAAGCGTAAACTGTCAATCATTCGTTGTGAATGAATATTCATTCATGACTATTCATGACCTCACACGATGTGATCGTCGCGATCCAGCGTCTTTCCCAAATGATCTAATTACAATATTCATAAAATGCAAATAACGCCACGCCCCTCCTCTGTCACTGTCAGACAAAGCCATCCACAATTTAAAATTCGTATTTTGTTCCACGTACAACTTAATTTCAAATAACCAATTCTGAATGTTTCGTGTCATATAAGAACTAAATTCTGCTATCATCAAAGCAAATAAGTTTTACTCTAAATCACAATCAGCTTTTTTTGACCATTGATGTACTATTTCTGTGCCACAAATCATGTTTTGAGCCGATAAAATCCACCACGTCTTAGGTCGCCTGGTTTGCTACGACCATGATAGTGCGCCCCCTCTAAAACCGGTCTCCGTCAATTTAAGCATGGTAAACGGGGGACTTTGTCTTCGAGATACTTGTCCCATAGTTATAGGGTCTCTGGTCGTACTATAAGAGCTCATGAAAGCAAGATGGGAACATAGCGCTACCTTGTTTTCCGCGCTCTTCCTGCATGTTATTCATGTTTTGATACTTTTTCAGCGCATTGCCAGCGCATTGCAAGCGCTGGCTTGACCGCAGCAGAGTGAAAACAAGCGCGGGACCCTCTCTCGTTCTATCCAGTGTCCACTGCGTCACCGATCGGTTCTTAGAGACCTTAATGCATTTGGCTCGGCGCGTTGATACTGTTTAAGCGCAATGCAAGCGCAAGGCCTGATCGCCGTTAGTGTGACAGCATAGATCTTCAATAGACAGGATGATTATCTCTATTGAAATGATGTGTGGAGTTGATACTATGTCTGTTTCGCTCACACATGACTACATGTAGCATGTTTTAAAAGCCCGGTAAACATTATGGAATATCGATATTCTATTTCAGCAACTACATCTATAATATAGTTTGATAAACAAAAAACCACGGTGAAAGTTGAAATACTTCTAATATTTGAAACTGATTAATTTAATACATACATTCATGATGCGATAGAATGTCACGCTATTTTTGAAGTTTATAGACACTTATTTCACCCAGTTTTTATTACACCTTAACTCGAACCCATGAGCGCGTTTTTGGTATTGATTATTGATCAAAAGTTTGATTAGATCATGTTTATTAGTTTTCGTATGTCCCTTGTTGATACGTCATTCTATCACACATGTAATAAGTTTCTAAAGAGCGTTGTGATATAATCAAATGAAGTCTTATAATGACGTTATACTTTCAATTTAAATTCGTATTGATTATTTTACCGATGTGTGAAATAATACATATTTTGCTAATTAACATTACACTTGCACTCGTTGAGTTACGTCAATTTGAGATCAATTGCCTTTAGCAAAATCAGCTGAACATCGATTTCCGAACATAATTATATGAGTGCTTATCTTTACACGTGTTTGCCTTATTTGAGGAGTAATTAGTAGAAGGTGTCTATTGAAAGCCCGATTGAAAGACATTCTCAATGTTAGTGTTCTTGACTCTTTTTGAAAAAAGTAGTGAAACAATCATTGTAGATTTATATTGAATAAGGAAAAGAACACAACGCTGGTCATAAATATATAAATGAAATCCAAACACCCACACAAATCCTCATTTGAGGAGGTGGCACTGCACCAAGACGAATCTTGCCTAGTTTAAAAAATGTGATAGATTTGCGCTTTACTCCGTAAAGTAGTTCCGGTTGTAAACCAGGCAATATTCTTCTTCCTGCGGTGGCACTTGTGCAGATATGATCTGATTACAGTGGCAGTGCAGTAATGTAATGAAATGCTCGTAATTAATATCATAGATGGAAGTAAACCAATTAGACTACTCAATTTGAATCTATGGAATAAAATACAAACATTCGACTAGTAAAGGTCTAGCTCAAGTAATCGCTTAAAAATGTACTCTCTTAATGTAAAACCACTCTTTCAAGGAGTTAAACGCAGGACAACACGTTTTTGAGTGCAAAAACACTCTAAAAGGAGTGAAAGGGGATTTTATACGACAATGTTCCACTCTATTGAGAGTGAAAAATTAAATTGGTTCAAAAGTTGCCAAACTGGGATTCGCACTCTTTGTTACTGAATTGATCATATCTCGGCAATTAGGTGGTGAAATGTATTGGGATAAAGCGTGTCTGATAGAAAACATAGGGCTTACCAATGGGCTATTTTATGAAAACAAAACAAACATGGAATGTATTTTCAATTAATTTCGTTCCCCATTGGACCCTTTTTTAACACGCCCTCTATAAATAACCTTTTACTTGATTGTAATTTGCTCTTTCCCTAGAGAGGTCCATATCGGAGCGCTTAGCTTTCGAAACTCTAGCGATTGTCATCATCAGATCATCATCTGTTCTGATAATGACACTCGCTTTCGAAAGCTAAACGCTCCGATATGGACTTATTTAGGTATAGACCAAATTATAATCATGTTTATCAACCCAGATTACCAAGTAGTTTCAAATCAATCTTTTACCTGGTTGACTATACCTTTTCATTGATCATATTAGTAAATAAAAAAACGATAGCAAGCCTAATGCTTTTACTATATTTAGCAATAATATTTTTGGACCTTGCAAAATCGTAGGTAAATACATCAGATTCCTTTTTTTCTAGTAAAAGGTCCTCTTTATTTATACATAAATAAGTACAATAAGTACATGGTAGTAAATAAGTACATGGTAGTAAATGAGTACATGGTAGTATTCACTCGACCCCAAAAATTTGAAGAAAAAAAATGAATGTGTAATATTTTATTTTGTGAGAAGAAGATAAAGGACGGCATTTGATTGGGTTTCACGCATCGCGTATTATATTCATGAGGTTTTGAATATTATATAATTGCTCTCTATTATTTAATAAAGGAGTGTAAAACCTAGTAGTAGGCCTACTAGTTTTTATTTATTGGGTCCATTGACCTTAATCTTCCCCGCATGAAATGTGAATTGGAGTGTCCTGCTTGAGCGACTCCATTTGAAATCTGAACTCCCTGGGTGGATGATTGAGCCATGTATTCCATATAAGAGGTGTATGCATTTCAACTAGATTAACCCATTTGATGCCAAACCTCTCAATCAAAATGGAACATTCGTAAACAGCTAAGAAAGTTTAAGCAATCTCATTGGTTCTCAGAGAAATCGGCGACATTTAGATGAGACAATTGAACACGGGGAGGTGGGGCTTACGTTTTAAAGGGACATTAAGTGGTGTTGAACATTTTAAATGTTTAAAAATTTACTTCAGAATTCAAGATGAACATTAAAAACTGCCATTATTGTTGTTTTTACTAACAAAAACACAGCAAAACTTGATAAAAAGAATATCATCGCTATTTATTGAAAAACGCCCTCTATGCAAATGGTTCGCGTTATGTATCACGCGTACTGCAGGGGGATACTATCGGACGTAAAATGCTCGTCCCGGCTGTACGAGCATTTTTGAATCGACGTTTTCTTGTACAAAGAGGGCTGATTTGTCTTAATCCTTATAGGTGTAAGTTCATACATGTAATATAATTATAAAAATATACGAGGGGCGGTCAGTAAATAATGAAAGTGATCACGGTATGGGATGCATGAGTGATTCTATTGAGGGGATAATGTGATCAATACAAAGTATGAACCTTTGTCTTTCAAACAATACAGTTTTGGATTTTTAAGTGTGAACTATGACGTCATAGCATTGTCTCAAAGTAAGTACACTTGGGACACTGCTAAATCAGTTATTTGGCGGGAAATTTGAATTGTTTTTATGAAACATGTGGTAAGAAGATTGCATAACATGACATCAGAAGCAGGTAAATCCCGATTTTTTTTCGCATAAATATGATACAAAAGACAATAACTTTAATCCCTGTGTAATTTTGAATGTGTAGTATAAGAGGAAAAAGTAAGGAGAAGCAATTGAATAAAAGGTATACAAATATCAGTATTTCCAATAGCTAATTTTCATAAAAAATACCCAGTCAGTGAATCACTAATATTGCGGATAATCAAACAATTTAGGAAAAATTCAAGCAATTAACCAGTTTGGAAGATTCCATATGATAGTTAACTAATTATCCGAACTTATTCGCATGAAACCTGCAGAAAAAATGCGCAAGCGCAGACGGCAGATAATTTTGAAACGGGCCCAAAATGGCTAAAATCATGAAATTTACCAGATAAAAGCTTATTGTGCCTTCAAATTCTAATCAGAAATAATGAAAAATGCTTAAATCAATGTGTAAACATATTGTGATAGTCAAAATGAAGATATACAGGAATGTATCAATCAAAGATGGCTGCCACAACCTCTCTTATTACTGTTATCTTTAGAGCTACTAGATATGTATTGTGTAAGTAATCGTCATATAATGTCAATGGTTTGAGGAAATTTTATGAACAGCTCCTTTTGAAATCCCCACTATTATTGCTTTACATCCCACAACAATTTATTAAATTATAATCCCTCCATTGTTCTTTATCCTTTGTTGTTTTCTAAGGTATATTATTGCGGATTTTGCTAAATAAAAGCGTATTTGAGATGGTTCCTTCTTGTTCGTATTAAGGCATTCAGATCTAAAAAAGAGTGTCAAACAGAGATAAGTGTGTATTCTAACCATGTGCCAAGTGTTATCTGTTTTTATGCTTGCATTGCCGAGATATACGCAAATGTATCAATCAACCCATTCAACATATTACATATCCAGCCAAATAATTGACAGGTTTCAGTCAGTGTCTGAAACCTATTGTGTAGGCCTATATGTTAATGACGTTACATAACCAAAGGTATCTAACAATCCAAAAGTGTATTGTTTGAAAGACAAAGGTTCATACTTTGTATTGATCACATTATCGCCTCAATAGAATCACTCATGCATCCCATACCATGATCACTTTTTACTGACCGCCCCTCGTACTAATACCAGTTGTTATCATAACTGAGGGCGCAGCTTCCAACACATCTCTTAGTGCCCCTTTAACGGTGCGCCCGACCTTCACAATGCGTGGTTTGCTCCATAACGCGTACTTCTGCAGTGCGTTTATGCCGGCGCCGCGACGCTTACGCATGATGTACTCATCGCATGGGATTGGAAGGATTGTTTGTGGGTTATTCGATCCTAGCAGGGGTAAAAGTGGTCAAATGTGGACAATAAAATGTACTTCTTTCTTTGATAAATATCTTAAGTATGATTGTTTAAGAATGAGAATAAAGGTATTGTTTTTAGACCGTACCCGTGTTATATTGTCTGACATAAATGCGTTCGGTATAGTATCATTTTTTTGCTATCGTCCGCATTCATGTCAGAGACAATATAACACGGGTACGGTCTAAAAACAATAGAGGCTGATCCATAGATTTAAAAATAGAGATCCAGTATGCCGCCGCCATTTTGAAACCATCATGGGGACCAAATTGGAGGTATGTCGGTATTTTCCGTAAATGCTCGTGAGCATTCGGAAAGTGTCATTCTTTCCGCGTATTTCAAACCATGGTCCAACGCGTACGCAGTCACTTCCAAAAATAACGCGGAGATTGATTGAGTTGCGCGATCAACGGTCCGACGCTTCACTTCGGTTTTCTGCACGCACGATAGGCACGCATACCTGGAAATTAACTTGCTGCATTCGTTCTTTTCCGTGCAGTTCCGAAAAATACCGACATACCTCCAATTTTCCCCCCATAGTGGGAATCCAAAATGGCGACCGTTACACGTAAAGGGATAGGGAAAACAAAATCGTCTGGTTTCTCCTTTATAATTCTGTGGGTTGATCGGTTTGTCACGGACGGACGTTTGTGCAAAACATGAGCGAAAAACAGTTTGTAAAAAGTAACTACTGACATTTATTCATCTTTTTATGTTTAATGTTATAGAGAATCATCAACTTTATTGAAATACAAAAAAAAAGAAAAAAGATGTGGTTTGTTACTAAAAACAGAACGACGGAAATGTTTGTGTCACGGACGGACTAGATAGAAATAGGGTTCTCTACCTTTTAGTGCTTCTTTTTAATTTCTATCTAGTCAACTCCATATTCCCCAATGCTTTCCAGGTCAAATAGTAAGTAAGATACATGGTTTGAATATCTGATACACAGCATTTGAAAATATTTCTTATTTTTTACAGGGTAGGGTAACAAACTTTGTCACGGACGGACATTTTTGAGCGTCACGGACCGACACAAATTTTAACTACATACAAAACTTTGAAATTGCCACTTATTTACACTTTAGTATGAAAAAATGGTATCAAATACTTACAAAATAGTAAGAAAAATGTTAAGTCATGAATTTTCAGTCTTAGTAATAAAAAGCAGTCAAGATATTAGTCTTTTTCTAACACTACGGACAAGATAGAAATAGGGTTCTCCGACCTTTAGTACTTCTTCTTAATTTCTATTTAAACAATTCTAGATTCCTCAAGTTTTCCAGGTTAAATAGTAGGGCAAAAAAAAATGTTATGTTGCCCTCCACAACTTTCAGAGAGGAGGGGCGGGCGGGCGGATTTTTTTAAATTTTTTAAATTTTTTCTTCTTCTTTTACCAGCGGAAGCTCTAAGTTCAGCCAACAAGAAGTTGAAATCACTTTTAAGAGTCGCACATATATGTTATAAACACTTAGTCAGAAAATTTCGCACGTCAAAATATTTCGCACGGACACACAATTTCGCAGTTCAAAAAGCACAGTAGTCAATGTTTTATGAGTAGTTTTACTATCATTGAAATTTGAAACTAAGAAAAACGCAATTTTTACCTTAAAAAAGAAGAAGAGATTTTCAAGGACCCAACGCACCCCCCCCCCCCCCCATCTGACGGTCCTGTCATTTAATGGTAAGAGGGGTGGTATTCAGCATTGCTTGTGTGCTCAGAACTGAACAGTAGCTAACAGTGTCCGTCCGTGACAAAATTTGTGTCCGTCCGTGACAACTTTTAATTAAAGATTTAACTAATTTATGCCTGCCCTAATTAATTAATACTCCTGCATGGGAAAGAATACATATAAGGGAGATACTTCACTATGTTTTTATTTTTTTACTTTGTCCTTGAAATTAGTTAAAAAACTTATACACTTTTTTTGTGTCACGGACGGACAGCAAAACATCAAAATGTTAACGCAAGTCTAGCGATATAACTTCCCCAGAACTTTTTTCCCAAATATTTATCTTATTTGATGGAAAAGTGTGTCAGCTATCAACATTACATCACAAAACTCTGAAAATGTTACATTAACATAAAAATATAGCATGATGAACTTGAACTAAAATGTCCGTCCGTGACGCATCGCGTTTTCACCCTTGGACAATAATGGACTGTTCCGCGAACGTACCGCATTTTTTTTTTTAAATGCAGTTTCAGATAGCCTAGATATTGTCCAACATTGTGAGGTACCTAACAATATCAAAATCAGAAATTTATTTTTTCATAACCATGTTAACCTTTAACCGATCAGCCTCAATTACCTTTCTTCACTAATTAAAACAATAGTGAAATACCGTATATAAATATTTCAGCCCGGCTAAAATTATGAAATGGTAAAATCATGCCATCGTAGTGTTTATTGAATAAATAAAAATCTATATTTAGCACATCAACAATCAAAATACAAGTGCGCTTATTACAGCTGAGCCTGCAGAAGAGCAATTCATTTCTCAAACGGTATATCTAATTGCTCTTAACAATTTTTCTTTTTTACATTTTAGAATAACATTAAACGTTTAAAGGTAAGTTTATGTTTACACCATCTTATTAATATATTAAATATAAATCTTATCCCGTTTAAAAATACTGCGTGTTTAAAAACATCACATTATTATAACTGCCCCAAAACATAAACTACGATATTCATGCGCTGCAATTTATTCTATCGTTTGAAGGAGCATATCACCTTTTTCATGTAGTTGCAGTTTTGGTTTGCTTAAAAACATTCATTATCCATGGGATTCGTATTATTAGTAATGCTTTAAACTTCACTTAAAGACGTATGTTCTGATCTCTTATTTTTGGCGATATGATTTTTTTTCTTCACATATTTTGATATCAAAAGAATCCCCATTATTGATCTCATTCTGTCTGTAAAATCTTAGGGGCCAGAAATGTGCCATTTAGAAATTATAGGCTAAAATGTGGTGAATTACTGCCAAAGGTGGGTAACCACCAGCCAGTTTGTGTACTACTCGATGGGACAATTTCTTGTGACCTTGTGCTTCTAAACATAGAACCATTGAAGTTATGCAACTCAAACTTTGAAAGCGAAAATTTTAAGGATGACCTTTCATGTTCATGTAAAATAGAAAACATCAACTAAATCGGGCAAGCAATCAGAACATCTACCTTGACCCCACCTCCCCCCCCCCCCAAAAAAAAAAAAACCACCTTGGCGGTAATTCACTGTATTTTGGCCTATAACGTCTAAATGGAACATATGTTGCGCCTAAGATTGGACAGAAATATTGAGAAAAATATGGGTTTTCTTTGATATCAAAATATGTTGATGTGAAAAAAAATCTAAAGTGTTCGGAATATAGCCTGCACCTTTAAAGGGGGTATACCACGACAAAATTGCAATAAAACCATTTTTGAATTCAGAACGCCATCCCATACTTTGTATTAAAAATCTAGAATTGCATAAAATATTGTGGGTAATTTCGGCAATATAATATTAAAGTCCAGGGGGGGGGGGCGTGCCCATGACAGATTCACTCGTCATTTGAAGACTATTTTAAACAATTTACGGCTATCTTGAATATTTTAAAAGTGTCATGGCAAGCTTCGAAGTATGATTTTGGTAGCTATTTTGAAAACTGTCGGGGTACAAATTGTCTGCCTTCACTTTGTTGGAATGTCTGATGGTCTAGGTCATTAATGTGAAGAGTAACCGAGTGCCTCTACCATAAAAAATGTCAATGAAAATATAGACAAAAAACACCAATTTCTAGAATATGCAAATTAGCATTTGTTCCCAGCTTCCATGTTTAATATATTGTTTGTAATGGGTTTCGGAAGTAGTTACAGCAAAACAGATTTCTGTAGCAATTTTTTCCCGGTTAAATCATACATTTACTGGCCTAGTATTGAAGAAAATATTCATGTATTGGCAGCATTTCTACAAGTGCACGGTTGAAGCCAAAAGCAATATATAGTGTAGCAATATTTCATACTGATAAAACGACTACATGCTTAATTGAATACCAAGTCAATTAGCATGTCAATTTTCTATAAACAACGTGTATTCAAACTGGTATTATTGTGGTGCTTTCAATTCAAGCACACATTGTCGACACCTCCTTCGCCACACCTCCATGTGTTGCTTATTAGATTTAGAAAATGTATTTCTAGTGCAATTAGTTTATGAAATCACACAGAATCTTTAAAGTTGATTTACTTTAGAATGAAATTGCTACATGTGCTGACAATAGATACGTGGAGGTGCATGGACAATTGTACATTTGTAAAATTGATCGTGATAAAAAAGTTTAATGTACAACCTTTTTACAGTTTGTACTCTTGTAAGGGTACAATACATCACCAGATGTATATCACATAATATACAGGGTGTACTCAAAGTAAAATAAGTTGTTAAAAATATTTGTTATATCAGAATATGAATGCAACCAATGTATGCGGCAATAGATGCATTTATTCACTATCATCAGCAAAAAGAATCATGACATTTCATGTTACCGTTCACCAGATATGACTATTTCGGTAAAGTTACTGCATTTTGAAACTGAACACAATATTGATTATTTTACTCAATAATTCTTGATAGTAATAAACAAGAGGATTCATGTATGGTATACAATAGCTAACTTATAAATACAAATCAAACATTCCCAGTTATTTTTTCAAACATTAAATGTGAAATATCGACAAAATAATGTCATTATTACACAAACTAAATAGCAACAACAAGAAACAAAATGTGTTTTTTTGTGATAGTCGAACTCAGCTCGGACTAGATCACTAGTGTGGACCGTTTCCAATAGTGGAATTCAATAGATCTTATAAGAGAAAATATCGCAAATCTTGTTCGGTTTATGAAATGTTCAATTTTACGCAAATGAACATAAAATATGTTTACCACAACCAATTTCAACCAACTAAATCTCTTTAGAAAGCTAATGATAATAACCCGTCTAAGAGAATACCCCCCCCCCCCCCAAAAAAAGCACCAACAAAACAAAACCACAAACCACAATAATCAAAGGAACAAACTAACATACAAACTAAATATTGTTACATGGCAGAAGAATACTTGAATATTTTAAATATGTCGAAAATAGAGTTAAATGTGCTAGAAGTTAATGCAATAACTATATTGCAATCATTTATGATGAACGACGGTGTGATATTATTTCTTTGTTCAGATGCATACTGTTACGAAACTACAATCAGAAATGTATCAATGTACAACATTTAAAATCCATGGTGTTAAATAAAGAAATAAAGAAATTGACTTTATTTCCATAATATATGTTTTTAACAACTGAAGTTGATCCGAGTACATCCCTAGTACATCCCAAACCGATTGCTGAAAATTTAACTATGAAAAGCTACTCAACAATTCACGGGCCCAAGAATACCTGTATCGTAATCATAAGACTTTTACTACCTGCGTATAACAATATTTTGCCTGACCTCTCGTAAAAACATTCATTACATTCATCAGCATGGAAGAACTGAGGCCAATGTTGAATTATTGGAAATATTCTCTACAATCAATTTTTCAAATCTATTTGTAGCGCTGAAATATGCAAGATATTAAATATTACTTCAGCGACATCTATAGTTCAATCAGTTCCAAATTGGCGAGAAATATTCGGTTTTTGTCTATCCGCGCGCATAAGTAATCCAAGCATGTAAGCGCGACTTTGGGCATACGCAAGCGTCACGCATACAATGACACTGCAACATTGCTCGCCATATTGCGCCATGCGAGCGTTTTGCGCGACGCTCTTCTGAATTCATTCGCTGCTGTAAACAGGATTCGCCAATTTGGAACTGATCGAACTATAGTCTAGAATATGCGTCATGTAGACGGTGGATGCAAGAGTACTTATGTTGCAGCTTCGCCTTTCAATCGCGATGAAGATGGTCAATCACGTACATGTTCACTTATTAATCCTCGTCATTTCATCAGCAAATAACTGAGTCAATGACTTTATTATTGACTTATTTATTGGGATTCACTGCAATTGCGTTTCAAGAGTATCGTTGCGCTTAATTAAACAAACAATTCTGATGTAAGTTACTTTTACGCGGGATACGAGCGTACTTGTTTCGCAGCTTCGCACATTAATAAGATGATACATAGCAATAATTCCCCGGTGTGTCTAATTATTTGCATTGGGAACCAGTTTGACACTATCAATTAACAAATAAAATCTGTAAAACAGTCATCTGTCTTTAATAATAAATTCATGTACAGAGTGTATCAAAGAAAGTGTCCCCATGAAGGACAAAACAAATTAAAAATAAATCCCTTCTTAATCGTCAACAAAATAGTCCGTTGGTAAGCCATATTAGTCCTCTATCAAATACACTTGATCCCATTAAATGTCACCCCTTAAACTCCAGAGATATGATAATTTCAGTCACAAAAGTGCGAATCCCACTTTGGCCACTTTTGGACGAAAAACCCCTGCCTTGGAGATTCCAATGATTATTGTACACTGTTAGAACACTGGGTAAAATAGTACGGGGTAAAGTCGGGTTGGGTAAACTTTACCCAGTATTGGTCAAACAAATGCGGGTTGGGCAAAAGTCATTTTACCCAACGGTTGAGTAATATTTTTTTCATCAGTTTTACCTATTAGTTGTGTAATCAGGGGTGTTACGGGGTTGGGTAAAAAAGGATTTTGCCCAACGTTGGTCTACTAAGGTCACGTGGTATCTTGGACGAGCTGTTATTGGTCACCGCGATCAACCGCATGATTTACAAAACAAAATGGCCGGTTTGGTGACTGGTAAACCGGCGCTGGCTGGGGAGGAACTACTGAAGGTTTTTTCATGGTAAAATAACATATTTATATTCTAATATTGTGTTGTCTACAAGATTTTCAGGTAGAGCATTAAATACGATAGAGGACAGTCGTAGCTTTAAGCGAAAATTAGATAAGCTTATTCATGTAATTCCGTCAACTAATAAGGCCTAAAAAAAAAAGAGGTTTGTTTGCCCAAACACGACCGACCCATAAAATCTCAAAACCCCATGCCTTTTTTTTTTTTTTTTTTTTTTTTGAGATTTCAATTTTTTTTTAAATAATGTTTTATGTTGAAAAATATATGTATTAAATGATATTTTCATCTTAATTTGCCAAACTAATCAACAAAACTGCCCTGTTATTGACCTATTCCCACATATCCACCCTTTAAAACACTAAGGAGATGCCAATCCACGATCCTATCACTATCTAGTGAAAAACAGAACATGTCAGACCATCCAGCATGGTCTGAAGGTTTGTACTACAGGCTGCTAGCTGCACTATTAAAACAAATAATATGTATTAGCCCAAACCAGCCAGGCTACGTTTTACGGTGTGTAAACCGGGGAAGGGGGACAAAATATGATTTTTTTTAAACCAAATAATCGCCGCGAAACCCCTTGGATTCGACCCCGTACCCTCCGATCACCTAGCCGCGTCGCGTCCCTAACCACAACGCTCACCCGGGCAGCGATTTTGTACACACATATCAGCTTGGTTGATGATGTCATCGAATGAAATGCTATAGCATGCGCGGGGACATAGTTTTTGCCGTAGTGAATCATAGTGTAGGACGGTTAGGGTTTTAAAGAACATTAGAGTGTATTAACATCAAATTGTAAAGTCCTTATCTTCTCTATAAGTGTCTATAGCCAAAAAAAAAAAAAAAAAAAAAAAAAAGGTAATCGACCTACCGACCCACTTTTTTCAACTCTTGTTTGGGCAAACAAACCTTTTTTTTTTTTAGGCCTAACGGTCGTTGCACGCACGCAGTGTTGGCCTACGCTATGCCAACCATTGTGTATTACCATGCAGTAATACTATAAACTGCAACCAATATGGATGGGCTATCACTGTTCTCTAAGTCTAACAAATTTAACGCTTTAACCTGATAATGGTGCAGACAACGCAGTCTTTTGAAAATAAATAGAGTCTATTTTACCCAACAAAAGGATAGAATTTACCCAACCATTGTAGAAATCATTGCCCAATATTATGGGTAAAATCAAATATACTACCCAACAAATGGCTAAAATCAAATATACTACCCAACAAATGGCTATGGCTTACCCAATAATGTAGTAAAATAATTGCCCAATAGGCATGGGTAAAATTCTATTACCCAACAAAATGCTAAAATAATTACCCAATATTACTGGGTAAAATTATATTACCCAAATTTACCCAACAAAATGTTAAAATAATTACCCAATATTACTGGGTAAAATGTTATTACCCAACAAAATGGTAAAATAATTACCCAATATCATTGGGTAAAATGTAATTACCCAGAATTAGGGTAAAAAAATTACCATTATGTTGGGTAACTGTTACCCAACCGGGGTTGGGTAACACGTTTACCCAGAAAAAGGGTTGTTGATATAGCACCCAGCGGTTGGGTAAAACTTTACCCAACTTGGGTAAAGTTTTACCCAACCGTTCTAACAGTGTAGGATACATCAATGTAATGGGTAAAATACATTCAATATTCAAATATTCTATGGTTTTCACGGATAATATGGATGAAATTATGTACCAGTTAAATTATTATTGATTTGATTGATTATGTTCAATCTAAATGATGATTCTAATAAAAGAGTTCTCTGCACATGAAAAGTGGCCAAAGCTGAATTTGACATGCCTGAGTAGGTTTGCCATACTTTGATAAAGAAAGCTCAAAAGTGGATAGAAACAAATTCTCATGACATACTATACTATTTCATATACAATTTTTATAGTTTTCATGGCATTAAAAAATCATGATCTACATTGGACACCTTTATTTTTGACACGACCGGTATGATGGCCATTTTATGTGCAATTGTCTACCAAGATTTGAAATCATCGTCCTGTATTATCAGATTGTTAATAAAATAATTCTTGATATTCAAATGAAATATTACACCATACGATTAAAAATGCAATTTGAATAATTCTAATTATGAATGAAAATAAACTATTGAAATATTTCCACACGATTTCGGATATTAAAACTCACCCAGATCTTGTCCATGTGCTAAAACGATAAAAACGACGATAGCAACGAAGACACTGCGTTGTTGTAACGCATTCGCCATATTCCACGTTACAATTGTAATAAAACGCAATCCAGCGAACTGTTGTGTGAAACAACACCCCCCTATTTGATTGATTCTCTAACGGTTTCACGAAAATGATAATAGTTCCTGGGTTTCCCTTTAGTGTTAGATAGAGCTACATACGAGCGTATTGACTGTTGACGATTTACACACCAACCTATTTCTACATTGTCAAAATAATAATGAATCGTGAACCTCTGGCGCGATGGTTATTTTATAGTTTATATGCACAAGACCACGCGTTTATGACGACGTTATTGGCTATTAAAGTGGTAGGTTTACTTTTTATCATACATCTATAGTCGAGTACCAACCCATGTGAGGACCCGTATTAAAACGTGTGTAAAAAAGTATAGAAGTTACAGTCAATCTGAGGACATTTTTTTTTACCATACATGTAGGGACATTTGTATGATATGTGTATTGACGCCTAATCGAGGACATGGCCATACACCCTTAGGGGGGTAAAGGCCCTGTCACACATACGGCGATCAGACCAGCGACTGAACTGCGCTCAAAAATATGTATAATACGCAGTGAGAGCGCGGAAAACTGTCCGAAATTGTCCATTTTTAAGTCAAGGTCGCTAAAACCCTTTCACATTCTGCTGCGATCAGACCGGCGCTTATATTACGCTTAAAAATTATAAAAACTCCAAACTAAACGCATCAAGATCTCTACGAACCCCTTGGTGACGCAGTGGGAACTGGCTGAGAAGTGAGAGGGTCGTGAGAGCGTCCCCATGGTCGCCCTTAAGCGCCAGTGTACTACGCTTGTTTTGTGCATGCTCAAAACAAGCGTAGTACACTTGCGCTTTCAGAGCGCTGTCCTGTTCTGTCATCCTGTAGTTGTTCACTCGTCAAACTCCAAGCACATACTGACATGACTGAGAATTCTTTGGACAAAGACATGCATGGATGGAGTCCATTCACTTGGATTATTAGTTTAACAGGTGTTTAGTATTGTACTTGGGGCAATGATTTGAATAATATTAACCTGTTTTGTCAAATTGAATATCACAATTTCATTAATAATACGAGGGTCATTCAATGAGTTATACCTCCTCATTCATAACATCGTTAATATGAATGGCAGCTGCCTCATGACTTTTGTCATGAGTATAATCATAGCTACACATTTATAGTAAATGATAATTAGTATCTCTCTCACTTTTATAATGATGCGATCAAAACCAGAGAGAGATTTTGGACAACTGACACGGACAATTATCCTAAAGATAAATATGTTTCTTTTTTCTTTTTTCTAAATATAATACTGTATTATTATGTATAAATCATATGATAGGCAATATAAACCGGTGTAGGCTTGCAAATAGTATAATATCAACTCGAATGTATAATACATTCGCCTTTAGCAAACTGGAGTACCGCTATTAAGTCAATTTTTCATTGTTACAAGTCAAACCAAGTCAAGCCATAGTAAAGAGCAATATGACTTTTGCAGCGGTTCTCCGTGGTAGGGTTAAAATAATGGCTGTCCTGGTCTGGTTCTGGCTAATTAGAGGGCATCCCCATACTATTATATATACATAGGGTACATCAATTAAATTTATTGTTTATAGTCTGTTCAAGAGATATCTGTAATTTAGAACGGTTATAATCTACCGATTAGAATTGGCCAAAAGTAGCTCTTATGAAACATTTGGCTTTTTTTTAAACCGTTTCCGTCGCACTACTTGGACCTTTGGTTTGTACTGCATCTCCAGAAAAGTACAACCAGTACTCAGACTAATCTACTATGAATTTGTAGCTGAGATTCAAAACTACAATTATGGAATATTTCATACGACTGGCTTATATAATAGCAAAGTTATGAGGTATGAGGTAGAACTTATTGAACGACCCTCGTATTTAAATATTCCGCTTTTTACTTGACAAAACACACAATGTATTCAGATTCGACAATTATGATATTTCAATGGCTTTACAAGTAGCATTATCGCATTACGTTAAGCTAGGATAATGCTCTCTAAATAGGATTTAAATAACAATCAATGTATCGGCAATGAGCTTTAAACGTGGGCCATTGTTATTCTCTCTGTAATCTACTACAAGGAGTATAATGTACACTCCTCAAAATAACGGGTGTATAACGCCAATTTGAACTCATTGCGAACCAGTGATTGCTCAGTATTTTACAATTTATTGTTTGTCCCACAATCATGTCATACACATCTTTTTCTTTACCATTGAATGTTATCAGCGAACCAAGGAAACGTTGGGTCATGATCAACAGTTTTTACAATTATGTTTTCCCCAATATTAAAGTCAATTATTACAGTTGGTTTCCCGCTGCATAGGGAGATGAGAGCGAGCGGCATTTGCTTGGCTTTAGGGTAAAACCCATAGGCCTACTGGATGCTTAGTTTCATCTTTTAGGGGACGATGCTGATTAATGTGGATATTTACCTCGCTAGTTACTGGTGTTACTCGCCAGTTTTGCTCTCAGAATTACATCGTTAGTAAGTTGCGCTACAGTAAGGGCTGCTAGGAAGTAGCTGCAAGTGGTGCACTCGGCCGATATGTGTTATATGTATGTATTGTATATGTATAACCTAGGTAGTAACTTATTTTAAGGACTGTATATAATTTGAAAACGTGTTGAGAAGGTACTAGTAACGCAGACAGCGACTTATAAGCGCAATTTGATCACAGCAGAGCATAAACAAGCGCGGCGCTTTGTTTGGCCCTCAAGGGCGATCATGGGGACCCTACCCCGCTCTAGATGGTGTACACTGCGTCCCCATTCGGTTCTTAGAGACCTTACTGTGTTTTGCATGGTTTTTTCAGCGCAACGAGAGCGCAAGGCCTGATCGCCGTATGTGTGACAGGGGTATAAGGACCCAACTTCTATACGTTTTTATGCAGGAAAAAAGAGAGGACTTCAAAAAAGGTCCTCACATTTTTTTTTCTCCTCACATTGCCGGCTGGTAGGGACAAAGGTCCTCGGATTGGCGGGTTCAACAATACATTCTTATATACACCCAGTAGGTGTGGTATGTCAACAGGCCAACACCAATCAAATTTTTGATTGGTTTTGGGCTGATTTTTAGCCGATACACACTATTATGGGACCGATATATATAGTTTGGGGCGGGGTTTAATTCATACCTTAAAGTGCGTATGTTGATCGCGATAAGATGTTTAAGCGTGCCCTACACAAAGTTGCCGGCGTATGCGCTTTGCGTATAACGCAGCGTTTCCGTACGTGCGTGTGCTAAAGAAAACGATTAATCGAAGCAGGAAGTTGGTAAGCAACTCGCTGGATTCGCTGATTTTAATAAAGGGGAGAACAAAAGCGTGTGACGGTTTCGCACGTTGGGTAGGTTGCTTCTTCGTCAGCAGCTCAACGTATGCATAGCGAATTGATCACTACTTTGTCACCCGTTAAAATATTTGAACCTTGTTTATGGATTTTCCTGGACCACAGCGCAACTGTGCGAATCCCTACGAAACGCTAACGAATACAACATAAACAATGCCAACCGGATGCCCAGCGTGTGCCTAGCGTGTTGCGGTCGGTCACGTGACGTGTCTCGTACAACCCCGGGCCATATTGAGCGTATTGTCTGGAATTTGTCAAATTTCGAGAAAAAAACTCAGTACGCTTGGCATAAGTCCAAAAAGAATTTTAATAAAAGAGACGGGTAAATAGGTTGGAACCTTCTTTCAATCTCAAAAGAAAGATCAAAGTTGTGTTCTATTCACTAAGGGTTCTGGTTCTGAGAAGTCTCCGTTGCACTGTGTCTTTTGTAAACAAAGTGTTGCACATAAAAAATGTTTCATATAAAATGAAGTTTTTCATGTAAAATGAAATGAAATATGGTCAGCTCTATTCGCTATTATGTGACATGCGTTAAGCTATTAAACAGGTTGATTTACCGGTGATCAAAATGAGTAGATGGGCTGGACGTACGTACATGGACTAACACGAACGAATGACAACTTAAGGTCCGTTCATACTCCTGACGTTGCGCAATTCCCGACGTCGACGGATATCGGTGCACGAGTTGAAGCAATGTCAACTTTAATCCGGCGACGTCGGCCGATACGCAACGACGCGAGTATGAACGCACCTTTACACACACGTACACCCACATTTCCAAAAACGTCGGGCGCACGTTAGCTCTATTCGTCATGGGCCCTTCATATGTATCCGTGTGAGCTGGGCGGCCCCTTACCGTGTGAAAAATAGGTGCAGACGGCGGCACACACGGTGGGCCTTTTCCCGTCTGTTAAACACGTTCAGGGGACTCACCGGTCACCGGAGTTTGGAGCATGCTCAAAACTCCTGGCGGGTGAGTAAAAGCGGCGGCGAAAGATGAGAGCCCGGTATGAGGGCGGTATATGGACGGTGCACCCATCGCACCTGTTTTGCACCCGTTCGCAGGGCGGTGATGGACGGTGGTGGACGTCGACCATCTCAGCGATGGGTTGCAAATGGGTGCATGCCGCCTGGTTAACCGTTCGCTGAACGGACTCTCACAAAAAGTTAATAAGGCAAATAAAAAACAAAAACATGTTAAGCTTCTGGACTATTCAACAAAAAAAAGCCTGAGGGGCCCTTCAAGGCGGTTGGACGGTACCCAGGCGTTCCGACCGGTGAGGACCCAGTATAGAGGTGGTATGCACACGGTGAGAACGGTATGAGCTAGAACTGTATGAGGCCGGTGAGCCCGGTACCAGGCCGGTGAGAACCCAGGAATGGAACCGGTGACCACAGCAAAAAATAAATGCGCCCGTTGACATTTTTTACTTATTGTTTGGACTGTGTTGCTTTTCCATTAGACGGTAAGATGGCCGCCTATCACCCGGTGTATAACGCCTACCACCTCCGCCCTGCGAACGGGAGCGAAACAGGTGCGCCGTCTTTATACCGACCTCTAACTGGGCTCTCACCGTTCGCCGCCGCTTTTACTTACCCGGCAGGGCCGGGCGCGGATGCCCGGCAATGTCCCCGGCAACGTATTCAACGGACGGGAAACGGCCCACCGTATGTCCTCACCGTGTGCCGCCGTCTGCACCAATTTGTCACACAGGAAATGGGCCGGCCAGCTCACACGGATACATGAGAGTAATAAAGAGTAATAAAGGTAGCGTGTGTGTGGCGTATTAATCCATCGGAACAATACGGCCGACTGTCCAACCTGCGCATGTATCCCCCAATTGCACTACCGACAAGGGCGTCCCCAGACCCTTTTCATTGGGGGGTGGGGGGGGGGGGGGGCGGGGGGTGTAAAGGTCATCAATTGCCGACAGAGCCATTTGTGCCGACCAAAAGAAAATTCGGCTCGCTTCGCTCACCGGAATTCATACACGCATATTTTAGTATGGACTATATGGTCAGGGGCGTCAATCAGTTTTCAGACATGAGGGGGGGGGGGGAGAACACAAATTTGATACTGATAATTGAAATGTTAAAATAAAGCAGCGCGTAGCGCTGATTGAATAGTTCTGGGGGAGCCAAGGGCGTATCCAGGACTGTTTTGATAGGCCGGGGGATGGGGGGGGGGGGGGGGGGGGGGGGGCACACATCCTCAAGCCATCTTGTTTATCTTAAATATTGAAACGTTGAAACTAATACAAAGTGCGCAAAAACCTGCAGAAAATATGTGCGCTGAGCGCGCAAAATTTTTCAGTTTTTGAACTAAAATGGTCATGGAAAACTGTCCTGAAGCGCGCAAAAATTGGCATTTCTAACACTTAAATAGTCAAGTATGACGTTTTTGACGGTTTGATATTGTATACAAAGTAGTTACACATATCAAGTCCTGATCCAAATCGTATGGTTTGAGGGCCATTATACTGTTAAAAGCTGTAGAAAATATGCGCGCAGAACGCGCAAAATTTTTCAGTTTTTGAACTAAAATGGTCATTGAAAACTGGTTGGAAGCCTTCTGATACTATTAGGCTTAAATAAAGAAACATTGAAACTAATACGCGTGAAGTGCGCAAAATTTTGCACGCAAGGGTCCAGTATAACGTTTTTAACGTCACCCATATAATATTTGGTTTGGTTCTAGACCATTATAATGTTGATAACTGTAGAAAGAATGCGCGCACAGCGCTAAAAGATTTTCAGTTTTTAAGCTAAAATGGTCATGGAAATCTTTCCTGAAGCCATCTTGTTCAGCTTGAATAATGAAACATTGAAACTAATACGCGCGAAGCGCCAACATTTGGCATTTCTAAAACTTAAAGGGTCCAGTATGACGTTTTTAACGTCCCCCATATAATATTTGGTTTGGTTCGAGATCCATTATAATGTTGGAACCTGTAGAAAGAATGTGCGCGAAGCGCACAAAGATTTTCAGTTTTTAAACTAAAATGGTCATGGAACACTTTCCTGAAGCCATCTTGTTTATGTTGAATAATGCTAACAAAACATGGTCAAATGTTCAGTATAGGCATGATAGGCCTACAGCCTGTATGTCCGACATCACATAGACCTATACCATTACGTGAGATATCGATTGTGCCCCTGGTACGTGCACACACAAATCCTGGTCTCACGCAAATAACGACAGTTGTGCTTATTGTCTTAATTATAATGATAATTTGCATTGTTCAAGTCGAAGTTAGGACAGAGTCTACTTATAAGTTCTTACTTTGCATTGACACCTAAACGTTGGAGTTGGACTTACTTTTGCGATAGACTGATATTGGGCTTGCAGAGTCTACAATCAGTACAATGAGAGCAATTGGCCTACATCAACTTACATAATTATAGGCGAATTACTTAATATTTCGTAAGGGGCGATATCCAAACTCTACAGTGATTTTAAAGCATTTTTCTAGCGATTTTACAACGATATTCCAACGGTATTTCGTTCTATTGTTAAAAGCATCGGAAAAAGATCGGTGATTAACTAGAAACCTCTCTACTTATCTGGCGTTAACAATATAACTATTGTAGTACTCTCGATGGCTGCATTAGTGAAGCAGACAGATCAAAGGCGCAAGGAAGGTTGTGTTATATTCTTTAAGAAATACTATATTATAGTATTTTTGTATGAAGCCATCTTGTTTATGTTGAAT
Organism: Ophiura sarsii; assembly: GCA_035610835.1. Taxonomy (NCBI): domain Eukaryota; kingdom Metazoa; phylum Echinodermata; class Ophiuroidea; order Amphilepidida; family Ophiuridae; genus Ophiura; species Ophiura sarsii. Next base: position 28,210,702 of record CM069457.1, read on the forward strand.
AATGCTAACAAAACATGGTCAAATGTTCCTGTCGTTATTTGCGTGAGACCAGGATTTGTGTGTGCACGTACCAGGGGCACATTTGTTATAGTATTTGTTATAGTATCGTTGTAAAATCGCTAGAAAAATGCTTTAAAATCACTGTAGAGTTTGGATATCGCCCCTAACCTATGTGCCAACATGATTGGCCATTGGCGACATTATTGACTTGGGTTTGCATTGACAACGACAATGAAATATGCCTAGTTAGTATAATTAAAGACATATGAATTTGTAGGCACTGTGAACGAGCCCATTTTTATGAGATTTTGTGTCGGCGCACATGAACAGCCTAGGCCCAAGTCTTTATTTTGCTCATTGTCAAGACACGCAAAAAAATTGTGTCGGAATAGTATAGGCTAAGCCTAACGGGCAATGTGTGGGACCTGTATTGCCCTACATTGCCTTTGTTCATTTTTGATTTGATTTGTGTTTAAATATAACATATATGCCGACACAACATTATCATTTGCGCATACGATAATTGTTATAGGGCTTTCTTTCTTTCTTCCCCTTTTTCTTTCTTTCTTTCCTCTTTCCTTTCTCTTTCTTTCTTTCTTTCTTTCTTCTTTCTCCCCTTCTTTCCTTTCCCTTTTCCTTTCTTTCTTTCTTTCTTTCTTTCTCCCCTTCTTTCTTTCCCTTTTCCTTTCTCTTTCCTTTTTTCTTTCTCCCTTTTCTTCCTCCTTCCTTTGATTTGCCCACAGCACCATACTTTTGCCGACAGATTTGATGAAGGGGGGGGGGGGGAGTGTGACACCCCCCCCCCCCACACCCCCCTCTGGGGACGCCCTTGACTACCGATAATCGATAAGGTACCTGTAGATGGGTCCGCGTGTAGAAAATAAAAATGTGAAAATGAAAATCGGACCATACCTTACATTTTGAAGTGTCACTTCCTCAATAATCATCCGATAGATGAAAAAAAGAAGACATTTTTTAACAACTTTATAATTTAATATTTTTAGGTAGGATATAATGTATTTCTAGAATTAGAAGCCCATTCATTACCTGTATAGTTACTTTTTTATGACTGTAGACATAGCATGTTAGGGATATCCATTTGAAATACATGTGTTTCCCGCGACACTACACGTACGGATGGTTTACTTTACCTTGACGGGACAATAGGTTCATCGATCGGTATAGACACTGGGACGTTGCTCTGTATCATTCACTCTTGTAGTCCACCTCTAGGGCACAGATGAAATGTGGCTTAAAATGAAGCTAATATATGCCTGATCAATATTTTACCTTATCCCACGTTCGTAGGTTGCACGTTATGACCCTAGACCTCGATTTAGGGTCAAAGGTCACATGTGTTTCAATGGGAAGTCAAAAACTAAATTTAACATGGTAAAAAAACTAACAAATGAGCTATTGACTATAAAACGTATGTTATATTGTTGGGATAAGTGTTTTAAACAAAAAAGTCAACACAACTTTGATCGTAGATCAATGGTTTTTGAACTGTGACCTTTTGAAAATTACAAGTTGGCCAAAATATACCCTTTTTGTCATATTTTCGCAAAATTGGCACAAAAATGACATGTTATCATCATTAAAAAAATATTTTGACTCATTATGAATTGATAAACCATGTTATAATGTTGGTATATAGATGTACCTTACATTACAACACATTTCAAAAGTCAATGGTATGCTGATGCCATGGCAACCAGCTTTAATATCCTTCAAATCCTTTAAATTTGACTCAGATTTTACCCATTTTCAATGAATTTGAAGGATATTAAAGCTGTTTGCCATGGCATGCGGACACCATTGACTTTTGAAATGGGTTGTAATGTAAAGTTCATCTATAAACCAACATTATAACATGGTTTATCAATTCATAATGAGTCAAAATATTTTTTTAATGATGATAACATGTCATTTTTGTGCCAATTTTGCGAAAATATGACAAAAATGGTCTATTTTGGCCAACTTGTAATTTTCAAAAGGTCACAGTTCAAAAACCATTGATCTACGATCAAAGTTGTGATTGACTTTTTTGTTTAAAACACTTATCCCAACAATATAACATACTTTTTATAGTCAATAGCTCATTTTTTACCATGTTTAATTTAGTTTTTGACTTCCCATTGAAACACATGTGACCTTTGACCCTAAATCGAGGTCTAGGGTCATAACGTGCAACCTACGAACGTGGGATAAGGTAAAATATTGATCAGGCATATATTAGCTTCATTTTAAGCCACATTTCATCTGTGCCCTACATGGAGAGTGCTAGATTTGTTTTCTGAAGGAATAAAACATGCACGGCCTATAGTCTAGTAACGCGACTTTCTACACAGAGAATGACAGAATGTGCGAAATTTGCCAAACTAAAATTATCTGTTCATCTTATCTTCGGGCTTATCTTCCTGGTCTTGACCGTTTGAAGCAATAAACCTTCCGAATATTGACATTTTACGGAGACGAACACTTTATTTGCTGCGAAATATACAAGAGGATTGTGACCATTTTTAACGAGATATGGCAAATTCGACACTTTTCAATGTAAATATTGCAGAAAAATTGCGATACTGTTTTCAGTATTTTAGGTCCAACACTTCATTTTAAAGGATCAAATAGCAAATTTAAAACTCTTCTCATTTTCATCCTGGCAAAAAAGTCCGTTGGCCCCGAGCGAGGTCATTCGCTCTGGTGAGAAGATTGCGAACATTTGCATGACATGCTAGCTGACTGAAAGCAATACAGTCGCAGATTTGTAAAACAAGTCAAGGTCACGACTTGCAACTCAATTATATACGATATTCTAATTGATATGGTAATCTCCGAATAAATTGGTATGGATAAATTGATCAAAAGCACGTCACGATTCACTGATCGACTAACGTTCTGAAAGAAATAAAGTTATGATTATGCATTGTGATTAGAAAACAAAAAAATTCTACCCTGTTCTATTGACCTGACGAACTGACAGATTAGTTGGTATATAAACGGGATTTGTGAGCCTACAAGTCAATACTCTATGCAATCGGTTGTTTGTTTGGAAGGGGATGATAGCAGTTTTAAGTTTAAAAAGAATAAGTACAATTCAATATCTATATTAAGATAAGTGAACACTAGCAAGGCAAAATGATGTCATTACGCTCTCTAGTCACTCTAATAGGCTCTTTTGTAGCTTTCATCACGTTCAACTTTTTGCTGAGCACAGCACGGTTTAGGTGGCTTGTTCCAAGGAAATATATTGGAACCGACAACCAGCAGCACAAATGGAGAAACACAGTCGGGTCATTTGTTCATGCATCTGTAGATGGAGTGCTCGCCTTTATTAGGTAAGTACGTTACCATGGTAACCCTGTACTACAGTACTAGGAGTCATTCCATCCAGCAGTAATGGAAACTTTCAACGTGCTTGCTCCTTTCGGGAAAAGTCTACTTTAGATTCCAGAGTCTAAACTGTACTACAGACTGTAACAAAAAAAGTTATATACAATCGCAATTTTATTTTAAATTCAATGTTAGAATCATGCAATGTCAAAATCTCTTACACTCTGTGTTAAGCTCCGTTTTGGCTACCAGAATCATTTTAGTTGGTCTTTTTAACTACTTGCGTTTAAAATTTATGACTAATCTACTAAGTCGTCTAGAAATCGGGTTGGGCCACTTTCACAATAATATCATACAATATTGCTTGTATAAATTAAATGGTTAGGGTGTCATGCAAGAAACATTAAAGAGAACAATATATATTTTTCAAATAGTTTTATTTCATTTGAATAAATAAATTCATAAAATAAATAAATAATATTTGTAAAGACCTAACCTTCTTTGTAATACTTTTAACCACTTGAAACGAACCATTGTTGTCTAAAAAGAGCGCTCTACTGCTATACTCCTAGTTCGATTCCATTCATATTCATCCCAGTGATTTTACCATTGATTAAACCAAAGTGGCCCAGGTGATTTCATGACTACTTTAAACAATTGATCATATCTCTGCTTACCGAGCATCGATTGTCATGAAACAAAGCTTATTCGAAAGCTAAGAAAATTCCTCTTGCACGCCATTAACATTCGAAACAGAAATTCGACGGGAGATATTTTTAATAATTTGTTCAAAACTGTATAACTTTTTTTGTTACAGCCTGTATAGTATCGTCCGATATATTGCAGGGAACACCCAGTGTCGTTCGATACTGGTACCAAGTCAGTGTTCCAGTATCATTCGATACTGATGTACCAGTATCGGGCGATACTGGAACAACATTATATACCAGTATCGTCCAATGTTAAAGTACACTTTTTCCACTCCATTTTTTCCTTGTATAGGCCTACAGTAATATTAGTGTAAGTTGAGTCATCTAAAATAATAGACAACAGAAAATCCATCTTCTACATCATGTTTTTGGACTTTGTTTGACTTCAAATTCAAATCCCGGGTTCAGATATCATCCGGTCTCACACAATCATAACGTTTGTATTGTTTTCAATGCACCTAGTATGCCGGGATTATGGCCGGACCTGGTAAAGAACTACACATTGACTGGAGAGTTAACACTGGCTATTGCAACAGGTAAATGTAAATTGGGATTCGAAATTGGGACTCTGTCGATATTAATAAATGAATGATAGTTTCAATGCATAGCTTCATTATTTAAAACTGAAGCAAGTATTGGATTATTCTTTAAATTTGTTAAAGATGATTTCAAATATTAGCCTCAGATTTATACTGCAAGATGATTTCCAGGAAACTAACATTTTAAAGGGGTTTTTCTATCCCGTTGCATACGGAGACACTATCATTAGCAAAATGCGCAATATTGGCTTACATTTACAATGACGGCTCTTTAGCTATGGTTCAATCAGAGATAATGAAAAAACTAGGATATTCGTCTTATATCATGATGTTGAACATAAGGGGGTACTACAGGGTTGCCCATTAAACAAAGATATACGTGTTTCGCGTCATTTCTCTCATTGCATTTTCAGTGTTCGGCAATAATGATTATAATTATGAGCTCGTAGATGGTTCAATTGACTTTAAAATGCCGTTTCTTGATTGAAATTGCTCTTTTTATTAACCTTTAAGGGCAAAAATTTGCTTGCGGAAAGAATCATTTTGGTCATTTAATATCCAGAAGTCCATATCCATAAGGCCACGAGAAAACACCTGTTCTACGGGCCCGACCGACCCATGTTTTGGGAATTTCCAAATTTTATTATTTTATCAAATTTTGAAATTGTTTAATATTTGTGAAATATGGTAAATTGCGTTAAAAATAACCCAAATAAAACAATAAACTCGATATTGTTTTTGCGTGCGCCATTTTGAGAACTCCATTTACCCCTCCTCCCCTCTCATTTTGCTTACTGACCCCCCCCCCCCCCCCCACCACCCCACCCCTCCCCTGTATCCGCCACTGTATCCGCCACTAACGTTGAGTATTATGTTGTCATATTTCATCCACTACAGTTATTGATAACATAACTCAACCTGCAATAATTGGTATTTTAAAGTATCATATAATATGCGTTGCATATAAAGTCATGACAATTCAAATTACTTAAGCTAGTGCTAGTATTAATAATACCAATTGTGGTCATAGGTGTGAATAAAGACATTCCTGAGGCAGGAATCCAGTAATACTTTCAAATGAAGGTCAAAAGAAACCAATTTGAGATAATACTAATAGTGTCCCCATCCATTCATTCAAATAGGACAATTAGATTTAGTCAGTTGTTGATTACTGTGTGTGGTAGAGCATGGCATTGTATTCAATGGAATCATTTGCATACTTGGGACTCTGTACCACACCGCTACTATTTGTCTGTTAGGGCATTTTGAGTTTTAACAATTTTCCACCAATTTATTACGTTACATAGCAATCTCTCCTCCTCCTCCTCCTCCTCCTCCTCCTCCTCCTCCTCCTCCTCCTCCTCCTCCTCCACTCCCTCAACCACCCTTGACTAATTATACTTAACGAGCTGTATTAATAAAAGCAAAGCATTAGATTTTTTCTCTCTTCAGATTATCAAAAGGTATTAAATTGTCTTTTAGATAAGCCCAAACACAAGTCAAAACGTGACCTAAATTAACTTTCAAATGTCAAAACGCCCCCCCCCCCCAAAAAAAAGCTTTACACAATGGGAAAGGGGAGCGTTTTCGGAAAATAGGGGTGGGGGGGGGGGGGGGCACATGTTTTACAGATGGGCAAAATACCAATTTGCAGCTCAAGTGATTGACACAATTGGACAGCCAATCGCAAGCAACCCTCTTACCAGGAATAATTTGAACCATAAATACCACTTGTAATTTACAGACCGTGGCCTCCCATTGTGTCCAATCCAATACATCGATATACTTAAACCAAGCAGAACATTGGATGGTCAAGATCGCATGAATTGGGATTATTGATTATCATTACGGTTCCGTTCCCTGTAAGTTATCCAACTTTCTTGACCAAGGCTTTGATGCTTTATCCAGGGTAATAAGTCATCCCCTCCTACACCATTTATCTGATTTATTTTACACCACCTGTGTCTTGCCAGCGTGCGTGCTACCATTTCCACCGCTTTGCTAAGCATAGCTCAAGGCTCTTTAGTCTGGGTGTAAACTAGAAGCCCTATATACTACTTTTGAAAAATGTTGTTGTGTTAAGAAATTCCAACTTTTAATATTAATTTGTCATCAAAACTAGTGCTATATTATATCTTTTAAAAACAAAAGTTCAAATTTCAGATTTTAGTTTTAAAACGAGCCCAAATCTGGCGGAAAGTCACCACGTGTGCCAAGTCATGTGACAAGATTGCAGCGCCTCGGGCTTGTTCCCAGTTCCACCGCTGCCACACTCAAGGTCCCCCAGCATGCGGTTAATGGTGTTGGATGGATGTATTTATTTATTTATTTATTTATTTATTTATTCGGAAAACGCTTTCAAAACAGCGGCACCCACCAACAGATGGTGGTGCATCCAACAAATATAAAGTAAGATACATCAAAAGATAGGAAAAAACACTTATACAAACAAGAGAGATAAATCATACACTCATGAAATCATGAGAATTATATACATTGAGATGGGCTCATCGAGTCCTGACACGTGGAGCTTGATATATTGATTAATGATCATTATTACTTAATAACACCGTCCTACATGACCATGCACGTTTTAAGTATGACTTACAAAAGACATCAAAATGTTTATCGATTAATGCATTGTATGAATAGTTATTTACCAACGGGGTGACAGACAAACAATTACTACCTAAGATTAGACATAGTTTTGTATTATCATCACTTAGATTAAAAAAATTCCATACGACGTAAGAGAGATCTGCTTGACGAAGATTCATTTGTAAATTGTGAAGCTCATTGTCACGGATTGCACGTAAACTTACATAAAAGCATAAAATGTTTGATATCTTCGCAATCTCTATTACAGAGTAAACATATACCATCATTATCTACATCCCAAGAGCTTAACCTACCATTAAGGGGAAGTGTGTTGGAACGAGCTTTAAACTTCAAACTAGCCCCATAAAAATCAAGTTTGTCTTTCAAATAACTTTCCAAATATGGATGTGTTTTAAACTGAACATAAAAACTTAAAGACGATTTACTACATATATTTTGATACCATCTAGAGTAATTTTGTTGAGCACTGATTCTCTTAAACACTTGGACCCATCGGGGGTTATTAGGTTGCATGCTTGAGAAGTTGAAATCCATGCCATGATCACATAAAATATGTTTAATATAATCAAGCCATTTCCATCTTAATTGTATATCATAATCATGAATAATAAACATTGCGCTAAGTAATAATTTGGGCCATCTGTGAGGGCCCATATTGTGTAGGCGTGAGTAAAATTTAGCTTTAAGCCTATTATGGGTAGACTCAAGGGTATCCCAACCTAAATCGCCCAAGAGTGACATTGACGGTGTATTACGTGGGGCCTTTAGAATTGATCTTGCCATTTGAAATTGAAGAGATTCAAGTTTTTTGTAGTCACTAGCGCTATAAGTAGTAATCGCGCATGCATAATTTATAGATGGTAGTGCCAGTGACCTCCACAACAAATCTCCATAATACACCCTGTTGAAGTCCTCATGATTATTGATAATGGATTTAATATAGCCAATCAATTTATTACCTTTACAAATGACCTCATTGACGTGAGTATGATCTGAAAGATTTCTAGTGATATGAATACCCAAGTATTTATAACTAACAGCCTCTTTAATAACGTCATCCCCTAATTTCCATAATTTGTTTTTGTTGATTTGTTTACCAACAACTAGGACATTCGATTTTGTGTGATTAAATTGAAGTTTCCACCTCTTTGAAAATTCAGCGGCAATGTTAAGCATATGGTTCAAATCAGTATCATTCTCAGCAATAAGTACTACATCATCAGCCCAGAAAAGGCAACTAATATTAACATTACAAATATTTATACCAACATTTTGAGAAGTTAACATTTTTGCTAATTCGTTTATGTATATACAGAATAAAACGGGGGACAAAACACAACCTTGCTTCAGTCCTTCATCAATTTCAAAAGAGTCAGTAACAATATCCCCAAATCTAACATTACATAAAACATTATTATATAAGCTATCAATAATATTCCAAACTTTACCGCGAATACCAATATTCCACGCAACTGATAATAGACCATCTCGCCATACTGTATCGAAAGCTTTACGGAAATCCAAGAAAGCCAGATGGGTAGACTTTTTCTCAGCAAGTCTAATGGCTGTAATGCTTTTAAGCGTGAAAACATGATCTTCGCATCTATGGTCTTGGGTGGAACTTACTAATACTAGCGTCATGGCCAGTTCAACCTGTCAAACATGGGCTCAAACCTTACAGGCAAATGGAATGTTATGTTAATAATGTACCCCGCCCGGTCTGTGTACAGAGTATTGGAGACATGCAGGTATAATATGGTGTGCATAATTTTGCTATAAAATATAGAATTTAAATGATATTAGCTCTATTTTACAGTATTTTATCAGCAATATATTTGAAATTACTATTCTACTTAATAGTAACACACATTTAGTAACATAAAAACAACAATTCTTATTAAAAGTGAAGAAAATAGGCTCACTATTCGGATTTATAGTAGAATATTGAATTTTTCAATTTTGACTTTATTTACGGGACCCAACATATTAGAAAAAATACTCAACCATTTTCCCTTTTTAAACTACCAAATGAATCCTTAGATATACAGCTAGTTAGATTTGGCCAATTCAATATAGGGTAATAGTATATGAAAAAAGGAGTTATAAATATAAGTTATGAGGTGAAATCTAAGCACCCATCTTCAGATGCCTCTCCTCCCTCTCAGTATAGCTGTAACACTTCCAAACCTATACATCTAAACTGCTCACAAAAAGTATCGAAACACTTAGAAATGATCCAATATATAACGGCTCGAAAAGGTATGCATTAATCAAAGCAAATAACCAAGTGCATAATTTTGTTCTCCGTATTTTGACACCTCGATCGTTGAGATACGATGTTGCGGAGCGGAATTATTGTCATTTCAATGATCGTGGGTCCAGTTTCAAAAGTGACACTCATCCCTATTGAAAGTCACGAATCTGATCGTTCTAAACAGTAATGCAAACCTCTTTCTATAGGATGATTGCCACTTTTGAAACTGGACCCACGACCATTGAAATGACAATAACTCCGCTCCGCAACATCGTATCTCATCGATTGAGGTGTCAAAATACGCAGATCAAAAGTATGCACTTGGTTATTTGCTTCGATTAATGCATACCCTTTCGAGCCGTTATATATTGGATCATTTCTAAATGTTTCGATACTTTTTGGGAGCAGTTTATATGGAGCAACATATGCAGGTATTAATAAGCTGACAAATCCAAGGCTCTGATTGGTCAATTCTCTAAAATATCAAGTCCCAGAACATAGGTTTTAGCATATAACTGAGATGTTTTTATGCAATCAAACACATGATGGATCTCTGTGACCACTCATGCAAAGCTAGGACCGCCCCTCAACCGTTAGATTTTGTGGTGGTACACAATAGCCTTTATGCTGTGGTTAAGTCAATTGATAATTGAGCCAGGATAAGCATGGAGCCTATGATGTTGGTGATTTCATTGAAGGAATTATACCCATTTTTATTAGAGCTGTAACACTTGTGGGGGGCGTTTTCACCAAAAAAGTGCATTATTAAAAAATAGTACACTGGTACAAAAAAAGGTACATTGGTACAAAAAAAAGACTTTTTTCAGATTTTTTTTTTGGGTGGGGTGGGGGGGGGGGCGGCCACCCTTGTTATGGGCCTGCACGACAGGGAAGTATATATACTGAACAGTTCATATCATGTGATCTATTCTCCACCAATAGAATCACATAAGTTTTTTATGTATGGACTATTTCTACACCAATGACAAGAGATGTAAGATATAGTTAAATAACATGTTAGAGGAAGTTACAGATTCACTACCGAGAGGGAGTAATGTAAGTAGCTCTGCTGCATCGCCCATAATTCCCATTACACGTTACCGGTTCACTACCGAGAGGAAGTGATGTATGCAGCTCTGCTGCATCGCCCAGAATTCCCATTAATTGACCACCCCGTGTTGCTATACAAAAATGCTCAATATACATGTATGAAGAGCTGTGTTGCAAAAGGGCCTACATCCATTTGTACCTGTTACTCATTTTGCATTATTGAATGGATGGGTATTCATTTAATGTGGAATGTGGCTCGTATTGTTGGTGCCTCAATTGACGTGCATGGATGCACTAATCCAAGTCATAGAAACAGTAATGAATACAGCCATACAATAATTTCTTCATATAATAAAAATGTCACAAATAAGCAACAATTGGCATTAAAACATATTAAGCAACAGTGGTACTAAAACACTCAACAAATGGTTAAGAAAATGCTCAACATCCAATAAAACATACTATTTATGCAACAGTTGGTACTAAAACACTCAGCATATGATTACAAAATGCTCAACACATAGCATAACGTCGCATTATTAAGCAACAGTCCGTAGTAAAACGACCAGCAAATGGTTAGTAAATGCTCAACAACTTATAAATCAGTGCCCATATTAAACAACATTTGATTGAGTGACTGCAATTACATAACTTTTGACTAATTGGAATTGCTCAACTGTTGATGAAAACGTACCCAACAGTTGAGCTGTTGCATACTTGAACAACTGTTGAGTGTGTATAATGCCCAACTTTTGAGTAACTGAAATTGTTCAACTGTTGGTGAAAACATCTGGTGTTGGGCACATTTTACGCAACTGCATACTTGAACAACGTTGTTTAAAATGTTGAGTAAATATTTTGCCAACCTTTTTGCAGTGTAGATGGTTCAATTGACTTTAAAATGCCGTTTATTGATTGAAATTGCTTTTTATATTAACCTTTTAGGGCAACAATATGCTTGCGGAAAGAATCATTTTGGTCATTTAATATTCAGATGTCCATATCCATAAGGCCACGAAAAAAACACCTTGTTCGACGGGCTCGACCGACCCATGTTTTGGGAATTTCCAAATGTTATTATTTTAGCAAATTTTGAAATTGTGTAATATTTGTGAAATATGGCAAATAAACTCGATATTGTTTTTGCGCGCGCCGTTTTGAGAACTCCATTAACCCTCTCCCTCTCATTGTGTTTACTGACCCCTCCCCTCCCCCTGCTCTCAATTTCTGATTCAGTGGTACACTTCCCAACATTTATATAAGCAACAAAAATAAATAATGCCCGACCAACCGACCCTACCTGCCCGTAGAACAGGTGGTTTTTTCGTGGCCTAAGAGCTCCAAGATCACTAAATTAACTTTTAAATGTCATATGTTTGGTCGCATTTGCTTACTACTACCCCAAACTATGCTCAATTAAAGTTAAGTAAAGAAAGTCAAATTGTGTGCTATTTTACTAAGAATTTTTCAATTTTACACATGGATGATTTGTTTCACAAATCTGACACAACTTTGATTTTGATTTCATATGGTATAAACAAGCATCTCTTTGGATAGCCTAATGCAACTCACTGTGCTAATATCTGAGCCAAGAAGGGGATTTACATGGCTGAATGATCATGAATTGATGATTACACATTAGGCCAAACAAAGAAGGTCTGTCTCAGAAACATTGTGCCAAAAAGCTAAGTGCTACGCGATTTTGTTTTGTTTTTGGCAATTTTTTTTTTGCTTATCCAAGCTTACAGAAAACTTTTTTTTTTTTCTTTTTTTTTTAAATCAAAAAAAAAAATCAAAAAAAAAAATCTAAACAAAAAAAATGTAAGAAGCAATTCATAAACTTTTGTGACTTTTGAGAAGGGCAGTTTTTGTCTTTCATTTGAGCTCATTCAGCTATGAAGTCATGGACATTTTTCATTTTCAAACAACAGAGGAAATAGTCATAGGATTATTACTAACTAAGTTTCAGTGGTTAAATGTTTTACCTTACGATGTTATGACGGACATGTTTAGAGGGGACTTACTTTTGGTGTTGTGTTTAGTTATGGTGGCATAAACTGTGTAAATGTAATTGTTTTTCGGTGAAAAGATTCATCAGGTTTGTTGAAATTCATTGAAGTAAACAATCTGCTTGACAAAACCAATTAATATACTCACATATTAATATTTCATCATCATACATCGGAGGATTTCATCAGAATGGCAATATCCACTTTGGCGCGAAGAAGACTAGGAAAGGGGACGTCATGTTACCCAAGCGGCCAAAATGACGTTAGAACAACGTTGTATCAACGTTGTATCAACGTTGATTGATATTCAACGTTGAAAAACGTTGAAAAGACGTTATTCATAAATCCGCATTTACGCGCACGAATGATTTACGCATTTAATGCGTGCGTTGTTGACATTTTAAACGCGGCAGCTTGTGTCAAAAGTACGCTCGTCGAAATGGGCGTGTTTAGAAGCTCATGCAGCGGAATACGCTATACTCTGTTTGGCCATCTCGAGACAGTGACGTAACCGCGTATTCTACTAATTGCATCACATAACGCGCGCGAATACTCGCGGCGCTGGCGTACAAACACGAGCGTTGAAAGGCGGGAGATTCACACGCGTGCGTAAAAGCTGCGCCTGTTCAGTTACGTCACTGTCTCGAGATGGCCAAACAGAGTATAGTATTTTAAGTTGGTAAAAAAGGGTGAAAACGGCTTACGCGTACGAGTGGTGAAACTGTTCCTATCCATCCCCATTTTTACGGTACTTATGATAATAATACTATATCTATTACATCAAACTCATAATTGCTATTATTATCAGTGTTTTAATTGTTCTTTTTAACTAGGTTACTTCATGTACGACGCATTCGACTTGTATAGACATAGTCCCTCCTTACAGCGAGCACTGTTACTTCTGATACACCATGTTATAGTAAGTCACACATGAATGGAGAGTGTTGTGTTGAACGTATTCGTTGTCTAGACACAGCCCAACCTTACCACGACGAGTCCTGGTAGTGTAGTGTTGATAAACCCTTTTATAGGAAGTCACCCATGTAGAGAGTATTGGGGGTGTTGTGTTGTAAGTATTCGTTGTATAGACACATCCCCACTCACAGCGAGTCCTGATAGTGTCGTGTTAATACACCATTTTATAGTAAGTCATCCATGTAGAGAGTGCTGTGTTGTGTTTATTCGTTGGTGTATAGACACAGCCTCTCGTTACAGCGAGTCCTGGTAGTGTAGTGTTGATACACCATCTTTTAGTAAGTCACCCTTGTAGAGAGTGTTGTGTTGTGTTTATTCGTTGGTGTATAGACACAGCCTCTCGTTACAGCGAGTCCTGGTAGTGTAGTGTTGATACATCATCTTTTAGTTAGTAAGTCACCCATGTAGAGAGTGTTGTGTTGTGTGTATTCGTTGATGAATAGACACAGCCTCTCCTTACAGCGAGTCCTGGTAGTGTAATGTTGATACACCATCTTTTAGTAAGTCACCCATGTAGAGAGTGTTGGGGTGTGTGTATTCGTTGATGTATAGACACAGCCTCTCCTTACAGCGAGTCCTGGTAGTGTAGTGTTGATACACCATCTTTTAGTAAGTCACCCATGTAGAGAGTGTTGTGTTGTGTGTATCCGTTGATGTAAAGACACAGCCTCTCCTTACAGCGAGTCCTGGTAGTGTAGTGTTGATACACCATCTTTTAGTAAGTCACCCATGTAGAGAGTGTTGTATTGTGTGTATTCGTTGATGTATAGACACATCCTCTCCTAACAGCGAGTCCTGATAGTGTAGTGTTGATACACCATCTTTTAGTAAGTTATCATATAGAGAGTGTTGGGGTGTGTGTATTCGTTGTACAGACACATCCCCTCCTTACAGCGAGTCCGGGTAGTGTAGTGTTGATACACAATCTTTTAGTAAGTCACCCTTGTAGAGAGTGTTGTGTTGTGTTTATTCGTTGGTGTATAGACACAGCCTCTCGTTACAGCGAGTCCTGGTAGTGTAGTGTTGATACATCATCTTTTAGTTAGTAAGTCACCCATGTAGAGAGTGTTGTGGTGTGTGTATTCGTTGATGAATAGACACAGCCTCTCCTTACAGCGAGTCCTGGTAGTGTAATGTTGATACACCATCTTTTAGTAAGTCACCCATGTAGAGAGTGTTGGGGGGTGTGTATTCGTTGATGTATAGACACAGCCTCTCCTTACAGCGAGTCCTGGTAGTGTAGTGTTGATACACCATCTTTTAGTAAGTCACCCATGTAGAGAGTGTTGTGTTGTGTGTATTCGTTGATGTATAGACACATCCTCTCCTAACAGCGAGTCCTGATAGTGTAGTGTTGATACACCATCTTTTAGTAAGTTATCATATAGAGAGTGTTGTGTTGTGTGTATTCGTTGTACAGACACATCCCCTCCTTACAGCGAGTCCGGGTAGTGTAGTGTTGATACACAATCTTTTAGTAAGTCACCCATGTAGAGAGTGTTGTGTTGTGTGTATTCGTTGATGTAAAGACACAGCCTCTCCTTACAGCGAGTCCTGGTAGTGTAGTGTTGATACACCATCTTTTAGTAAGTCACCCATGTAGAGAGTGTTGTGTTGTGTGTATTCGTTGATGTATAGACACATCCTCTCCTAACAGCGAGTCCTGATAGTGTAGTGTTGATACACCATCTTTTAGTAAGTCATCATATAGAGAGTGTTGTGTTGTGTGTATTCGTTGTATAGACACATCCCCTCCTTACAGCGAGTCCGGGTAGTGTAGTGTTAATTCACCATTTATAGTAAGTCGCCCATGTCTCTCCTTACAGCGAGTCCTGATAGTGTAGTGTTAATACACCATCTTATAGTAAGTCATCATATAGAGAGTGTTGTGTTGTGTGTATTCGATGTAAATTTATATAAATAGCCCCTTCTTACAGCGAGTCCTGATAGTGTAGTGCTGATTTTTTAATAAAAAGTACTGTCGTGTTCTTATTGTTGAACGCATATGGGCAGATTTCATATCAACATTCCCGCTATTATCTTCACGCTGAATCAGAGAGATCAATAGGAGTTACTGCAACAATGGAAGTGGGCACTTTTCATCTGTAAGCACATACCGTGCCAACAATACTCGATCGATTTTAACAAACAAGGTGTCAAAATCACCGTAATTAAATGTTCCGTCTCCTGGTATTTTCATTTTTAGAATATGAGTAACAATTTTAAAATTATAGGTGCTTTTACAACAGCCGAGTTACTTTTTGTTGCTGTCTTTATGTAGTATCCTTAGGAATACATAGTCTTAGCTGTCATTCAAAATAAACAATGTAGGGAAAGCGTAAATGAAACAATAAACACTCATCGCAATATTTGTCATTAACAGGTAGTCTTCTTCGGTGTCTTGTTTCTATGGCGACAAGAATATTTAGGTTATGGGGTCCTATGTGCAACCGTAGAAGTCAACAGCATTACATTACACTTACGACAGCTGATGCTTATGTATGGCGCCACCAAGAGTTCGACTGCCTTCAAAGTGAACAGTTATGTCAACGTGTTTACATTCGCCGTAGTGAGAATACCCGCCTTTCTGAGTGTAGTGATATGTTTGGTTGGTGATCGGCCACGAATGATAAGTTACTGGAACACCGCCATCAGCGTTGGATCTTTAGGGTTATTACTGGTGAATTTGTTACTGTTCAGACGGGTCGTTAAAAACGATATACTGCCTAATAAGCGGGCTGACGTTAGCAGCCAGGATAAGAACCTAATGGAATCGTGAATTTTAATATAGCTAAATAGAATTGACCTTGACCATTCGGATCTGTGACTTCATTCTGTGACTCTATTCAAACTTTACAAGTGCTTTCTGCCCATGGATGATTATCACTTTGCACGCGGCAGGCGTCTGCAGACGACATTCCAAAATGTCACAAAATATGTCAAAAATGTCAAAATTATTGAATTGTTTTACCATATTTGGAATCACCATGAGAAATGCATTGAAATAAGTACCAACATACCTAGTGTTGGTTCTGTAATTCTTGAGATACACCGTGGAAGTTGAGAAAGTTTCTGAAGAAAAAAAATCTGATTTGTATACATGTATGGTAAAACCAATAGCCGCGTGGAAAGTGTTAATACATCTAGAATAACATCATTTGGGCAACTGGTCCAATATGTTCCTACGGTTAGAAAACACAGAAATCAGTGAATGACATGACAACACGGAATCCAGGCATTATTTTCTGTACAAACACATTTACATATTATATAACGTGTAAAAACGATACATGTCTCATGAAACCCATGTTTTATACACTTTTCGTGGTTAACGTGGACATAGCAGTAATACTAAATGGTGTATAAAGCAAGCGAAGTTTTCGACTGCACGTTTGTAAGATAAAACGGTATGAACCTAGTCAAATGGTTACAGGGTTGTGATGTTCAGATACCCCATACATTTGTCTATACATATCTTTAATGATTTTAAATACTTCATATAATTATCACTATGCATTTTGTACTTTTTTTTTATTTTTTATTTTTTTTTCATCTGCTATGACAAATCAAATAAACAAAATATATGATTACAAATCAGTTAGAATACATTGTGTGTGTGTATAACTGTGTTAGAGTAACATCAATAAAAGTAGACTATATATCGCATGCAAAACTATGGTTAGTATGCATACATACAGGATGACGTACTAAAACATACACTAAATTACAAAATATAAATTCAATTATACAAAAAGCATGTGGAAAACGTCCCATTTTTTTTAAGGTAGAGGGTATTCTTAAGAGATTTTTCCCACATGTGTTTTTCAGTGTTATGGTCCTTAATGATATTATGTTGGATATTTTGAAACATTACGCTACAAAGCCCGCTTAGCAGCGCTATAAATTGTTGCCCTAAAAACCGGCAACAAATTTAAATATTCGCCTTCCATCAAAGCTGGTTGCTATAAATGACATAATTCTCGTGTGCAACCAACCGGCTGTATTGCAATGCCGATTGAGTAGTTTAAACGCTTGAGCATGGATGTAACTTGCAACATAATGGAAACTCACCCATGCAGTTAGCAAGAAGTACTGCTCGAATTTAAATATACAACCAGGTAATCCTCTCGTAGTAATTGATAACAATAGTGTTGAAAAGATTCATCAGGATTGGTGATAAACATGAGAAGAAGGTTCATTGTATCTAATCCAATTTCCACTTACTTTTTATTGTGGACGTTTCGGCAAATACTGTTGCCTTTATCAACACATGATAGGTAGTGAGTGATTAACTACTGCTACTATCGACGCTAGTTGGTTGCTTAGCGACGACTCTGGAGTTTCTAGATGTTTTTTCTCCAGATAGCAATAGTTCATCAAAAACATGTAGCGGAGAAGAACCATGTCATCGGGTGGGGAGAGGCAAAGGTCTTAGGCAAAGAGCAGGATAGATATATACAAGATGTGGATTGAGGAGGCAGTGGAGATCAGAAAGAAGGGGCCCACCACCATGAATCGTTACGAGGGGCAGTATCATCTCTCACATGTTTTTGATGAACTATTGCTATCTGGAGAAAAAACAACTAGAAACTCCAGAGTCGTCGCTAAGCAGTTAATCACTCACTACCTATCATGTGTTGATAAAGGCAACAGTGTTTGCCGAAACGTCCACAATAAAAAGTAAGTGGAAATTGGATTAGATACAATGAACCTTCTTCTCATGATAACAATAGGTCTACTAGACCGAATTAATAGCGCTCCTAAGCCATGTAAGCGGACAATTTATGTCATTGTGACGGTTTTGTACTTATGATAGACTACGGTATCTTGATAATTGTCAAGTTTTTCATGTCACACGGGAAGTAAGTCGATATGACATTGATGATTCAATGTTAATATACACAAAAAGCAGTGAATAAAATGCATAAATCATGGTATTTCGTCAATGCAAATGTCTAAAGCAACTTCATGTAATATTGTATCATTCAATAGCAGAAATTGTGTATTACGCCCAAAACGCCCACAAATGTCTAAGAACCAGTAAGAATGTGAATATTTTCATATTCTATTCACAATACCGAGTCACGTTTCATTGACACTAACAATTAATTTTCAAAATGAATTTTACAATGTTGATAACGTTTTTGCAGGTGGACCAGTTGCCCCATACCCTTTGGACTACTTGCCCCAACAAATGACTCATCACTTTGTCGAGAGGAAAACATATTCAATCACGCCTATGACATAATAAGATTTACGCCAAAAAATTTCAAAACATACCACCATTTGTCATAATAATCAATAACTCCAAAACCTTTCAGAAAAACGCAAAACTACATTTTGTTTTGAGCCATGACACAGTTTGCTGTAGCCAGCGAGCATCTTTGAATTCAAAATTATTATGGCGTTCGCGTCATACAAATGGACGAGAGTCTTTAGTTGAAGTAAGAAATGATATACTTTGTTATTTGTAGATTCATAAACTATATAATAACTCTACCAAAATAATACCCGAGATAATGATTTAATTTGCAGCATTCCTTAAATGATAGTATTGACCGCAAATCCAAACAACCAACGTCCCAAGTATGCGCCATTTTCCGGTCGTTACAACCACAACCTATGGTTTTAATCATTATTTCTGAAAGTCCCTGAGCAAGCACACCATGTACCACAAAAAGGCACCGATCAAATGTAATTTGCACGTAGCATCTTAAGATGACTGTACATATTTACTGTTGCATATCTATCAATCATATAAAGTACATTAAACATGATCTAAACTCATCTTCATAAATCGCCCATATAATCTGTGAATTTTCACTCAGTCACTCAAGGAGGTGGCTTCAAAGATCTGGAGAATATTACAAGTTGCAAATGTTTTGGATTGTAGAAGGTAAGGATATATGGCAAGTTGCAACATAAGTCGTACTATTCAAAAGAAAACAGTATGCCCATACCATTCGAAAAACCTTCATTTTGGACCAGTTGCTCTATGGACCAGTTGTCCCATATTTCCTACAAATGCATCAAATCGTTCGATGTTTGCTCGGGGTTCTTCA